>JAPKLX010000181.1:178346-287151 GCA_026898415.1 Leonotis leonurus | reverse complement strand
GAAAAGAGAAACTATTGCATTAAGTTTTCTGAAGCAAACGAGTAAGATTTAAACCACCACATTCCGCACACTTAAGTTATTAGTCCATCAGTCAAACACTAAGTGTAGACTGAAGGATTGCTAACTGAAAGTCAACCTCTCAACTGAAGTTCCTCCCTTCAGTTCAGGAGACACAAAAGTTTTAATTGATAAAAACTGACTGGTGTATCCCCCCCCATACACTCAGTTAAACTCGTTTCGGGACCAACATATATATATACATATTCTCATACATATAATTTGGTTTATAAAATGTTTCTATATGGATCACTTATATTTATATTTATATTTATTATTTTTATTTTCTTTTCTCCTTTAGATATTTAATATTTTGTTATTTTGTAATTTTTTATATAAATATTAATTATGAAAAAATTAATTTAGTTTACTAATTCATATATCACATAAAATTAAAATACATATATTATTAAAATTAATTAATATATAATTATGTATATAGTGTTGATATATGAAAAATATATAACAATGTTGTATATGTTCTGATAACTAATTTGATCAAAAATATATTTAAGATTATTATAATTTAATATATTAAAATAAATTTTTAAACAATAACTATTACATGAATTTGTACTAAAATTGAAAATCAATTTTGAATGATAACTTTGTAGTTGACTTCAAATTATTAATTCGTTGTTACATAAAATTATGTCAAATATTTAATATTTATTATTACATAACAAAATTAGAATTTCACAATAAAATCTAAATACAAATAATAATGATTTCAAACATATGTATTATGAATTTTTATCAATATACACATATGTTTAAATAGTTATATAATATTATCTTATTTGTTAATTTTAATGTGTTGTTATAAATTAATAAAAAGTGACCCTTTATAAAATAATAAATAATTTTAATTAGGTAAAATAAATCGAAGTTATTGTTTCAAATCGTTGATCACGGTTCTCAAATTTTGAAACTGTAACCGAATTGTGCTCAACATAGTCACAATTGAGAATATGACTATCGATTACGGTTCTAAAACCGCCGAATAAAATCAGATTACAATATTTTTGATTTCTTTAAGTATCTTTATGCATAAATTATTTATAAATAAATAATCACGGGTGCAATAGCTAGTTAATACTCAAAACACGTTCTTCGGGTTCAAATCTCAACATCATTAATCCATAATTTAAAGAAATTAATAATTAGATAAACTAATTCACATGGCTGATGATATATCCTGTTATATGTTAATCAAGAATTACTATTAAGTAGTGCAATGATGCTATCATTTCAAAGAGATGTGTGTGTGTATATATATACTAGAAATGTGACACCGCGTAAGCCATATATAATTGCTCCGTCGAGTTAATTTGAAAATATATACAAAATCAATTTTTACACTATACTCATATGTGTGTTACACTATAAGTTTAATAATAATTGTCTTGTTATCTATATGATAACAATTATAAACATTTAATTGTACCTAATGAGTAACAAGAAAACACATTATATATATAAACCACTATTAAAATATCATTTAGGACATCATGCATCATACAATGCAAACATACAAAACCAAAAGTTGCACCATATTACAATTACATACAAAAGAGAGCCTAATCATGTATAGGCATAGTGCAACATTGGTAAAAGACGTAGGCATGATTTTGTACATACAAAAGTTGAGTTTCAAGTCTCATCAAACCATTTCACCTAAAGTCACTTGTATTACACCATTTAGTCCAACATTCTTCTCTTGATGGTCCTGCCACTCCTTGATTTTAGTGATTGTTTCTCTAAGATCTTCCCGACTGAATGATCAACAATGAATTTTTTTTACAAGCATTATTAACATAATGTGCATTTTTTTTATTTTAATGTACATTATTCACTCACCTTTATTTTGTCCAAAGGTAACGGTAGTAGGTTGGGCAGTAGGATCACGATTTTTCTTGTCTTTTGAGATACAAGACTTTAGTTTCTTCTCTTTCTTTGATGATAATGCTGCACACAAATTGACTCCTTTGATAACGAATTCGGATTGAACTCAGTTCATTAAATAAATCAAAAGATCGACTTCAGGATCGGGAGATGGATTGAATATTAAAAAACTGCAAATATCATCTAATTAAATTATAAAATAATTTTTAATATTAAATATCACTTTTAATTGGGTTTTAGGGTTTTATAAACTAAATATACTAACAATGGTTTATGACAACAATGGCATATTATATTTTGGTATTATTGAAAAATAAAGAAGGAAAGGGTTTATTTTGCTTGGCCAACAAAAAAGAAAGGATTGGATATTATCATGATTTAGATCAGAAACAAAAATAGAATTGGATTATACGATCTTGATTCTCACAAATCAAGATTTTACCTACTAAGATGAAGTAAAGACAATCTAAATTAAAATAATAAGACAATATTGTTAAAACCAATGGTTATGGGTCTTCCATTTATAAAAATATCTAAAGAGACCATAATCTCAACGAATATCTTTAAATAAAATGATACTACTTGACTTCTACCCCTTTATATATATTATATATATATAGTTATGCTTCAATTATAAGTGGTAGTTTTCATTAAATATTCTTCTTGATCCTAATATTGGACTAACTTGAATGTGCATGTTTTACTCGATATAGAAAAAGATACAAGATGTGATTCATGATATTATATTCTTAATAATTGAGTCATTTATATTTATTTTAGATGCCTCAACATGATCTGTTGATCGAGCTCGACTCGTCATCTAATTATCGAGTTTGAACTCAACTTGTGTATTACTGGATAATATTATTCTGAAGTTCAACTCATTTGATATTCATGTTAATTAATGAAGCTCAAGTTTGACTCGTGCATTACTCGATAATATTATTTTAAAGTTTGATTTGTTTGATATTCATATTAATGAAACTCAGCCTCGTTAAAGGCATAATTTATTTTTGTATCATTGTATGCATCCATGCTAGCTCGTGTTCTGACTCAATTGAAGATTCAAATAATTAACATGCTGATGAACAAATGAATTTGAACAAGCTTGTGAACTCAACATGCCGAAAATCGTCTCACTTGAACTTGGCTTAACAAAATTATTGATCTCAAAATCGGACTCGATCTTGGCTTGTTTACTATCGAGACGAGCTCCAAACAAGCTTTATATCGAAGCGAGATTCGAATAGCTTACGACAAGCTATGTTAATAGCCCTAACAACAAATACTTTATCCCATAATTTATCATTGTGCAATGAATTGATAATATTATCTCCATAAAAAAGATATTTTTTAATTAAATGAAAAAGAATAAATACAAGAAAAATGAACATAAATATTAACTTAAATTAAAAGGCTGTCTGTAGTTTAAGCAATGAAAAATTAAAATTATTTCTCATCCTATCCCCACACATAACATAACATTCATTAAATTAATTAAGATCCCCTTTTTCCCAAAAAAACTATGGGAATATATATGGCCGGGCAACCCTCACAAATTGGGATAGTGATAATCTCTTACATAAATATTCCCTACAAACACTTGACACTACAATATCTCAACAAATAAACATTACATCACACATATATTGTCTAAGAAAGAAATAAACATATCACCACTATGCTTATTTTGTATAAATAAGCCTTCATCAAGATAGACACTCTCATTATGCATATACAAATCATTTTGAACTTCCACTTTAAGATAAAATCTTAATCAAGCATCATTCTTTTGGTGCAAATTGAGTAGTGAAATCTCCAAATGGGAAGGTGTTTCTTGACTAGGGTTGTTCGGCATAGTAAGCATATCGATAAAGGGCACCGTAGCTACTCATCGCGGCCGTGTGTAGCCGGAAAGGTAGACACTCCGAGGGGTTTCTTGGCGGTGTATGTAGGCGATGGTAAGGTTAAGAGGCGATTTGTAGTTCCCATTTTATATTTGAAGCATTGTTTGTTTCAAGATTTGTTAAAGTTTTCGGAGGAAGAATATGGATTTGATCACCCCATGGGAGGTCTAACAATTCCATGCAGGGAAGAAGCATTCTTGAATGTCACTTGTTGCCTTCATGAGTTGTGGTTAAGAGGGGAACATTGTTTGCTTTTAGTGTTTTTGTGTTGAGTAGTGTATTTTTTGTAGGAGGAAGAAAAAGCTTCCAGATGGTTTGAGATTCATCTCCTGATACGATCCTAGTCGAGATCGTATCGGTAAACCGCTCTTCGAGTGAGCTTTACTCCATGAAAGAAGAGAGAACCTTGGAGAAGAGGGAATGTAGGGAGAGAAACATATTCATTTCATTGATTAATTGATTGATTAACATTTACAAGGGAATAACATATATATATATATAGTAGATAGCTAATACCTAATGGGCCTAACTCTTCTACGGGCCGATTAACATCGCAATATTAATGGGCCTAACTCTTCGACTTCGGGATCAGGAGATGGATTGAATATTAAAAAACTGCAAATCTCATCTAATTAAATTATAAAATAATTTTTAATATTAAATATCACTTTTAATTGAGTTTTAGGGTTTTATAAACTAAATATACTAACAATGGTTTATGACAACAATGACATATTATATTTTGGTATTATTGAAAAATAAAGAAGGAAAGTGTTTATTTTGCTTGGCCAACAAAAAAGAAAGGATTGGATATTATCATGATTTAGATCAGAAACAAAAATAGAATTGGATTATATGGTCTTGATTCTCACAAATGAAGATTTTACCTACTAAGATGAATTAAAGATAATCTAAATTAAAATAATAAGACAATATTGTTAAAAAACAATGGTTATGGGTCTTCCATTTATAAAAATATCTAAAGAGACCATAATCTCAACGAATATCTTTAAATAAAATGATACTACTTGACTTCTACCCCTTTATATATATTATATATACATATAGTTATGCTTCAATTATAAGTGGTAGTTTTCACTAAATATTCTTCTTGATCCTAATATTGGACTAACTTGAACGTGCATGTTTTACTCGATATAGAAAAAGATACAAGATGTGATTCATGATATTATATTCGTAATAATTGAGTCAGTTATATTTATTTTAGATGCCTCAACATGATCTGTTGATCGAGCTCGACTCGTCATCTAATTATCGAGTTTGAACTCAACTTGTGCATTACTGGATAATATTATTCTGAAGTTCAACTCATTTGATATTCATGTTAATTAATGAAGCTCAAGTTTGACTTGTACATTACTCGATAATATTATTTTAAAGTTTGATTTATTTGATATTCATATTAATGAAACTCAGCCTCGTTAAAGGCATAATTTATTTTTGTATCATTGTATGAATCCATGCAAGTTCGTGTTCAGACTCAATTGAAGATTCAAATAATTAACATGCTGATGAACAAATGAATTTGAACAAGCTTGTGAACTCAACATGCCGAAAATCGTCTCACTCGATCTTGGCTTGCACTATCGAGACGAGCTCCAAACAAGCTTTATCCCATAATTTATCATTGTGCAATGAATTGATAATATTATCCCCATAAACAAGATATTTTTTAATTAAATGAAAAAGAATAAATACAAGAAAAATGAACATAAATATTAACTTAAATTAAAAGGCTCTGTAGTTTAAGCAATGAAAAATTAAAATTCTTTCTCATCCTATCCCCACACATAAGATAACATTCATTAAATTAATAAAGATCCCCTTTTTCCAATAAAACTATGGGAATATATATGGGCAACCCTCACAAATTGGGATAGTGATAATCTCTTACATCACCACTATGCTTATTTTGTATAAATAAGCCTTCATCAAGATAGACACTATCATTATGCATATACAAATCATTTTGAACTTCCACTTTAAGATAAAATCTTAATCAAGCATCATTCTTTTGGTGCAAATTGAGTAGTGAATTCTCCAAATGGGAAAGTGTTTCTTCACTAGGGTTGTCCGGCATAGTAAACACATCAATAAAGGGCACTGTAGCTACTCATTGCGGCCGTGTGTAGCCGGAAAGGTAGACACTCCGAGGGGTTTCTTGGCAGTGTATGTAGGCGATGGTAAGGTTAAGAGGCAATTTGTAGTTCCCATTTTATATTTGAAGCATTGTTTGTTTCAAGATTTGTTAAAGTTTTCGGAGGAAGAATATGGATTTGATCACCCCACGGGAGGTCTAACAATTCCATGCAGTGAAGAAGCATTCTTGAATGTCACTTCTTGCCTTCATGAGTTGTGGTTAAGAGGGGAACATTGTTTGGTTTGAGTGTTTTTGTGTTGAGTAGTGTATTTTTTGTAGGAGGAAGAAAAAGTATGCTATTACTCTTTCAACCTTTGATGCCTTTGTTAATGGGCTTAGAAACATGGTAAATTTGATTAGTTTGAAATGTGTTTTGTATGATCTGAAGAAGCTAAAAAATCATGCTAGCTCAGCTATAGACTTGTAATTAAGAGCCCACAAATGTCAATAGAAAGTTGAAGCAAATTTGCAAAGCCAAACAGAGAAAGTAACACATCAATTCAAAATAATAATTCATTTCAATTAAAAATACTCAAACACACTTCCTACACGACACAATAAGCAGCTGTTGCATTCAATGTGAAATTAAAATGGAGAAAAGACAATCAAAATCAGAAAGTCTTACAATAAAGATGCAAATAAGTCTCAGGTATTCGAAAAACATGAACACAAAGTGCAGAAGCGAGGTGGGATGCATGGCTGAAACCCTCTGCATTTATTGTTGGAAATCTGCGGGATTTAGTTAGATCGACCAAGTGTTATTATCGAATACATCTATGTATATGGTATGCTAAACAAGAAAACGGTGCATAAACAAACTGATCACTTACTATCTCTGATGTGGATGGATTGAGTTAACGATCAATTTCGATAGATGGTATGTGAGAGATGTTGGCATTATCTTCTCCTCTCACTCTGTCTTTGAAATCTTCTGGCATTGAACAGATCTTAAGGTGTTCAAGAGTAGAGATGAATCTCAAACCATCTGGAAGCTTCTCCAAGTTGACGCACTTTCTGATATCTAATCTAATAAGCTTTGGCAGTGCTCTTTCTTCCACTTGCCATTTCTTTAAACTGGGCAACTCATACAGTTGAAGGTTCGTAAGTTGTGGAAATGAGTTGGAACGGCAAATTAGTGTTTCCGTTTCCCCCATTCTTTCAACTCCTCTTATATACAGAGATTGTAGTTTGGGATAGTTGCCAAACTCTTCAATCATCTTCATGTCTCCGCCAACCTTACAATCGCCTAGTGACAAAGTTAGTAAATTCTGACTCATTCCTGGTTTGTAGAGTGGAAAACCACCACTAATATTGCACCTCTCGATATCCAAATACACCAAAGAAGGAGACATCAACATATTCATAAAGATATCTTTACCAATATCGCACGACTCAACATCGAGTACTGCGTGCTGGCATGAATTGTTGTTGGTCAAGTGGTTGACAACTGTTTCCAAGCTATCCGTGTCCATCACATCAACAACTAGATTTCGTAGATTAACCATTTCCCGGATATCTTCGATGCAAGCACTTTCACTGCTGATTCCAAATAATGTCTCCAACTCCACCAGCCCATCGAGTCTTAGTTTGTCTCCTTCAACCACTTCCATTTCATATGGAAGAAACAGATGTCTTAGTCTTTTCATCTTCCATATCACATTAGGCAATCTAACACGTACTGATACTCGCAGATCTAAAGTATGCAAGTAAGACATGTTGCATACAAACTCTGGCAGCTCTTTCACATTTGAAGAATGCAAACTCAAGTATCTTAAATGGATTAACTTACTCACTTTGCTCGGTAACTTCCCATCTTCAAAGTCACACTTATCAAGCACAAGTATCCTCAAACACCGTGACCTCTTAAAATCAATTGTACTATCCGTGAAGCAAATTCTGTGTCTCAGGAGCATAAAGGATCTCAGGTGTTTAGCTGCCTTTAATCCATCTACACTTGCAATTGAATCAGTATCAGCAATGATGGCTAATCTGCTTACAGAATCATTAATGTCTGATGGTGGTATTGTTATCTTGTCTATTAACGAAGTACGACCATTTTTGTACTTGGAGAGCTCAATGCGTTTGGCAAGTACTACTTCTTCGGCTTTTGCAGAGCAGAGGTCGTGCATTAAATCATGAAGCCCACATCTATCAAACTTCCCAAGTGTCAACCAATCCTCATTCTTGTGCACTTGGACCATACATCTCATTGCCAATTCTGTCAAATACCGTTCAGCCACATCTCTAAGACTCTCATTTATTCCTTTATCTTGTGAAGAAATGAAACCTTCCGCCATCCACAAAAGATACAATTTCTCTGTTTCTATTTCTTCATCCTCAGGGAAGCATGCTAAGTAGAGAAAACATGGTTTCAAGTAGTAGGGTAAGGCATCAAAACTCAGATCCAACACCTGTTTTACTCTTTTATTATCTGTAACGCCTTCTCCATGCCTTAGAAATGAATCCATATGCAGACTTACCTTCTCCCATTCTCCTATATTCTGCTCTTTTTGGCGCAAAATCCCTCCAATCACAGAAATTGACAGTGGTAAGCGGCCGCACTTTACCACTATTTCTCTTCCAATATCCTCCAATGATTTTGAACCTGTCTCAACTGCCACAATACAAACCATTAAAATCAATCTCTAACTCCTAATATTATGATCCAACTGAAATTGATATCTATTAACACCATAGTAGAGTGCAAGAGTACACAAATGCAAATTGATATCCATGAACACATAATCTGTTCCCTAATAAATGTCTCGAGCAATCAAAACTCACATATCAATACAACGATAAATTTGGACTCTTTACCCCAATTCATTGCAGAAAATATTTAAAGCAGGAAAATTACCACTAGAGTGAACACTTATTAGGGGACACTTATTAAGTGATAAAAGAAATTATAAAATGGAACTTTAAAATTGACAAGATGGCATTGTTGATTAGCAGCAATACTAACCAGAAGGAGCAATATCTTTGGGTGATGCAATCTTGCTAAGTAATTCCCAGCCTTCATCTTCTGTGAGAAGTTGCAGCTGGTAAGGAATATGATCTTCATGATTAGCAGCAATACTCTCATTACGAGTTGTCAGCAACAAATCACACGACTTCATTGGAAAAGCTTTCTTGATGATCTCCCAATGATCATTTTCCCATATATCATCCATCACTATCAGACATTTCTTCTCCCTCTCCTCCAGAACTGTGTGAATTCTAGACACCAATTGGTTAACGCCCATGCTATTAATCTGAGGACCTTCTTTATCGAGTTGTTCCAAAATGTTTCTCAAAACGGTGGTAGCTTCAAACTGTTGGGAAATGCAAACCCATGCTCGAGTGCCATAAGATCCCACCACTTGTTTGTGGTTGTAAATCTTTCTAGCAAGACTAGTCTTTCCCAACCCACCCATCCCATACATCTTTACAACTCTCTGCTGCCTTCTCATCTCCTCGTCTTCCTTTGTTAACATCGAGACTATATTCTCGATGTCTTTCTCCATTCCCACAAAATGAGGTTCCACCTCATGACCATACGTCTGCCTCACCAGATGATCATCGCGGCTTGAAGAACTCGATCCGCTTTGCTGTCCCAACTCCGACTCTAAATTGGTTTTGAGGTCGGCAAGTCGGGAAATTATGTCCCCGAGATCATTGCCGACCTCATGGACTGTGCAGCACTCGCACATGATGCACATGTACCTTCGGAGCTTCTCCTTGAGACTCTTTCTGCTGCCTTCTTTCTTGGATTCAACTTCAACATCATATGTTTCGAGCACTGTCTCAGCTTGGAAGGCAAGATCATTGAGTTGTTTGATGTAAGCCTTTAGAGTAGGAGAATCACTCCTTTCTCTATCAGCTCTCATCAACAACCCATGAATTATCTCCAAATCTCTCCCAACTTTCTTGACGTCACCCTTTACGCTCCGCAAAAACTTGGTTTCTTCAACCAACAAATCACGTAGAGTTTCCAGAGCCACATTTGCAACTGCTTCACCCATTATTTTTTTTTCCTTGGTTTTGTTTTTGGCCTTTGAAGAGAGAAAGCTGTTAATGCAGATATTGTAATCTTACCGACATAATACAGATATACACAGTGTGATATATGCCACACATTGTGTGGGCACATTTTCCTCAATGAGCAAGAGGGATATGTCGACTATATTGAATATAAGGCCCACTTCATTTTGGAGGTAGAAATGTCTATCAAAGTAATTCACATGGGTGATGGGCCCTGTGTCACATGCACTGCTTTCTGGTATAGGTATGTTTGAACTTGACTTTCTATATATATACCTCTCTCTCTCTATATATATAAATATATATGCTCCATGTGTTGTGTATACTAATTTTTTACTCACTTTGATTAATTAAACACTCGTCTTAAGAATGTAGTTTTGATATATCTATCTAATTATTATAGCATATTATAATTAGTAAATTTAAATATATAGTCTTTAAATTTAGCCGTATTCATATCTTATAAATTAAATTCATACAAAACATACTTGATAGGTATTTTAAAATAGAATTCTTAATTTGGGAGTTGACGTAACTATCATATTGTTGTCTTATTTTATGGTTTGTTTGTGTTGTTTATTTTCTTACATCTGGTCTAATCTAAGCTTGGACCCCATCCAATTATTCCAATTCACAAGTGGTCTCGTATTGGACTGAATTTATATTATAAGAAAAACTCAACCTAATCCAATGTTGGAAATGGAAATCATAAAATACACATGATCATGCATAACGCAAAAAAGGGAGTTAGCGATAGAATTTCTGTCCTGATACATAAATCACATCTAGCGGTCGCTAGGGGTAGCGACCGCTAGGTGTGCTCACACCAAGAAATACAGAACTCTCACCTAGCGAGTGCTAGGGGTAGCGCTCGCTGGGTGTGTGTAATAGAACTCCCACCTAGCGACCGCTAGTTGGGTAGCGCTCGCTGAGCCTGCGAGAACTCCTTTATGACTTGGTCAATTCTTGTTGCTATATTCGTGGGAATCAGTTTTTGGGCGTGAATTTCCTTCTCCATATAAATATACTCCATCCTATAACCCATGAAATACAGATTTAATTGCTCTCATTCATTCTACGCTTCTTCTCCCACAAAAGCCAATAAAACTATTATTGATTCTTCAACCCCATCCAGATTTCGTCTCCAACCCGAAATTCGTAAGGGCACTGCGAACGTCGGGACCGTGTTAACCCTTGAGAGTTTTGTCGGCATTGGAACCGTGCACCTTGGGTTCGCCGGGAATAACTTTTAGGGCAGCGATTCTACCACGTCACTGTTAATTAATTGTTTTCGCGTTGCTCCTGATTTTGACGGTTCGAGCTCCGGTTCCAACAATCTAAAAGTTATTATGGCGATGATTTGATCTCTTCCTGATCTTTCAAAGCTTGAGCCGTTGAATGGTGTCAATTACAAGCGCTGGTCTAAAAAATTGCTCATCTTTTTTGAGCACCTCGAGGTGGATTACGTTCTATTTAATGATCCCCCTACTCCTCCTGCGAAAGTCGTCGTCGCGGTGACGACCGATTCGAACGGAGAAAAGGTGTCTACACCTCCTCCACCTCCTGCAGTAGATGGACGAGAGAAGTATGATAAAGATAACAAGACTGTTCGCGGACATCTCCTAAATTATATGTCTAACAGTCTGTTCGACCTGTTTGTGGATCGACGTTCGGCGAAGAAAATTTGGGAAGCCCTGGAGAAAAAGTACGGAGGAGACGATGCAGGCCTCAAGAAGTACGTGGTTGGAAAGTGGCTGCAATTCCAAATGGTAGATGATAAAGGCATCGTGGAGCAGCTCCACGAGTATGAAAATCTGATTGCTGCTGTGCTGAACGAAGGAATGAAGATGTGTGAGATCTTGCAGGCGAATGTGTTGCTCGAAAAATTCCCTTTGTCTTGGGCTGATTTTCGAAACACATTGAAGCACAAGAAGCAAGACTTCACCCTACAAGAACTAATCAGTCATATGCGTACCGAGGAGGAGAATCGAATAAAGGATAAGTCTTCAAACCTATTTTTATCCTCTAAGGCTAATCTTGTGGAATCTTCCACTGGTACAGGGATTACAGGTACTACGTTGAAGCCGCCTTCGCGTGTTGATAAGAAGCAGAGATTTAAAGCCGGAAAGAAGATATCTAAACCCAAGTTTACTTGCTTCACCTGCGGAGCTCCCGGGCACAAATCTTACCAATGCAACCAACGCAAGGTGTCCGGTGCACGAAATGCTCCTACGAGATCCCTAGTCAAGCCAGCAAATCAGGCGAGCCTTGTAGAAACTGACGACGTCATCGCAGCCGTTGTGGTGGCCAACTTGGTGGAAAACAAGAAGGATTGGGTCTTAGATACCGGTGCCACGAGACACTTCTGCAGCGATAAGAAGCTGTTCCATGATTTCAAAGATGCCGCCGAGGGAGAACAAGTATACATGGGGAACTCCAGCGTTGCGAGCGTAATGGGGAAAGGGAAAATGTCTCTCAAGCTCACCTCTGGAAAAACTCTGTGTTTAAATAATGTGTTTTTTGTTCCTAGTATGCCTAGGAATTTAGTCTCTGGTTCTTTGTTGATTAAAGCAGGTCTGAAACTTGTTTTTGAGTCTGATAGAGTAGTCTTGACTAAGAGTGGTGAATTTGTTGGAAAAGGTAATCTGAGTGATGGTCTTTTTGTACTCAATGTTTATTTTGAGGTCATGAATGAAAATGCATCTTCTTCTTCTTACTTGATTGAGTCGTTGGATGTATGGCATGCTGGACTTGGACATGTGAATTATGCATCTATCAAGAAGTTACGAGCTATGGAATGTATCCCTGAAATGAATCAAACTAATCATGCTAAATGTGAAATCTGTGTAGAAGCTAAATTTGCTAAGAAATCGTTTAAGAACGTGGAACATAGATCATCTGAACTGTTATATTTAGTTCACATTGACTTAGCAGAATTTAGAAGCACGATTAGTAGAGGTGGGAAGATGTATTATATATCTTTTGTTGATGACTACTCTAGATACACTCGGCTATATTTCTTACGATCTAAAGATGAAGCCACTAATATGTTTCTTAAATATAAGGCTGAGGTAGAGAATCAGTTGAATAAGAAGATTAAGAGACTTAGATTTGACAGATGTGGAGAATATAGTACCCTGTTTCTGCAGGATTTTTGTGAAAAGAATGGAATAATACATGAATTTACTGCTCCTTATTCCCCTGAACAGAATGGTATTGCTGAAAGGAAAAATAGGACTCTTAAGAACATGATTAATGCTATGTTGCTTAGTTCTGGACTGCCTTGTGGTATGTGGGGGGAAGCTGTATTATCTGCTTGCTATATTCTAAACCGAGTGCCTCATAAGAAACTTGATAAAACTCCATATGAACTGTGGAAAGACTTTAAGCCTAATCTGAATTACATGAAAGTGTGGGAGTGTCTTGCTAAAGTGAGATTGAATGATCCTAAACGTGTGAATATAGGTTCGAAGACCTTTGATTGTGTGTTCTTTGGCTATGCTCAGAACTCTGCTGCTTATCGATTCTTATGCTTGAGTGATCAATATGTTTGTGAATCTCGTGATGCTGAATTCTTTGAACATATATTTCCTTGGAAGACTAACGTTTCTTGTGAGAATGTGTGTAGTTCTTCGCAGCATGCTCGTGATGATGTTAGCGAGCCCCCGGGTCAGGAATCTGAGGAAGTCTTCGAACTAAGAAGAAGCAAAAGACGAAGGATAGAAACTTCATTCGGTAACGATTTCATTACCGCATTTGTGGCTGAACATCCTGATTTGATTGATGATTATGTTATATCTACTTTCTTTATTAATGAGGATCCTGCTACTTATTCTGCTGCTATGTCTAGTATAGATGTTCCTTTTTGGATAGAAGCTGTGCAAAGTGAATTAGAGTCTATAACTAGTAATCATACGTGGGAACTTGTGGATTTGCCTGTAAATACTACACCTATTAAATCGAAATGGATCTTTAAGAAAAAATTAAAACCTGATGGGTTGATTGATAGGTATAAGGCTAGACTTGTAGTAGTCGGATACTCTCAGAAAAAGGATGTTGACTTCTTTAATACCTATTCCATTGTTGCTCGTATTTCCACTATTAGAACACTCGTTGCCTTAGCTGCTATTCATAAATTGATAGTGCATCAGATGGATGTTAAAACAGCCTTTCTAAACGGTGATCTTAATGAGAAAATCTATATAAAACAACCCGAGGGGTGTGTAGTGCAAGGTAAAGAAGATAAAGTTTGTAAATTGAAAAGGTCTTTATATGGTCTTAAACAAGCTCATGTTCAATGGTATGAAAAGTTTCACGACACTATCTCATTAAATGGATTTGTAGTAAATGGATCAGAATCTTGTCTTTATTCTAAATCTTGTGGATCTGAATATGTGTTGATCTGTTTATATGTGGATGACATGCTAATTTTTGGTACATGTCTTAATGTTGTGTTGGAAACGAAAGCGTATCTACCTTCTGTTTTTTATATGAAAGACTTGGGTGAAGCTGATGTTATACTAGAAATTAAATTGATTAAATCTGCGAATGATTATGTTCTTAGTCAGTCTCATTATGTGGAACAAGTTCTTAAACGTTTTGATTGTGATAACTTGGTTCATGCGAAAACTCCATTTGATCCTAGCATGTAATTGAAAAAGAACCTTGGTAGTCCTGTTAATCAAGAACAATATGCTAGAATCCTAAGGAGTGTGATGTATTTGATGAACTGTACTAGGCCTGATATTGCTTATGCGGTGAGTCGTTTGAGTAAATATACTCATAATCCTAGTAGTCACCATTGGGCTGCACTTTATCGTTTGTTGATATATCTGAAAGGTACAATTAATTATTGTCTTCATTACTCTAACTTTCCTGATGTGTTAGAAGGTTATTGTGATGCTAACTGGGTTTCAGATAGCGACGAGGTAAGCTCCACGAGTGGATATGTCTTCACTCTTGGAGGTGGTGCAGTTTCCTAGAAATCGGAAAAATAGATGTGCATTGCAGGTTCTATGATGGAGTCTGAGTTCATAGCTTTGGAGCTGTCGAGTCACGAAGCTGAGTGGTTTCGAGAGTTGTTGGCCGACGTGCTAGTAGGTAAGAGGTCCTTAGCACCTATTTATTTACATTGTGACACACAAGCTGCCATCTCTATTGCTAAAAACAATGTCTACAATGGGAAGAGGAGACACATCCGGTTGAGACATGCAGTGGTGAGGGAGAAGTTGAGTGGATGGGTGATTTCTCTCGACTTTGTGAAGTCGGAGAGAAATCTGGCGGACCCATTCACTAAGGCTCTCATCAAGAGACAAATTGATGAGCTCTCTGCCGGAATTGGAATGAAGTCATTTAAATGAAGAAGGGCTTATATGGTGGATACCTAGAGGTCAAATGAAGCCGTGTAAGTTTTACTTTATTTAATTGACATGTATGTATACTGATTTGCGAATCTATACATGGAAATAAATCAAACCTACGGGTGTATGATTTGTGGTGTTTTTTAGCATAGAGGTTTCATGCCTGACGAGGCAAATTCATTGCGGTGAATTATATGATTGTACTATGTTTGTGATGGTTGAGCATTGGTGGCTCTTAATGATTTCTTGCGACTATCTCTGTGTGAGATCTTCGGTATGTTGTTTGAGTACAACATATTTAGTGTGTTGGCGATTACACTATCATAGAAATCACCTAGTGTGTGTGAAGGGTGGCTCTCTTCTATGAAGTTGCGATTTCTAGAGCACACATGACGATCGAGGGTGTTTATTGAGCCAAACTAGTTTATCGTGGAGACGAATTTCCACAGGAATGATGCGTGTTGTGGGGGTTAATGTGCGAGCTCATAAAGTTCAAAGTTTCTGACTACTTTGTGAGTGTTGTGTGTTCTCCTACATCACTAATGTGCAAGTTCAAGGTTTCTGACTACTTGTATTTAAGCGTCAATATTCCTCTAGTTTTCTTTTCCTTGTTATGTTTTCCATTTGTGGGGGATTGTTGGAAATGGAAAGCATAAAATACACATGATCACGCTTAATGCAGAAAAGGGAGGTAGCGAGCGCTAGAGGGTAGCGCTCGCTAGGTAGAATTTATGTCCTGATACAGAAATCACATCTCGCGGTTGCTAGGGGTAGCGACCGCTAAGTGTGCTCACACCAAGAAATACAGAACTCTCACCTAGCGAGCGCTAGGGGTAGCGCTCGCTGGGTGTGTGGAACAGAACTCCCACTTGGTCAATTCTTGTTGCTATATTTGTGGGAATCAGTTTTTTGGCGTGGATTTCCTTCTCCATATAAATATACTCCATCCTATAACCCATGAAATACAGATTTAATTGCTCTCATTCATTCTACGCTTCTTCTCCCACAAAAACCAATAAAACTATTATTGATTCTTCAACCCCATCCGGATTTCGTCTCCAACCTGAAATTCGTAAGGGCACTGCGAACGTCGGGATCGTGTTAACCCTTGAGAGTTTTGTCGGCATTGGAACCGTGCACCTTGGTTTCGCCGGGAATAACTTTTAGGGCTGTGGTTCTACCACGTCACGCTTAATTAATTATTTTCGTGTTGCTCCTGATTTTGACGGTTCGAGCTCCGGTTCCAACATCCAACTCATCTTATGGGTTTCAAGAAGAAGAGAAAATAAAATTGCTAGATCTATACGTTGATACTTGATAATTGTTCATTTTTTTCACTTAAATTTATTCTTTTTTTGGTTTTGGAGTAAAATTATTTAGTCATAGATATTATTTGTTCAATTGTTGTATACAAAAGAGAAACTGTACCTAATTAAAAAGTAAAATAAATGATATTAAACCAAAACAATAGAACGAAATAGAGCATTTCACAGTATTAAATTGCTTTGTAGTACAATTATTGAGTCAATATTAATTCATTTAATTCTACATTGTTACAGATACCGTGTAACCCCCAATATTGAGACTTTTCTGATATCAACCCAAGTCTCAATGGATTCAAGATCCTGAATTTAGAATTTTTCGAGACTAAAAATTTTAAATTTCGGAACTTAATTTGGGATTCCGAACAAAAAGAGAAACGAGACAATAAAATTCTAGAATTTCGGACTTATGACTTTGAGACTTCAAGATAACTATCCGATCTCCGCCCAATTCTCAAACCTAGTGACAAGGCACGAGGTAAATTTTTATAATTTATATAAATATTTTGCAGCAGAAAATGAAATTCTTGCAGCAATTCCATATTCAATATGATATGACTTCCATCTAAGATTCTAGATTAAAAAGAATCCTATGTGAATTATCCCATGGGATATAATCTATGATGGCCATCTTAATCATTATACAATTCACTCTTTTGCTTCTTAGAAAAGAAATGGTTCAATAACAATAGATGATCAAAGGCAACACACAATATGATTAAATAACCAACACCACAATTACTATACTAATTGTAATAATCAACAAAAGATCTAGTGAGATATAATCTGATTAATTAATTATATAATCATAATGTAGATGTAATGTTGTAATACCCCGCTCTTTTAATAATAGTATTAATCGAGTTTTACTATATTAGAGTTTTCACATCCGTAATTTTTTTTTATAAAACTCCGATGTTGAGTTTTATTTTAGGTTATTAATTTAAATCAGATAATGATTTAAATACGAAAATCAAAACGAATTGATTTAAGTAAGATAATTGTACTAATTTAATAAACTAAATCAACACATTTATCTAATTGCAAAGAAACAATATTCAAGTTCTAATAATAAATAATACAATCTAGTATCTTAATCAAATCATAGTACATTAAAAGTATGAAAAAGAAAAGAAGAAGAAAATCTAAAAAGATATTACAAATCTTACAAAGTAGCCTACACAAAATTTAGAAACCTAAAGTCTTCCATCTACACAGTAGCAGATCCCGGGAAATCCTCTACCACTTATCATGATATCTATATCTCCATCTCTTATACCTCACTTTACAAACACTCTACTTAATTTCATCACCCTCCGTAAACACTCCTGCAAAAAAAAAAAAAAAAAAGAAACCAAACAAATGAGTTTAAATAAGCTTGAAGAGACCAAGACCAATGAGTAATGGTGTGGAAACAACATAGCGGTACAACATCAAATCTTGTTTCACATCTTCTCCATCTCAAAGATCAAGTAAGTTCTATTATATGAAAGTCACATTTCAATTTTCTAATGTCAGTAGCAACTAAGAACTTTAAAGTTTCAAGGTTAGCTAATAAATAACATGTCAACCAAACCATGCTCAATATCATGAATCTATCTTAGGATTCAACCTTTAAGCTTGTAAAGAACAACTATTAAAGCTATGATAAGGAAAACTTAACCATTAACACGTAAGAGCTAAAACTCAAATTAAAGCATAATGAGTAAAAAAAAATGAATTGAGGAAGAGATTAGAAGAATACCTGTTGCCACGGGCAGAGGCACGGGATGGAGACATCGAGGCAGCTCGGGACGAACCATGGTCGATGTCAAGTTGGAGTTGTTGCTCCAACAACAGGAAGGAGGAACGACGACCTGCTAATGACAAAGGCGACGCAGCGGCGTCAAGCTCGAAGCTGCGCACGATGGTGGTGGCAGAGCACACGACAGTAGGGTTCAGCGAGCATGCGAGATGCAGCAGCGATGTAGTTATATTTGACGATTGAAGAGAGCGAATAAAACTGGGAGATGGAGGTGGTCATCTCGTTGACGAAACTGAGACGAGAAAGAAAGAGATTTTCACAATCTGAAATTTTCATATTTAGAATTTGGGGCTTTCGCCCAAATCTCGTTTCTTCTTCCAATTAAAAGCAACGAGGGGATGGTTTCGAGAAGTTCTTACCGACATTGGATGGATACCCAAAAATAAGAAGAAGGAATTGTTGATAGGCTTGCCTCACCTTAGACAGGGAGAGTGACGTTGGGGGTGTTGTGAATTAAGAGAGAAGATGAAATTATTTTGGGGATATTTTTGGTTGGAATCGAAGAATCTTGTTGGAGATAGTCAAAGGAAGGAGGGAAGCTTGGCTATGGTGATGGCGTGATGCAGAGGAATGAGGGGATAGGAAAAAAAAAGGGAAATTTGGAGGAAGGGGGAGGGGTGAGTGAGGAAAGAGTGATAACATAAGTTGCTAAGTAAAGAATAATGAATATAAAAATAATAAATAGAAGAAATTGGGAAGGTAATGGACGATGGCTTCTACAATGGTGGGGGAAAAGAAAAGAAGAAGTCAAGGAAAAGGAAAAAAAAGGTAAAATGGGTTGGGCCGTGTCCATTCAATTAGACGGGCCAATTCTAAATTAAGGGTTGGGCCAAATAAAATGCTCATGTGATTTAATTTAAGTTGGGTCTACATAATTAACTTAAATAGATCTTTAATTAATTCTTAGATCTATAATTTATTTAATAAAATGATCTAATTTAATTATTTAAATTTGTAAGTATGGATTAATAATTATTAAGCATTAAAATAAATAATTATTTAATTATGAATTAATAATTAATTACAATCAATTTATTAATAAAAAGATCAAGAATCGAACATCAACGAAATAACTATTTAAAAGTGGGAAATTGATATTTATTTCCCAAATAATTTTATAGGATTTAATTATCTCGTTTTAAACGAGTAATGATAGCTTTAATTTATTAAGCTATATATAACGAGCTAAGATTTTCGAGGAAAATCCAAGTTTTGTTTTTAGAAAATAGAAAGGATATGAAACTCTAAAAGCTAATTATTAGCTTTTAATTAGATATAAATTTATTTAGATTCTAAGGTTTCTAAGTATTATGTGAAGGTCAAGTACAATGTGTAAGCCAAGTTGAACGTGAGGATTAGCTCGACTTTTCTAAACTCAAGGGAGGTTTAAAGCTACAGATTTATTCCAAGAGGTGGGTTTATTTTTCTCAAAATTATGTTGAGTTATATAAGCTCTGATATTGCAAAATGAAATGTTATCCATGTCATGTTTTAATGTACGTTCAATTAAGTTTAATGCTCTGAATTTAATCGATCGAGGTTTTTGGCTTTACCTAACACGTTAGTCGAAAACTGTGTACACGATGGGTAGTAGTGCAATGGGTTGATCTCCATTGTGTGCTGCTGTAATGTTAATGAGATTCTCTGGGTTTCGACCCGAAATCCAAAAGTAGAAAGGGATTCTCTGGGTTTCAACCCGAAATCTAAATGCTCAAATAGACTCTCTGGGTTTCGACCCGAAGTCTGAATGTAAATGGGCTCGACGGAGGCAAGAGGTCCGGGGCCAAAGTAAGAGTAACTTTAGAACGTACATAACTGTGCACAACGAATGAAAATGATAAATGCTTTAACATGCTTAGAAGTACTTTGCGTTTGAAACCTTCTAAGGTATGTTGTTCATGAATGGATAAAAATATTTATATTTTATAAAACTGTTTATAAAATGCATAGCCCACTGAGTACACTAGTACTCAGCCCACAAATTATTTTCAAATGTTTTCAGGTTAAGTGCCGGTGGTGACGGGTTGAGCTGAGGCGGTGTTGTTGTAATCTGGTTGATTTTATGAATTGCTTCCGCTATGATATTATATTTTGTCAAGTATAGTTCGTCTGTCGATCTATAACTTCTATTGACTTTGGTTATGTTATTCTATTCGATATAATTAGGATTGTGAACCTGAATTTATGTCATCGAATAGCTTTTTGCATCGATTTGAAGTGTGAATCTTCTAGCTTATCAATTAATGGTTATGTTTGAAGTATTATTCGGGTTTCTTTCCAAATCAAGCATGCCCCCCTTCTTCCCCGCTTCTTAAATCCCACCCCTAGTCACACCCTGGCTTACAGGCCTTCCCTCGGGAATTGGGGCGTGACAAATGTGAACACAGGAATCATTCAAACAGACCTTCAATATTGTTTTTGAATGAGAAACAAACACACAACAAAGAAAAGAGGACAAAGAAAAGATAAAAGCAATGAACCTTTTAATAGTAGCATGCATCATCTATTACCATTACACAACCTGTCAGCTTTGTTTTTCTTTTCTCTCCCAACAACTCTGGTTTCAACATTCACTCTACAAGCTTCTATAACTCTAAGGAAAAAGGAAGCTACAAAAGGAAAAGAAACAAGAAACAAGAGAAAATTATGCATAATCGTAAATAAATTGAATATGACACATTTTTAATACAATTTTGTAACATGGGAAAGTGTAGCTAATTTTTGTGACATTTAAAAGGTGGAAAATTACGCATAATCGTAAATAAATTGAATATGACACATTTTTAATACAATTTCACTTTTTAAAATATTGCAATTTTCGAACTATCCAAGAAATAGCACATTTACGAGAAAAAAATCATTACTGATAAACTTTTAGAAATTTTTGAGTAGAAAACACAAGTTATTATAATTTTCACTTATGTTTTCAAGCAATACAAAAGTAGTCAAGTCCAATTCTATTTGGTACACTTATCTTTGCTTGCTTCTAATAGACATTCATGTTATAATTCTACTCACTCTCACTCTATTTTCAAGTAATATAAAAGTAAAGTTCAATTCTTTGTGGTACAATCATCTTTGCTTGCTTCAGACATCACTTGCATGAGAACTCAACTTCATGTCAACAAATCAAATAAGAACTCATTAGTACTAATTATTGAATTCAATAATTATTATAGGAATCTTTGGCTATTCAATTGTCAAGCTAGATGAGAAAAACATAATAGAAATGCATTAACTAACTTCAAGCTAGATTGCTAAGGCATCATAACTCAAGCTCAGCACATGTGACACTCTTTTATTTTCTGTAACGCCTTCTCCATGCCTTAGATATGAATCCATACGCATACCTACCTTCTCCCATTCTCCTAAACTCTGCCCTTTTTGTCGTAAAATTCCTCCGATATTCACAGAAATTGACAGTGGTAAGCAACCGCATTTTACTAAAATTTCTCTCTCAATATCTTCCAACGATTTTAAACCTGCTTCAACTACGACAATACAATCTTTCCATTCAAAATAATATAATTCCTTATGATCCACGTTTTAGATGACGACAAATTGATATTATAACCACATACTTATAAATAAAGCTCACATAACAAATTTGAACTCTTTACCTTTAGTCATTGCATAGAAGATATGTGTTAATCAGGAAGTAATTCAGATCTAATCTTATAATTATTGAAGTAATTAAGAATAGAGGATAGATGTGAAAAAATTTATTACTCCTTCCGCCCCATTTAATTAGACCCACTTTGACCAAAACTATGAGAACTTTTTGTTCAAAGTGTCTAATTAAATGTAATAGATGGAGCACAATATATCTATTGCAACAACTTGGAAGTCGGCACAAGTAGGGATGTCAATCGAGTTAACCCACTCAGTTTCGGGCTAACTCACTCGGGTTGTCGGGCAATTCAGTTCGGGCTAAATTGGGTTGAAATTTTTTCGGGTTAAAAATTTACAACTCTAACCCTAAACTTTCGGTTTTTGGGCCGGCCCACCGGGTCAATCGGAATAAAATATTTATGAAAATGTTTAAAATGTATCTATATTTTTTATAATTTTATATTTAAAAATATATATATATATATATATATTTTTGAAAAATATAATAAATAAAATAAAATTTTAAACATTGTTAAATATTAAAATTAAATATGAATAAATTTAAAGAGAAAATGTGATGATATATATACCCAAATTGTGTCATAATTTTTTTTAAGTGATTGATTAATTGATGGGTATGAAAAATACAATTTTTGCATGAAAAATTAAATATATTATGCAAATAATTATTATTTTATTTTTTCATCCCATTAATCGGGCTAACCCACTTGGTTTTCAGGCTAACCCTATCGGGTTCGTGTTGATTTCGGTCCAACCCATTCGGGCTAAAAAATATTTCGGATCGTAAATTTTCAACTCTAACCCTCTTCGGTTTCGGGTTGGTCTTCGGGTCAACCCGCACTTCCGTGCCAAATTGACATCCCTAGGCACAAGTATCAAGTAATAATTGAGTATATAAATATATAATATTATCATCTTTCAAAGTACTAGTACATTGAATTGGACAATGTTTTCACTATATTAGCGTGTAACATAACCCATTGAAAATCAACATAAAATTATTTTATGTTATAATTGTAAATATAGGTTTAAAAAGTAATTTATATTTTGTAAAATAATACTCCTCCGTTCGCCAAAGTGCTTAATGAATTTCTTTTTCGGGCAGTCCACGAAAGTGTTTAACACTAAAACTTTCTATTTATAGTAACTTTTCTACACACATCTACACACATTACACTCCTTTCACACTCCACTCATTACACTCCTTACACACTCTACACAAAGTCGACAAGTTTTATTAAAACTCGTGTAAGTCAAACCGTTAAACACTTTTCAGGACGAAGATAGTATATTTTAACAAATCACAATAGATTTTTGAAACAGATCTCGTTATTAAAATCAAAATAGTTTTTAAACTAATCAGCGCAAATAATAATAGATCATCTCGTTGATAAAGTCAAATAGTTCTCAGAATGATTATCTAGTCAGTTCGAATTAATTATTTAAATTAATATTATATGAATAATTATCTAGTTGATTTCCTCAAAATATCTTTTTACAAATCATTACAAATAAGTTGTGTAACTCGTTGAAAATCGACGGGAAATTATCTTATGTTAAAATTCTAAATATAAGTTTGAAAACAATCTAGAATTTGTTAAAATAAAATATTTTTAGAAATCACAATAAATTTTGATAATAAATCTCGTTACGAAAATCAAAATAGTTTTTAAACTAATCATTGCAAGTAATGTTGGATTATCTCATTGGTCGAGTCAAATAGTTCTCGAAGTCATTATCTAGTCGGTTAGAATTAATTTAATTTAGTATTACATGAATTTAGTTCAATTCATCAAAATAACTCTCGACAAATCATTGCGAATTAGTTATATGAAGGATCTTTCAGCATGTGTAATCAAATACATAATTTAACATGTGTTAGTCTTAAATATTCTCAATCCACAATAAAAACATAAACTAAAATTAAATACATAACATATTAATAATTCATTAATCCAATCAAGTTTGTAAAAAAAAAATAAGTGTAAAATATATTACTCCTGTAGTATAATACACTGTACACTTTTTATGAAATAAATACAAAATTATTTTAAAAAAAAATAGGAATAATTCCTGTAAATATACAAACTAATCATCATTTTCGGTATTGCACGTAAACTTTAAAATCTGACCCACAATACACGAACTACCATTTTTTCATAATTGAATACATAGGGCTATATTTTAGTCAAAATCATGCATATGTGAACCCGATTACACATGTGAGAGTGAGATCGATATAGCCCGATTAATGTCTATAAATCCTATGAATTTTAGTTCGCAATCTTGTTAACAGACCAAATTGTACAACTTTTTTTACATGCTTCATAAATCCAAGTTAATTATATTGAATTTATGAAACATAACATATTGCACCTAATAATTAGTTATTAGTAATATATAGTTAAATTTTATAATTAGTTTCAAATATACTAGTTCAATTAATATCTAACTTTGTCTTTATTTTGTTACAATAATTTTAATTCTGTCTTTCTTGCTTGCTATATTACAAAAAAAAAGTTTATATAGTTACAAAATATTAACGAAAATACATACTGTTTCTATATTTTAATAGACTAACAACACAATCATAACGACTTTACAATTTTAGCAGCAAAATAACTAGTCGATTTTGAATATAATCATTGACTAAGACTTTGTTTGGTATCAATTTTAGATGACTATAGGATAATTAATATGAGATGATGTATCATAATTTAAGTATAAAATAAAACCTTAGCTAAAATGAAACTTATGATAAAATGATAGGTTTACGAAATGGGAGAACATTATCTAATGAGAAATTGTGGAAAAATTGTTGTCAATCTTAACTAGAAAAAAAGTGGGATGCACTACTTTTATTGAAGATGTTATAATTTGTTACTTTTGTAACTTTATTTTCTTCCAAAACTAGAATTTTATTCCCGTACGACCGCAATATGGGAAGCAAGAGAGAATCATTGATTCCGAGAGATACGAAAGACGAGTTCAATGGTTATTTTAAATATTTTATTGATGAAGCTCAAATACTATTGCGATCATGAAATCTTCACCCCATTAATCATCAATCGATTCGAAATTTTCACCAAACAATCTCCACCCCATTGATCCTTGTTTTTATATATAGATACATTATAATTTTTAAAATGAGTGCTATGAATTTAGAATGTTTCGCACCACCTATCCTGACATGAATGATATGATTCGTTCTCAAATGACTAAATTTCAACAGATTATATATAAAATAATATTTAAAATCTATAATAATATAATATAATATATTAAATAGCAATACCTCTGTATATGTTTGGGCGACATAATTGAATGACTGTCGGTACGGGCATTTTTGCATGCTTGGTTAAATAATTGGCTAACTCTTCAGCATATTTGTCCCATAGAGTACGTTGTATTGTATCTCCACTAAAGTAAAAATATTAATAAGTACTTATTTTGCTAAAATACAGATATGTAGAATAATGAAATATGCTCTTACTTGATATATTCGAGAGAAATGTCAATTAATTTCATCTCCTTTTCATTGAAATGTTTGATTTGCAAAGTTGAAGTTGAAAAATCATTGTCATTACATCTACATCAATTATATTGCAATCAGAACATAAAATCTTATAAAATATAAATGAAATGATTAATAATATGTAATTAGAAGAAATAAATCGTACCAAACATGTATGAGGCAGAAACGTCTTCTATTTTTAAAATGTATGCAATCTTCATGAAATTGAACATATCCATAGGAAACATATTATCGGTCACTTCATGCAGTTTGGTTTGACCGAAGAGTAGCATCTTGTACTTGCATGAAGTTATTTTGTATTTCATTGTATTATGTGATACAATGAAATCCATAATGCAGTACACGTTTCCTTCACGTAGCATGCTTATAAACTTGGATATTGTTGGACCCATAATTGATGCATTGATTCAATTGCCCTAAAAAATCGATTTTAATACAAAGTAGTAAATAAGCACGAATTTAAAAGAGAAAACAAAAATAATTACCATATTGTCATGGAAAATGCATTCATGACTGTAACTTTTGATGGAGTTCCTGAATTCTCGTACATGATCAGTCATTTGATCCCATCAAAATCTGAATTGAACCCTTACTTCTTTTTGATAAATAGGTTAGTAGTCTAGTTGTTGGCGTTTACTCATAATTTTGCGCAAACCACTCTAATATGAAAAATCTTTTATGTGCAATTCCAAATTTGAAGTAAGCCTCTTTATCTTAGTGGTGAAACTGAATACTTGAAATTCAATAGATCGATCATCTATTTTCTTTATTGTATAATAAAATTTCAAAATTCTTAAGAAGAAAATATATATTATACCATAATAACATATATATATATATATATAGGGAGTGGTTCTAATAAAAAGGGACATTAAAGTATAAAATAGGAAATGATCTGGGCCATTAGATCAACACCATCCGACGGCCATGATTAAAACAAAAATCGCGCCATTATATATACATAAGGTTATTTTCGTAAAATTTGAAGTGGGCGGTTATGCGTTCAAAAAACAATGCATTTCATAGTTAAAAACAATGCATTTCATAGTTAAATGCAATGCATGACTCAAATTACATTTTCACAATGCATTTCATAGTTAAAAGCAATGCATTTTTCGGTCAAGATCTCAACCGTCCGATCATGAAAATCTAAGGCCCAGATCATTTCCTATTTTATACCTTAATGTTCCTTTTTATTTGAACTCCATCCTATATATATATATATATATATATCCTATCTAAGGATTATTTCTCATTTGTTTGCTTCCCTATATATATATATATATATATATATATAGATCCAGTGCTCATTTGATCTCTTCCCTATATATCTATATAGAAGTGTAATAAAAAAAAATTATTTAAAAATTGGATTACATTAATGTTAGATTACATAGCCGCATCACAGAGGAATTGAACCCAAGACCTAAGCCTTAGACATTAACCTCACTACCACTAAGCCTACACACACACGCTATTAGATTTTAAAAAGAAGTGTAATAATTTCTTCAGATGATTAGGCTTATTGTATTGATATTACTATTATTATTATTATTATGGATTATAATTAAATTCCTTGAATATTATTATATATTTATTATAATATTTGAGTGAAATATTAATGGGTTAATGGGTAAAACTATCCAATTTCATAAGTAAAAAATAAAAAATACACACTCAAAAATAAAAGATAAAATCTACCCAAATTACATGATTACATGATGAATTTCATCATGTGTTCATGTACTTCATTCACTAAATTGAAATACATGAGCACATGATAAAATTCATCATATAATCATGTAATGTGTTTTGGGCATGCAGGTTTTGGTGGTGGTAATGGCAACTGATGATGAATTAACCCCTCTCATCCAAGACTGCTAATGATTGCAGAGTTTATTGTGCAGGGACCATTGGCACAGTACCACTTTGTTTTGATAACATTTGCACTTGTGCTTGAGATTAATTATTGTTTAATAAATAAGATGCAAAATATATTAAACATGCACGCATCAAATAAAATAATTCTGTATGTTCTACTCTGATATATACATATATATCATGTATGTTCCAAGGATATCAATCAATGGAATCTTAATTTGATAGTATTTACATATATGATATCTTACTTTAATTTTTTATTGTAATCGTTATATAATGTGTTAATGGCAAAAACTCTAAACTATTTCCATCATATCAAATATATTTTGAATTATTAAAAATATTAAATTCAAGTATAAATTATTAATAAATATATTAAGTATCTTTACAGTGCTGCAAACCCAACATTTTATTTTGTAATTTGAATCTATAGCGAGAAATACCTCATTAAGCTCTATAGATGTCAATTATTGATAGTTCATGAGTTAATTTGATATTTTTATAGTTAATTAGGATATATTTGATATAACGTAAAAAATATACAACAATCAAATGAAACAATTCTATATGTTCTACTATGATATCATGTATCTTCATGGATCAATAAATTGATAATGTTTTACATACATAAAACTATTACTAAAATTTAAATTCTTTGTTAGCCATAAAGTAGACACTCTTCGACGGATACACTAATAAATAATAATGTTTTGTTCGAATTTTCCCACAACATTTATGAAGTACTGCAATTAACGCCTTGTTGTTAACGGGCGACTATCGAGTCAGGTGTTCTCACAAATATTTATTGAACATGAATTTGCATTTATTGAAGAGATTTTGATATGAAACTTCTCCAATGAGAAAGCTATCATGCAAGCACTTAATATTAATAAGTTTCAAATATCTCTTAGCAATAAATATCAATTGCTTCAACTGCAACGTCAATATCAAATTGGGGTTATATATTTTTCAAACCTTAGTACATGCATATATATCCTCTTAATTGCTGCAGATTACAGACAATAATTACAGATAATTAACCATAATAGGAGTAATGGAAATAAATCACGTTCCTTTTTATCTCATCAATTATCCATTCAAGAATCTGGATCATCTATTACTGAACCATATCTTCTATTACTTTAATAAGAGAATGATACTCATCACAATTAATCTTGTAAAGTTCGGTATGTATATTTTCCTTATATATACCTTAAAGCTTAAACATTACTCATTTCTAGACGTGTTAACGGTTATGGTTCTAACGGTAACCGAACCACAGGTTCTCTGTTCTTTTATTTAAGAACCGTAACTTAATCGTAGTTAATACGTTTTACAGTTCGCAAGGTGGTTCCAATTTCAAACCACCGATTTCGGTTCTAAAACTGGTGGTTCCGGTTGTTTTGGAACCGCCTTTAAAAATTAAAAATTTACATTTATACGTGAATTTGCAAGTTACCATGAAATTTTATAGGCAATCATTATATATAGTACAAGAGATAAAATTGAATCATGAGTAAAAAAATCTAAATAAATTTTTTAGAAAGCGACAATTCAGCACTGCCGGTTTGCGATACCGAACTTTTAGAACTAGAACCGAACCGTTCACTACACGGTTACGATTCAGTTACGAGATGTCATACTATTAGATAATAATATGTTCTCATTCACATCCAATAATAACAGCACTATTAATTCCTATATATATACATGAGCCCCATTCATGAAATCACACACTAACGTCCAATTCCTAGAGCCACAAAACTAAATCCAAAAAATGGTCCATATCTTGATGAAAAACTTGATACTCATTCTTACCATATCGCCTCTTATTATCGAAGCATCCAAAGTTTGCCTTCTTACACAAGAATATTGGGTTTATGTAGTCAGAAATCTCCCCGAGGGTTCTGCTGCCTTGAATGTGCACTGTGCTTCGGGCAACGACGATCTCGGATATCATAACTTTACTACTTATGGCCAACAATTGAAGTGGACATTCTGTTATAGCATTACGCGTAGGACTTTATTCTTTTGTCGTTTGAAATGGGGATCGAAGGCTAAGGCATTCGACGTTTATAGATCGTCGTGGAGGAATAGATGTACGGCCGGCGTGTGCTATTGGTCGGCCGAGGAGGATGGCATCTACTTCTCAGGAGGTGGAAAGCCTGTGCCGATAGTGAACAAAGTTTACAGTTGGTAGAGTATATAAATTCAAGGGGTTACACTTTGATGTTCTATTCTTGCAAGATTTAATATAATAGATCTCTTAAAAGTATATGCAAGAAAGATTAGACCTAATATATAAATAATCTGTTTGGGAAAGATCGTCTAGTCTCACTGTCAAAGTGAAGCATACAATTTCACATATATATTTCTAATACACATCACTTTCAGTTGTGATAAGTATGTCTAAAAGTACGCAATTTTTTTTTTGTTGTAAAAAGACAAATTAATTATGTTCTCAAAGTTAAGGATGTTTAAATTCTAGACATTTTTTAATATGAATGATATGAATTTTAAAGGGATAATTGTCTTTAAATAGACAAATTAACCACAATTTCTGGTGTTTCACGTGAACTTTAAAATTTGACCAACAATATACGAACTATCATTTTTTCGCAATTTAATATATCTGACTATATTTTAGTCAAAATCATATATACATATACCCGATATAGCCCGATATATAAAATTGTGGTTTTGACTAAAATTAAAATATAAATCGATATATTAAATTGTGAAAAAATGATAGTTCGTGTATTATGGGTCAAATTTTAAAGTTCATGTGAAATACTAGAAATTGTGATTAGTTTGTGTATTTATAGACAATTATCCCAATTTTCAATTTCATATCAGTTATATAAAACAAATATGATTGATATACACTCTAAATTCATAATATTAGACTAATTTTATCTCAAACAAATAAAAAGGGCTTCCTGCAACCAATCCAGATCGACATATATAAATCAAGAGAGAACAAATTAAAACAAAATCCAAACCATACCAAGAAACTAATTATGTAGGAAGAGTTAGTCATTGCAAAATATAACTTATTTACTACTGCTTCTCACCTATATATATCATCTCTATATCTGAAGAGCAATTCTCAAGTTGCAGGCCAAGAGAAAATAACCTGTCTATTGAGGATGGTGGAGCGAAAGGCAACTCTAGAAGTAGCAACATATGTTGCATTAAAAACATTTGAAGCCATGGCATACAGAAACCCAGACTACGAGCACGATAAGTATCAAAAGACCGAGCACAATCAACTTGATCTTCATATTCTCAAACCACATTTTCCTCTTTAGCTTCGTACCTTTCGCTCTGAAATCCTGTGCCTGCAATCCCCAAACGTTGAATGTGATTAAATGTAGGGTTAATTGTCTAAAAATTCACATAGTTTCAATTCTTTTTATCTTACTCGTAAACTTTTTTATCTAAATTATAATTTCATCATTTATTTCTCACCCATCACACCATAAGGAGGGATAAGATTATCCTTTCAAATTTGTAGTGATAATATTATCCATCTTTAGAGTGAAATGAAAAGAGAATAAATTGTGAAATTATAATTTAGATAGAATGGAAGGATAAAAAATGAGGAATTAAAAGGGTGATTATACTCTTAACTCTTATTTTGGAGAGAGAAATTTATTGATCAAAGAGAACACAAACTTATTAATCAAATGAACTGTATATATATAATAAATATAGTGTACGAATACAATAATAGTGCTCTATCCGTCAATTAAAAGTGTGTAGTGAGCAATGCCATACCCATTTTAAGAAAAAAACTGAAAAATATGTTTATAGTGGAGAAAGAGACCCACAAAAAATAATATATGCGAGGTTTAAAATAATGGATGTTTTGTGGGACTATATCTAAAAAATGAAATAGAAAACTCTTTGTTGACGGGCCAAACGGACAATAAGAGTACACTTCTTGTGGACGGGAGAGTAAAATATTATCCATAACTCAAATTTTAGAATCATCATCAAAGTCATTGTCGTTGTCATTGAAGAAACTAACCTGTGACCTGAGATCCTCAGTTTTGTCGACAAGCAATTCGATCTTTTCCCCACGGTCGAGAACCTAATGATATGCATAAATATAAGAACATGATCAAGATATATGAATAAAAACCTTTATGCTCCAAAAATGCAAGAAACTTCTTTACCTTTTCAATATTCTCAATCATAACACCTTTTACTTCAGAAACCTGAGACTGGACTTTAGCGAGTTGGTTCACTTCGTCAGGGTGATCGACACAATACTGCATATGCTGTTTTAGTTTAGGGCTGCAATGCGTAAAGAGTTTGGCAATGACATGTTAGAAAGAAGAGAGTATTACTGAAAATAAGTAAAGAAACAGCTTCTACCCAAATTCCTTGTTGAGGCTATTGGGGCCTGCACTTGTAGCTTTGCCACCACCGTATCTTTTGTTGAAATCTTCCTTAATGCGCTCCAGAAAAGCAATGGGGAGTTGCCTGCCAGTTGATTCCACAGCAACAACACAATAGGCTACAAATGCAGCATGAACCAGACAGTTATACGAGCCACAATAGTGAAATTAGTCACTTTCATAAAACAATGATACGTAAAGTTGTATACAAAGTAAAGAAATATTCTACACTGCATGAACTATCTATAAATTCCAAAATTGTACGTGAACTATGATATGTTTTAAATTGCATGAACTATCAATTCTTTTTGAAATTGCACATAAAATTCGAATATGCCTTACAACACACACGATCATTTTTATTTAAATTGAACATAAAAATCGAAGTCTGCGTGGTTGATTATAGTAGCGCTGCTGCGTGTGCTAATTAAACGATATCTTATCATTTAACATGAAACACACCATTCCAATTACTACACAATATGAAAAACATGATGAACAACACTTCAATTTCACTTTCAGACATAAACACAAACACTTATCATGCATAAACACATGAAGACCGTATGGCGGCCAAAGTAAATAAACCGTCAAAAGAGAGAAACCCCTAAAATAGAACAGGAAAAAGATTGAAATTGTCACAAAAACTGGATGCAAAGGAGCGTACTGAATCCATTTTCGACGTGGTAATTGAAGGTGTGGCCATCGCAGTTGTAAGTGAATTTGTTACTGGAAGCAGGGAGCTTCTGCAAGCACTGGGTAGCAACGGAGGTGAAATTGCCTTTGAATTCAGTGTACTCTGCTAAAATGGTGGTTCCTCTCGCCACGAAGGTGTAGATCAATTCCTGCTGACCCATGATTACGGTCTTCTTGCGTCACAATTGGGAAAAACCAAGCGCGAAGGCGCAGAAATGAGAGAGGGAGAAACGAAAAGAAGATGCAGATGAGAGAAAGGAGGAAGGAAAGTTGAGGTGGGGATGAATTTAGATCAGAATTTTGGGGAAGAGACTGTGGGAGGTACAGAAATTTTCATACAGATGTTGCATGATTGAATTTAACTCAATTAGGGTAGAAAATCACAATTATAATTACATAGGATCTCTCGACAAGTTATGCAATAGTAGATTGAAATTACGTACGTTTATTACTTTTAATATTTAATCGAATATGCTAAAGACTAAAGTATTTAATTTAATTACATCGAACAGTTTATGGGCATTAGCTGAAGAATAACTTTCATTTTGAGATTGCACCTTTTCTCATCCATTTTTTGTTATTGTTCAGATAATTTTTTACAATTCCAATCAAAACCATATCTTTCTCTTTTGAGACAGAAGCATCATCTCTTCAAACATTTCATCGAACACTTTCCTGATACAAATTGTACTCTTGTAGTCCTTTTCTTCTAAGTAATTTATGAAACAAAACAAAATTCATATAATAATACCTTAATTAACCATTTTAACATTAAATTCAAACTCTTAAGTTGGACAATCTTTTTACTGCAGAGACACTATTTCTACCGGTAGCGGCGGCGGAGGTTTTCGACTCCAATAAGAGGCCAACTTCACATTTGTGCTTCATATTTTGGAAAATTTAGTTTTATTAATTTACAGCCTAGTGGTAATGAGGTTAATGCCAATATAATAGTTTTTGGGTGAGAGTTCTACCTGACACGGCTATGTAATTTAAATTTAATGTAATTCAATTTTTATTCAGATACACAAATAGACGAACTACAACAACTCATGAAGTTTGTGTATCGTAAGTATAATTTATTCAGATAGACGAATAGAAGGATCGGAGTTGTAAATTAATATTGTATTTCGTATACCTCAAATGTAAATTGACCAGATACACGATTAAACGATCGAGTTGCAACTCGTGCATTCAAGTGTAATTAAATAAGATACATTTAATCTTTCAAATACATGACCCACGAGCTCGTGGATCACTTGTCGTCAATTCTTCATCTTCTTTACTTATTGAGCGAATAAAATGAAAGAACATGGTGAGGAATCAGGTGTCAAAAGGCACAGAGTTGTAGGGACCACTCCCGAATGCAGAAACATCACTGGGTCGACTCATCACAATCTGCCATGATTCATAAGTACAACAAAACATTACTTATACAAGATTCTTGCAATTATACTAATTTGATTTTCAAAAGATTATTGTGTATGCACATATACTCTATCCGTCTCACTAAATGTTTCATTTTCATTTTCTGGCGAATGAGATAAACTATTGTCTATTGGTGTAATATTTCATACTGCATAAATAAGACTGTGATGACACGTGACATGAGTAGAGCTCAAGATTCAGATCGAGTATATATAAAAGGAAAATATATATTTTATATTATGATGATAATATTAATCAAGCAAAGATTGTTGAGGCCCAAATGGGACTATAGGAGACATTTTACCAAAATACGAAAACAGAACAAGTGAGGCAAGCTATATATGTTACCTGATAATCTCCGAGAGCACAAAATTTATATCCCGCAGCAAAATAGTCGAAATAGTAATCCCACGTCCGTATGAACTTCTCATCGAATCCAAGAGAGAGAATTTTACTAACAAATGGCAAGTTAAGCAATTTTAGAACACTGTGATCAAAATTTTCTGATACTGGACATAAAAATAAAAATCTATGTAATTGATTAATTGTCGTGATAACGACGTTGAGTATGTTATTTGAACGACATTAATTGTCTTATTTAAAATGTAAGGATTTATGCTTATTGGGATATTATAACTTCATATCTTCAGCCTCAACGCAGCCCTAAAACAACGTCATCAAATTTTAAATGAGACGATATCATTTAAGAAAGAACACTCAGCGTCGTCACCATGACACTGAATTGTCCACGTGGACTTCAAATTTTATGTATAATTTTTGTAAAAATTGATATTTAATTTGCTCATTAAGTGCAATTTCATAAAGATCGGTCGTTTGTGTATTGTAGGGCATATTTGATTTTTATGTGTAATTTCAAATGAATTGGTAGTTCGTGCATTATATGACATTTTTTTAGTTCGTACGTTATTTCATAATTTTTCATATTTAACGACAATTAGTAATAGTGACATGTCAATCCTGATCTTTTATTGCCTAAACGTATGACATCTCATATTGGATTAATAAGATCATGACAGGTGACATAATTAATGATTTAAGATATAATATATATTCCTTATATATAGCACAATTTTTTAACTCTAATCATACCACGTGTCATGATCTTATTACACCGTTAGACAATATACGATCTCATTCGTTGGTGACATGTATGTGTTTCTCTCTTTTACATCTCCAAAGACTTAAACTTTGATATAACAAATGAAAAGTGCAGTTTGATCATATATAACATTACTTGCAATACCTTTGGTTTTGGAGAAAGTTGTGCCTCCAATGCCTGAGGGTGTGATAGTAATGGCATCCTATTTCTTCTAGGTGCACCACGCTGCATACAATCATTATTTCAATTAAGCAGAAAATATAAAATATATACTTTTAATTGGCAATTCATTAAACTTTTAAAGACTGCGCCATGGAGGGCTAGAACATGGAACATTTAGCCTCATGCATGAACTTCGTTTCATTAGGTCAACACACGCAAACTCCAGAGACATATTTATCGAGCACATAATATGTCACCTGAGTCTAGACGCTGCAGCCATTGCAGATACTAATCTGTTAAGTGAAGGCATACATCCACCGTGGAATATGTATTCCTTGGCGAAATCATTGCTTAGCCTCGACTCGTTGTATTTCTCATCAGCTATTGCTCCCGACTAACAAATCGACAAGTTTATTAACACAATGAGATGGGAAAAGGAAACAAAAACCAAAACTGATCCATTATTACTTACCTGAAGAACAAGAATGCCATTTTCTGCTAAGGAGAATTCACAGCATTGGAAGAATTCTTCCATATATTCATCCCCAACGTGTTCGATCATCTCACTAAAAATTCAGTGTGGAGTTTAAGTATTTAGTGATATTGATACAATCGATCGAGCTTATTATTAAGGTACATTATTATTAAGACAAGAGTCTCACCATGATATTATCCTGTCATATTTGGAGTAGCTTGGCAATTGTCGGTAGTCGCAAAGAAGAAATTCAATGTGCTCCTAATATTGGAAATTATTACATGATGAGAAATGTCAAAACTTTATAACAAGCCAATTCTTGTACTCCCTCCGTCCTGCTAAAAGCGGCCACAAAAGAATCGGTACGGAGATTAAGAAACTAAAGTGTTGTGTGTGAATAAAGTAGAAGTGATGTATTTTAAAGGTAAAAACTTTTCTTTTTTTGGAAAGTGGCAACTTTTAATGGGACGGCCCAAAAAAGAAATATGGCCACTTTTAGCGGGACAGAGGGAGTATAACATTGTACCAGTGTCGGTTCCAGGATTTTCGGTTTGGGAGCACGAGGACATATAATTATATAAAAACTTATTGGCAAAGTTTCATTTGCACAGTAACTTTAAATTTAGCATATATATACTCAAAATTTTATTTTAGTTGCAATTCTCACCTTGCGTTGATTTTATGTAAAAACATATAACATGACAAGGGGGAGTTTTGTGTGGCGAAAAGTATGTTGTAAGAAAGTTAGTACGAGTTTTTACTAACTGAAATAATATCATACTCTCTCCGTCCACGAAAAGTGTGTTGTGATGGAGTCGACACGAGTTTTAAGAAAATATTACAAAGTGTTTTTAGTGGATCAAAAAGGTGTCTCACAAAATAAAATATATAGGGAAAAGCAGCATGTCCGCCCTTATGGTAGAGGCCCCTATGTCAGATCATCCCTTATTTCTAACGGTCATTTAACATCGTTAAGTAAATTAATTTTTTATTTCAACAACTTATTGAATTCAGGGCCTATTTGAACAAAAAAATGACCATAAGAGGTGATCTGCCATATGGGCCTCTACCCTAGGGGCGGATATGCTATTTTTCCCATGTTTTAAATATCACGTATATTATATTATATGTTCATTTTTACAAAAAATAAAATTTACTTAACGACGTTAAATGGCCATTAGAAGGGAGGGTTAAGTTGCAGCAACTTATCGACTTCATTGGCTCATTTGAACAAAACCGAACCATAAGGGGTGATCCACCATAGGGGCCTCTACCCTAAGGGCGGATATGCTACTTTTCCCAAATATATATGAAGTCTAAAATAATTAGTGGACTCTACTAACTTTATCACTCTTACACTACTTTATACACTTTCATTAATAATCGTGCCCAAAAGTTTTGTGGCATGCTTATTGGGACGAAAAGAGTACTTTTTAGTATGCGTACGTTGACCTAGTAGTATTGATTTTAATGGCCAAAATACTAGGTCTTGGATTCGAGTCACGCAGCTAAATAATTTTATATTAATACATTAATATAAACCAAATTTTTTTTAAAGTATACTTTCATTATGTTATAAGTACCTTAAACAATTTTAAAAAATAATAGTACATCATCAAATATATTTTAAAATAAAAAATACATAGCTATCTAATTATTTTTCAGAGAATCTAAGGCTAGAAAATTTGTGACTGTGAGATAAAGAATTTGTGATATTTTCCATTTCAAACAAGGAAAATTTTGCTTGAAATTATCAATATTATAGTAACCTATAAATAAAATTGTATACCTGCAGACCTGCTTCCTTTACTTTGATTTCTGCATATTGCAGCTGATTTTCGGACAATGTAATGCCGGTATATTTGCATCCTGTCTTTTTCACAGCTTCGAGTGCTAATGTTCCCCAACCACATCCGATCTCTAGTATGTGATGCTCTTTATTAATTTTTGCCTGTAGTATAAGTGAATTTAGTATATATGAGCTCAATGAAACTGCCTTACTCTATAGCATATATATCCATAATGATGCAACTGAATATCACCTTTTCAATCAAAGCGTGGACTTTCCGAATCTGTGCATCCTTCAAGTCTTCACTCGGATTCTTCAATGACAGTATATATAAAGTATGATTGGCATTTCAAAAAGATATAACAGCCGCAAGGCCCATATATAACCGAGTGAGATCTCTTATTGTCTAATCGTGTGACATCTGTGTTTCATTAACACGAGACTGATACGTGACATGATTATGGTTTAAGCTTAAGGGTATATATATAAGAAAATATATATGTTGAATCTTAAACCATTATTTATCATGTGTCAACCAACATTAATGGAACACGAGATGTCACACGGTTAGACAATAAAAGATTGAGGTCTATTTATTCGAATATTTATTATTACCTTAAATATTGCACAAGAGTATGACATTGTCTCATCCAAGAACAACGAAAATATTTCATTGCTCTGCAAAAGGCAAAAATGAGATAAGTTCTAAAATATGGTTACAAAATGAGTGTTAGAATCAAATCTAGCTAGAATAGCAGAGTTTTTCATGTATATATATATAATATATAGGGAGAGAAACTATGGTTACAAGAGAAAAAAGCCTAAGTAGTGAAGCATATGCCCTTAAAAAATCTTAATAGGTCATAGTGCCTTGAGATGTTACGGCGTGCCTGAGATAGTGTGTTCTTCCTCAAAACAAGCTTGAAGAAATTCTTTGCAGTTCCTATTACATATGGGTAAAGCAACTTTGTACTCCATCCCCTACATATTCCGACCAGATCAATCAGTATCAATAGCTCACGAGTAAATCTGTTTGTTTACGGTCCTAGAAAAAACCATTACCTTTCCTTGTTTAACTTTGAGGTATACTTGTGCATCTCTCTATTAGCCATAATTAGCTGCACACCACAAGTCCCAAGCAGTATATTTTTTAATTATGACAGTTAAAGAGTAAAAGATTATCAATGGTAATAAGTTCCCAATCCATTTCCTTACATGAAAAAAGTTGAGAAGGCCTTGATTTGCATCAACAAATGAAAAGTCGCCGTTAATGTAGGCATCAGCAAAGCCTAAATCATCATCTGTTGCAACCTGTGAGAATAATATGCAGTTCAACATAACCTTTCCATTTGTTGCCTTCAAATAACATTCTTTAAGGTTTAATAGCCTGATCTTACCTTCCAATATAATTGGGGTTTATGAACTCTCAAAATGACTTTTAAATTGCTCTTTCTTCTTGTACCTTCAAAGGTGGTGATCTTACCTCCTTCCAAAAGACTGTAACACCAGATTTTGTCAGCTTTAATGAAAAGGCTTAATTTCTTTAACCACATAATTAAGAAAAAGGTTGTCCGTCCCAATATAATTTTAACCAGAACTATGAGTGTTTTATTGACTTTTAGGGCTAACTTGAGCGAGATGGAGGGAATATATGTTATATAAGATGAAGAAGCTCACATTAGACACCCTGTAACTATGAATCGTTGAAGAAACCTCGTGATGAGAATTTGAGCCCCAGTTTCAAAGCATGATGGAGCCATGCATTTGGGGTTGTTTGAAACAGTATAGTGTTTTCTAAGCATGCCATTTGCAGCAAGAATGCCTGCCTGTTAATTATAATCAAATTATGTCAATGTTATAACATTTGGTCACAAAGTAAAAGCCTTATTATCTATGGTGTGATGAAATACCTTCACTCCATCCTCCAAAAAGCCATAGCCTTGAAGCAACAAAGTTATATGCCAAAAACGGCCACGAGTCACGATATATAACGAGAGGTGATCAACATAATATATGGACTGCTTATAATGCTTCTAAAGAATGATATCTACCTTGATATGCTCCACAAAACCAAAGTCCCCTCTTGCCTTGGATAACATTAAGCTCAGACGACGCTCTTGCTGCAGCAACAGATGGTATAGGATGGCTAGTTGAAAACTTGTGCAACGTACCTTTAGATGCACGAGGTGGATTTAGAGTCACGAGAAATGGAACCTTAGGTTCACTAGCATTCTGTACATGCATCACAAATAGGGTTGTAATAATCCGGTTAGTATAACAGTTCGCAGATTGCTTTTAATCAACGGAGGATTTGAATTGAAGTGCAAAACCTTGACATTGCTGAGCCAATAGGTTATACAGCCTTTGTCACTAGTAGATCCCAGAAAATTCCTCGATCCCCATGCTTCTCGGATTTTAGGCATTAGAGTGTCATCATGATGTATGAAAATGTCACTGTTGCAAGAGATCAAATCATGCACATGAGACACAGAAGAATATGTGTAGCATAACTTCCCAATAAATTAAATGTAAGACCAAATGCAATTCTTCACGTAAGGCATGTAGGTTTTTTGCATGAAAGAAAGACAAGGATAGCAGATAAAGGAAACCTGTAGGCATATTGAAAAGCACCTAGTATTCTTGATTCATCATATGTTGCATGCTTCCCTAAGATCTTGAGAGCATCTGGAGCATGTGCAGCAATTATGCACCCATCAAATGCTTCTTCCGAGCCATCCTTACATGTAATAGCACAACCTGCTGCATATTATTCGTTAATTAACTCATGTGTGCAGTACTTACTCCCCTCTGTCTCATTATTTCAGGTCTGTTTCTTTTTTAACACGTAAAATAAGGAAAAGGTGCGAAAGATAAAAGAATATGGTAGTCTACAATTCTTAAAAAGTTGTATATATGTTGCAATTTTTGTGAACAAGTCAGTAATAGTGGGACAGAGTAAGTGTTTTTCTACATTCACATTATGATTTTTTACAAACATAACTGCAATGAGTGCATGCATTTAGTTCACTTTATCTGAGTCATGTATCTAGAAAATTGAAACTAACAGTTTTTATTGTTTATTTGCTAACACTTTAGATAACAACAAGATGAGAGAAAATGAAGACTGGTGTTTTAATATATTATATACTTACCCTTGTCATTGGTCAAAACTGAGTATATTTCAGAGTTGGTTTTCACTTGACAGCCTCTACTTTCCAGCTCTTTCTTAATCTACTCACAAATCATGCAGTAAAATCTTAAGAGTAAAGTTCAACAATAAAATATTATATAAGAGTATATACACGAGAGAAGTAACTAAATCTACATACCTTATCGACATAACTTTGTGAAAGCCATTTGGATGTAAGCCTTTTCGTGAGGCCGAGAAGCTACAGAAGAAAATAATTGAAAAACTTGAGAGAAACATAAGTTAATGTCTTAATGAGACCCCATATGTCAATGAATATATACACTTCTACCTCGAGAATGTTGTAACTGCACAAGAACGAAAGTGTCGAATAGGCAGAGAAGGTCATTATCAATGATGGAGAGCATGACCAAGTAGAAGCACAAAAAGGAATCTGGAAAGAAACAAATTTCAAAGTAAGATGATGCATGACACATACATATAGTACAATGTTCCAATATTCTTACAAGAAAAGCTCTTTGGAATAACTCAGAGTAGCCACGTGATTCGACGAAATGTCCGAGTGTTTCGTTCCGGTCGATATCTGGATTGTTGTTTAGATCATCAATGTAACTGCAAGCATTCATTGAGAATAGGCTTAACAAGGTAGCAACCAACACTTATATACGTTTCTTTCTATAACAAAAGAGATATTACTCACAGTGAGGCATCGTCGCGGAACTGAATGATTTCTCTGATCATTTTCAAGAACCATGGATTCAACACATTTCTCTTTTGCGCGAACAAACTTGACAACCCATTTCGAGTCCCCCATTCATATCCTTTGCCTTTATCCAAGCTCACAGAGTATGAAACGTCAGAGGCCTCCATTTCAACTCCAAGATTCTCAAACAACTCAAACACATCCGGATATGCAGACTGTCCAATAAGTGAATCGATATCAGGTAGCAGTTACATACGTGAGATCTAAATCAGCAGTAGTGCTGAAGAAAGTTCAGTTTTTGGCCATAGAAAAAAAAAAATTGCGTTTGTACTTAGTGTTTTCAGTTTCCACCAAAGCATCGGCTTAATTAAGGAATACGCATTGTTGAGGCATTTCATCGAACATGTGGTGTGGTGGTCCAGACACCATGCATAATTATATTGCTTGTATTTTGATTGTTTTCTTTTATTAGTATATTCGGCCAACATATTTTGATTAGTTTTTATTTTAATATCATACTGGTCTGTTGAACTAAAATAAATTGCATAAGAACTAAAATTCTATGTTTTGGTATAACAACTACAAGTTTTGAAAAGAATCATAAATATCGAAATCGGACAGTAATCAAATCGTAATATGTGGTTTTGAAAATCATACTTGACCGTTCGGTTTTGAAGCATAATCTTATAGAGAACGGTTCGATTCCAGTTTTAAATGTTCAAAATATTGAACCCACAAATTCAAATCTCGGGTTCATCAACATTTTCAATAGGTTTTTCCTATCAATATTTAAATTTTAGTATATGGCTCGTTAAATTATATTTTAACTTGTAAATTCATATAAAAATACAAATATTATAAAGCGGGTTTAGAAGAACTAGCGGTTGTAGAAGAACCAGTGGTTCGACAATCGGGCTTGGACGATTCCGGTAACTGTAGTAACCATATGTTGGTTACGGTTTCGAAATAAACGGCAGTTCGGTTACACTTCAAATCATTACCTAATCGTACTCGTAAACACGTCTAATAATAACAGCATAAAATAATGATAATATAATGATAGTGGTCTTTTTTATGCATTATTCTTTCACGCTTATATGTATCTCAGAAATTTACATTATTATACCTTTTCATCTTAATACATGTCTTATATATATGATAATCAACAGTAAATCATTTTTGAATATTTGCAAATATAGTTTTCACAGATAGAATTTTCCGTTCATTACCTGCATAAAGATGATGAAACCAAGGTCGAGAGGAATGGAGTTAAGTACTGTAGCAGTCTTGGCATGGCCGCCTAAGCAATTCTCCTTGTCATAAACCACCACCTCTGTCCCTTCTTTCGCCATTACATACGCCGCCGCAAGCCCACTTACGCCGCCGCCTATCACCGCCACTCTCATCATCTTCGAATATGTCGATCTCTCTCTATATATGATTGTTAATTATTACATGAACTTCTTCTCCATCATGTTCATATACTATGTATATATCTATATATAGGAAATGGTTCATCTAGTGAGACTTGGGCCATTTATTGAGTTGGGTCTATATATATAGAGAGAGAGGTAGGTTAAGTAAGAACCTAATACAAATCAAAATTTGATGTATCACTAATTTAGATAATAGGTTATACAATAATCAACGATTCTGATTAGTAATTCATACTCCTAGTTCCTAATTATATATTTTTTTTAAATATACCCTAAATCTTAAATCATAATTGTGACATGTATTTTATTAGTAGTGTAAGGCCTTGTTTACTTTGCATGATTAGGTGGGGTAAATAAAATTAATCCAACCTAATCCTATATTAACTTTGAAGGATAAAAATTATGGGATAACTCAAGGCCCTTGATTATTTTAAACCTTTATATTGGTTTCTTCTAATTTTAATCCTCCCAAAATGGGTGTGATTGAAACAATCATGATAACCAAGATAAAGGATTGTCATTAAAATGACAAATAAACCCTTCATCCCTCCATCTCTAAGCTCTAATTTATATTGAAATATTTTTAAAAAATATTTATTCAAATTATTATTAACTTAAATATTAATATTTTAGAAATATAATATTATTTTTTTTCAAACCGGCTCCGTAATTGATTTTTGAGACTAAAAAATCGACACAGAATCGATTGACACCCTACAAAAAAGTGCATTTTTTCGGTTCCAAATAATCGGTACCAAATCGATTGATACCTCTATTAATGGGGGAGATGGAGAGTGTAATTATAATTAATTTCAAGTCTTTAAAATTATAAGGATAATTTGGTCAAATTATATTTACTCCTTACTTAATCAATCAAAGTAAACAATAGATTATGTTTATCCTATCTTTAATCATTCTACTATTCTTTTGTAGTAAACAATGGATTGATTGATAAATATTATCCTATCATGCATTTAATCCCTTAAATACCCCATCTTTCATAATGTTAATCATACAAAGTAAACGCCCCTAATAAAATATGCATGTAATTACATGATTAGGCAATAACCGATTAATTTTATTTACCATATGCTCCTAACCAAATTTTTTTAATATAAAAGTGGTATGAGACTCTCAATAATATTAGAAGGTCTCAATCGTCATTGATGTTGTTGGGATATTTTATAATGTTTTGATTTGGTTTCAAAACTTGATTGTGTAGCGAAAGACCACTGAAGGGCCACTGAAGGCACCATCAAAAAGGAGTTAGGAAAGGCCACTAAAGGGCCACTGAAGGCACCATCAAAAAGGAGTTAGGAAAGGCCACTAAAGGGCCACTGAAGGCCTTGCCTTTAAGGCCACTGAAGTTCTAAAAGTGAAGTTTGTCTCTAAAGGTTTAAACTGAAGCTCACACTGAGCGTTCAACCTACGCTATAGATGTAATCATTTCTGGTAAAGATTTCGTAGGTGAAGATCTTGTTGCAGACACCTAAAATGGCAAAAAGGTCAACTACTCCAACGGGAAGAATTCAAAAGAAGCTCTATCTCACAACGACTATATTTTTGAGAGAACTTTATAAATACCCTGACACTTCTCACGCTTCACACACGAACCGGTTACCTAATCTACACTTGATATTATCGCTCTTAACTCTCAAGTTCTTAGAACACTCAAGCTTTCAGATTCTATTCTCCAGTGTTCATATTAAGCGATATCACTTTGTAACCGAATAATAGTTTTAGCATTAGATTAAGTTCGAAGCTAGTTGTGATCAGATAATACTTGTATATCTAACCCACTGTGGTTGATCACTGTAAGAGTACTATTATATCTCCATTAATTTGGAAACCCTCGACTAACATCGAGACTCGTGGATATAGGAGTTTTTATCCCCGAACCACGCAAACCAAACTCTGTGTTGTTTCATGTGCTTTCAGTATTTATTCCTTCATTATCTACCATTCACTGAAAGTTTGATTTTGATTGATTTTTTTATAAAAACGAGTTTACCACCAAATTCCGTATTTCAAAATTTTTATATACTCGTTTCGGGACCAACAGATGTACAAAAATTGTTCTGGTTAATGTGTTTGGTCAACTTATAATTATAAGTCTGAACATTTTTAATACAAAAGTATGTGCAAAATGTCATCATTTTGCCGGACAATGAACATCAGAAAATTGTTAAATGAATAAGTAAAAAAGATGAAGTCCATTTTTTTATCTTTTGAATTAATAAATATATTAAATTTTAAAGATCCAACACAAATTACTTGAAACAGCAACATGTCCTAGAATATCCTAATTTCATACAGCAGCCTCTAACGATATTTTGCAACTTGAAACGGCAGTCCTCTTGTAATCGTCATTTATAGTAGGAGTAGGTACTCCATTCGTCAACCATTTTCTTATCCATTTTGACCAGTCATTTACGCTTTAAGATAATAGTTTAATTTAAAATGTATTGTGTATTGAATGGAGTTTTAATTCATAGGATTTTTTGTATTTAATTGAGTTGTTTGTATAAATTAGAGGTGTTCACATACCAAAAAAGAAAAAACCCGGATAGCAAATTTATGAACGAACTAAAATAACAGAATAAGTAATAAATTTGTGGATGTTTGGGAGGGAGTATTACCAATAAGAATACTAATAAACGTGTTCGTATGTTCGTTTAGTAGTAGAAGTTTAATGTACGAAGCAATAAATCTCAAATTTGAATCTTGCGTAATGTAGTTTTATAATTTAATTTAATATAATCAATTAAAAAAATAATGCTAACAAACATGATCAGGTAAGTTGAGCTCTATATATTTTAATATATAAAATTTTATAATGCTGACAAGAATTCCATTGACTTCTTTGATTCCTCCCAATAAAATAATAATCAATTTATCATATAGCATATTAAAGTTAATTATATATATATATATATTACCTCTCTCCCATTAAAAATAACTTGATTTAACTAAATTTGTAATTGTTCTTTGGTCAAATAAGTCCATTTTCTATGGGACAAAATTAGAAGTGAAAATTTGGGACCGAAACTTGGAACTTTCTCGGTACCGATCCGAGTCCTGCGGAATTCGAGACCCCGGGTTTCGAATTTTTCAGGACCTAAACCAGAATTTAGAAATTGGAAAATTTTGGGACTCAGGAGTCCTGAATCACGATTGGAACTCCCGGTTTTCCGAAATTAATTTTAATATGTGATTCCGTTTGGAATTTCGGGACTATTCGAGACATTTTTCAAGACTGGGCTGGAACTTTAAATTTTCTTATTTTCCCAATCAGAATCGGGACAGATACCAAAAATTTGATATTTTTTGGGACGGGACCGGCTCGGTCCCATCCCGATTCTCACTCCTTGACAAAACGAGTATTTTTTCGGAGGTCCATTTCTCAAATATTTCAGCTAACCTCCTCAACTACTCTTGAGTAACTATACCGTTTGGTCCATTTCTCAAATATTTCAGCTTAAGACATCCTATATCAACTTTGTTTTTTCTCCAGATCTAGTTTATTAATTTTTATTTCAACAAAGAGAGACGAAGAAAGAGATTCCTTTGACTTTCTATATATTTCCATCCTATCATACATATCAAATTAAATCATAAATTATGAATAAATAAATCAAATACGCTATGTACCAAAAAAATTGATAACTCGACGTGTCACACCAGATGTCATCTTACAAATGATGTGGTCATATAACTACAAAAATATTCAGGAAAGAGATTTCGGGGACGTCTACGTCCCGAGGCTATTGCCGAATTTTCGGGTCCAATAAATATTTGATACATTCATTGGTAGTTCATGGTTCAATTGATACTTTTTGATAGAGTTAATACAACTCTATTAATAATTGTTATTTCTTCGTTAACATTGGTTTTTGCTTTCTTCACGTGTATTTTGTAGGAACGATGATTTGGATGATCTTTAGACACGATGATGTGGATGTTCTTGTAGGATGTAAAACTGGTGATTGAGTCCATGTCACGGATTGTGTTGGCACAACACACGAAGAACAGTTAGAGAAAAATAAGGAGTAGTGCCATGTCAACAAACAAAAAGTTCCTATCTTTACTCCCATTTATTTGAATATTTTTTGCGAAACATCAGGTGACATAAATTTAGGAGAGAAGTTAGTCAGCTGACCCAGTCAAATGAGTGGCACGATTTTAGGGTAGGAAGTTAAGCAGCTGACCAAGTCAACACGTGCTACCGAACTATCGCAACAACATTCCAGGAATATCGCAGCAGCAGTTATGTTTCCTGAATTGTCACAACAACACGCGAGCACATTGAGCGCCCACTAGTAGCACTTCCTTAACAGGAGTGCTGATTAGGACTCCAGCTTAGCATTACGTGGAATGCTGATTCAGCAGCGTTGAAACAACACACCTAGGATGGAGTGAAGACCACGTCTTGGGCTGTGCAGTTAAGATATTCATGCTAGTGGAATTCTGTTCCACAAAATCAGTAGACAAGTTATTCCACAATTCCAGGCTGACGTGCAGACACGACAAACAGACGTGTTAGCATGTGGAACTAGTGGGCCGTTGCTATAATCAGGGATCCAGGCCCGTAAAGTCTATCTATAAATACAAGAGAGTTTCATTCAGTTGATAGACGTCTTTTTCATAATTATTTTCATAATTTTCATTTTGTACGGTTCTAGCTTTAAAGAACGTACATTAAGTGTTTTTAGTAATATGTTGTATTATAGTGTAGCTCGGCATGGTAACCTTCAAGACTTGTTCTGATAAATCTTTTTAGTCATAAGGCTCGTGCAAGTTATTAATTTATATAACCTACGTAAAATATCTTTGTGTCTTCTACTTAGCTTCCACATTTACTGTATCTAGAGTGGTTGATACACTTTTACTTCTGATAGTTAGCTCGTAATATATTTGATAAAACGTGAATAGTTCATAATTTTTTCAGCTATTAACCCTAATTTATAGTATAATTTAAATTTGTGGGCTATAAAGTATAATAGTGTATATTAATCTTATTTTAAGTAGGGAATTAAAAGTGAGAGATTTGATGATTATATTTACAATTAACCTAATCATCACATATTTGGGGTGATTGTAGTATATGAAATCTTCTAATCTCTACTCTTCTATATATGCATGGTTACTTTCTAGCTACTCACCTATATTATTTGATGAGCCAAAAAGTTAGGCCTTTGGCTATTATAGGGGAAATTAGGCCGCCTAGGAAGTCTTTTCACAAAAGAGTGAATTAATTAGTTAAAATTCAAATTATTCTAAATTAAATCAAACATAAACAACATTTGAACTTATATATTGTGATGAATTGTTCACAATAGACAGATATAAGTTCATGCATTCATTCATTTAGTAAAAAAATATTAATACTACTACACTTGTGTATCATTAATCCTCAATTTGAGAACATTATTTTGGATGACCATAACTTTTGAAATACTTTGAATACATATATAATATATAGATGCAAAATATTAATTGAGTTAGCTTAATTTCCAAAACCACCAACATGCATGAGTTGCTGACTTGGTATTTAGTAGTCGTGTATTAGGTTATAAAAGAGGCTATTGAACACACGGAGTACGAGCTCGCGTATTTTTTAATTGGTAAATACATTAAATTTTAAGATCGCATCAGAGAAGACTCAAACACCAGACCTTTGGTTTCACACACTAATCTTCTACCGATAGATCGACACATGGAAATACTAACTCGTGTATAATATAATGCAAAATAAATATCCTATCATAAAGAGAACTAGATCTATATATTAAGTTAAATTAATACACTCTTTCGGTGATAGGTATTAATTAGGTAACTTGTTCTTCCATTTTCCTTTTTCATGCAATAATCAAAAGTAAAAAACTTAAAACCTAGGGCTAGAGGAGTGCCAAATCTTATCTATAAACCAAAATATATGAATTGCATGTGTTTCAACTTATTTTATTAAGTTACTCGTAAGAGAACGAGTTCGTTATAGATTAATAAGTTGATCCTAAGTCGTATTCTCAAGGAAGGCTAAACAGGGCTTTATCTACGTTGCAAAACAGAAAGCAATTAAAATAAGGGGTTTTGGTATTCTAACTAATCTAATTAATCTACCTAAGCGAATGAATTTAAATAATTTAAAATACGAATTACCTAGGCGAAAATTAATAAAGCGATTAAATCCTAAATCTAAGAACGAAGAATTAAAGGAACTGAATTTAAACATGTCTTGAATTGATTAATTAACATGATTGAGAAGTTTGTATTAATGAACTGTGAATTAATCAAGAAAAGAGCATGAAGAAAAGAAATCATAAGCAATAAAGAAAACAGTAAAAGAACTCACGAATTAAAAGGAAAAATAATGCATTAAGAACTCCGGGTTTGAATCACGAACGAATCCACAACGAAATTCAAAAACGAACAACGGAATAGAAATCTAGACTAATAGTGTTTTCTCTCGTGGTCTAAACACTAGAAATTAAAGCGAAGAATTGCGCCCAAGAGAGTCCCCCTAACAATCGCGCGTAAAGAGTTTAAATAGAAATAGGGAAATCCGCCAAGATAGCGACCTCTAGGGGGTAGCGTTCGCTACCCCCATGTTCTGTCTGTGTACGCGTTGGAGAAGGGTAGCGAGCGCTAGGGGGTAGCGCTCGCTACCCCAAAGTTCTGTCTTAGTTCACCGTGCAAGGGGCCAGCGGCCGCTAGGGGGTAGCAGTCGCTAGCCCCTTGTTCTGCCCTAGTTCAGCTTCTTGACCTAGTGAGCGCTAGGGGCTAGCACCCACTAGGTCCATTCTCGGCCAAGTGTGCAATTTCCGCCATTTTCTTCGTCTTTTTGTCTCGTTTCTCTTGTTAAGCCTCGTTAATCATTTTTGTCGATTCTCACCTACAATGTAGCATATAGAAAACCAAAACATCAACTTGAACGATAAAAAATAAGCATTATGAGACCAAACACAAATAGAAACGAGACCGAAAACGTATAAAACAACCTCCCCACACACAATACCTTGCTTGTCCTCAAGCAAGTCTAAGCTTAACATGATATGGAGATTTCAAAACAAGAAACAAGTTTAATCACGCAACAACAATTGTATTCATCACAAGTACTCAAAAAGGGATCATAAGACTATACATCAATCACCACTACGTGTTTCCCTCAAAGGTGCGACTTCAATCCGATCAAACTCAACAACATATGCAAATTCAGTTTTCAATCACTCATAAGCTAGACTTTGAATTTTTATTTTTTCAAACCATTTTTAAGAATCAAACCGCATAGAATTTTATTTGATATATAGAACATTGGTCACTAGGTGTGATCTTCGGCATAAACCGACCGAGTATCCTAGTGTGGTTTCTCATACCCCGAATTCAAGATTTCTTTCGATTTTTTAAAGGAAGAGGGGTAGAGTTCTTATCACCTATTCAAACAGTTCAAGTGATTCAATATCAATTTTAAAGGCCATTCGAGCTAAATTTCGAAAGAGTTGGTTATATGGCCAAAAGTCACGAGATATAAACATTTAGAGGTTATCTAAAGTGTTCTCGTGTGGTTTCTCATACTAATAGTTTTCAGAGGAGCAGAAGTCTCCCAACTCAATTTCACAAACAACACAATTAACATCAAGTCTAGCCAAAAAACAATCCCAACCAAATTCACAAAGCTACGAGTTATCACATCAATCCATCACACAAAGAGTAACCCACGGCAGTTATGATCAAAATGAAAGCTCATCACCCAATCATTGACTCACAATGGCAATTCATATCATCAAGCATAATCAACAAGTTCTCATAAAAATCAATCACTAATCCTATTAAGCTCCAAATTGCAAGTGGACAAACAAGAATACACAACTACACACTTCTAAAATACGCCGCATGCTATAGATAGTCATACCTACCCCCCTCATGAAAGAAATAAGCAATGTCCTTATTGCTACAATAAAAATAAAAGCGAGAAAGGGAACTACCCGATTCGGGATGACGCGGCGGTGGTAAAAGCTTGAGTAGTTGTAAAGGGTTAGACCTGCAAAAGAAACACCAAAAGAAACCAAAGAAGCAACAAAACAAAGAAATAAACTAGGTGAAAACAACCCGGACACACACAAAAAGAAAACGAAAGGAAATATGTACTGGGCAGCAGTGACAAATCACTGCTGATCCGGTGGTCAGCGCTCGGTGGTGGAAAAGAAAATATGGGAAATGATAGATTTTGAGAGAGAGATGGAGTGGTGGTAGTGTATAGAGAAGAAAAAATTAAGATATGGGGAGAAGATTCGAGAAAGGTAAGGGAGGAAAGAATATGAGGAAATATAGATTGGGGGAGAGAACGAGGTAAGAGAAGAATAACAATGACGGAGGAAAGGAAGCACGAATGGGGGTTCCGCTGGGGTAGCAGTTATTACCCTTGCGTATTGGAGAGGTGGGCCAAACTGAGGGCTAGTGATCGCTCTGACTTCGGCTTTTGGTCTGAAACTCTCTTCCAAGCTTTCTGATCCTTCGAATGCTTCCTCCACACTGGAATCCTGCACAACAGAGGTCTCGGCCAAAGTATCAACAAAATCAATATATGCACAATCTTCAATGGAACTAACAGAGGTCATAGCCTTTTGCTTATGCACAGAAAACGAAACTGACTCTCCTAACACTGACATCTTAATATTACCATTCTTAACATCAATCAAAGTGTTAGTAGTCGCCATAAAAGGTCTACCTAGCAACAAAGTATGATCACGCTCATTCTCATGCACATCACATATCTCAAGAACAACGAAATCCATAGGAACAATCAATCCACCAACACTAACTAGAATATTCTCAATAATACCTCTAGGATATCTAACAGAACGATCAGCTAACTGCAAACTCATGCGAGTGGGTTTCAACTCTCCTAACTCTAATTCTTTAAAAATTGAGTAAGACATGAGATTGATACCTGCACCTAAATCGAGTATACCTGTCACAGTCTTACAATTCCCTAGAGAAATGGGGATGACGAAACTACCTGGATCTCGCAGCTTTTGTGGAAGAGGCTGCTGCATAATGGAACTAGCTACCTCGGACACCATCACAGACTCGTCATCAGCAAATCTTCTCTTCTTGGAGGCAAGCTCCATGAAAAACTTGAGATAGGATGGAACATTTCGAATGACCTTCAATAGGGGCAGATTCACACACACTTGAGAAAATATTTTGTAGAAGTCCTTGAATTGTTGTTCCAGCTTCTCATTCCTCAGTCTGCTTGGGAAGGGAATCGGTGGCTTATACGGATTGGTCGTCTTGTGCAACTGAATAGCTGGCTGCTCCGGTTACATCTCTTTTTCCTTCTCTTTCTCCTCCTCCACTTTATTTTCCTTAGCTTTTGGGAGTTCCACTTTGTTATCCACGTGATTGACACTACATAGAACAGTAATAGCTTGCACTTGGTGTGGCGATGTCCCTGTCTTGGTATCCTTCATGTTTGTAGCTGCTGCTGCACCTGATTCATTGCTCTAGATATTTGCCCCACTTGATTCTCGAGGCGCTTGATCGTTGCCTCTTGAGCTTCCTTTGCCAACTTACTTTCCTGCATGAAAGCGGCCAAGTTATCTTCCAGCGCAGATTTAGGTGGAGCAGTTGGCCGGGATGTCGGCGGGAAGGGTTGTTGAAATTGTGGTGGAGGCTATTGGAACTGTGGCGAAGGTTGTTGGAACTGGGGTGCTGGCTGCTGAAGCAGCTGTTGAAGTTGAGGTGGCGGCTGCTGATAATGCGGTGGAGGTGGATAATACCCTGGCTGAGGTGAGTAATCTAGCTGCTATGGTGGATAATACTCTTGTGGAGATGGGTAATATTGTTGTGGAGGTGCTCGTCGGGCGGGAGAGTTCAATCATTGCCCTTGATTCGGCCCCTTCCACATAGAGCTGTTCTGCGCTCTCCATCTTGAAGTCTTCTGGACTAGATGTTGCTCGAATGGCGGGCGTGGTGGAAATCCCTGAGCAGCATAGATTTCCGCATCTCCTTCATAAGTCATCTCCGCCATACGGGTGCATTGATTCTCGTCATGAGTGAGATCACCAAAAATCGGGCACGGTTCAGATACCGGCTCGTGCTTGGCCACTGCAGGGGCCTTGCCCATCTTCAACTCTTGAAGCTCTCGCATCATATCAGCCATCTGTTTCTTCAGATCTGGACTCACTCCAATCTCTTTTACTTTCACTCTCTTGGATCGAGAGGTTTTCTGCTGCGAATTAGTGCCTAGCATCTCGAAAATCTCTATTGCCTCCTTAGCCGTCTTCTCAGATATATTTTCCCCAGCTACTGTATCCACCATGAACTGATAAGTGTGCTGCAACCCATTGTAGAAAATCTGCCAAAGGAGTTCTGGCACAATTTGATGGTGCGGGCACTGCTGCTGGAGCTCTCTAAACCTGTCTAGGGCCTCTTGAAAAGGCTCGTCAGGCTCCTGAGTAAACTACATGATCTGAAGTCGGATCTGCTGCGTCTTATGGTTCGGATAGTACTTGAGCAAGAATGTAGTGCTCACCGCCTTCCAATTAGGTAATGATCTTGCTCGAAGGGAGAGATACCACGACTTTGCCCTATCCTTGAGTGAATAGGGGAAGCATTTCCTGAGCAGCTCATCCTCGGTGATAATCTGGAGTGGAATAGACTGGACAGTTGTGCAAAATTCCCTGATGAAGAGGAGTGCGTCTTCGTTAGGTAGCCCGTAGAACGATGGAAGCAGATTGATGTGGTTATGCTTCAACTCATAGTTCCTCCCCGCAGCAGAGAGCACGATAGCGGATGCGGTAATGCCATATGTCGGCCTGGCAAATTTTCCGAGCTTCCTAGGGGCTTCGTCTTCCTCGGCCATTATTACTTATTTTTCTTCGAATAATGATGCGAGGTTGACAACGTTCCTAAATCGCTCCTCAAGCACGACTTCTCTTTTATTAATGTTGTCAACGTAGGGCACCAACTCTTGTCTCAAGCTTCGGCGACCTAGCATACACAAACCAAAAGAAGATCAAACGCACCTTGCGGGAGCAAATGAATAAACAAAAATAAAATAAAAATAAAAATAAAATAAAAAGCAACGCAAATAAATGCCTAAAGCCCTCCCCGGCAACGGCGCCAAAATTTGTTTCAACTTATTTTATTAAGTTACTCGCAAGAGAACGAGTTCGTTATACATTAATAAGTTGATCCTAAGTCGTATTCTCAAGGAATGCTAAACAGGGCTTTATCTACGTTGCAAAACAAAAAGCAATTAAAAGAAGGGGTTTTGATATTTTAACCTATCTAATTAATCTACCTAAGCGAATGAATTTAAATAATTTAAAATACGAATTACCTAGGCGAAAATTAATAAAATGATTAAATCTTAAATCTAAGAACGAAGAATTAAAGGAACTGGATTTAAACATGTCTTGAATTGATTAATTAACATGATTGAGAAGTTTGTATTAATGAACTGTGAATTAATCAAGAAAAGAGTAGGAAGAAAAGAAATCATAAGCAATAAAGAAAGCAGTAAAAGAACTCACGAATTGAAAGGAAAAATAATGCATTAAGAACTCCAGGTTTGAACCACGAACGAATCCACAACGAAATTCAAAAATGAACAACGGAACAGAAATCTAGACTAATAGTGTTTTCTCTCGTGGTCTAAACCCTAGAAATTAAAGCGAAGAATCGCGCCCAAGAGAGTCCCCCTAACAATTGCGCGTGAAGAGTTTAAATAGAAAAAGGGAAATCCGCCAAGGTAGCGACCGCTAGGGGGTAGCGTTCGCTACCCCCATGTTTTGTATGTGTACGCGCTGGAGAAGGGTAGCGAGCGCTAGGGGGTAGTGCTCGCTACCCCAAAGTTCTGCCTTGGTTCACCGTGCAAAGGGCCAGCGGTCGCTAGCCCCTTGTTCTGCCTTGGTTCAACTTCTTGACCTAGCGAGCGCTAGGTCCATTCTCGGCCAAGTGTGCAATTTCCGCCCTTTTCTTCGTCTTTTCGTCTCGTTTCTCTTGTTAAACCTCGTCAATCATTTTTGTCGATTCTCACCTACAATGTAACATATAGAAAACCAAAACATCAACTTGAACGACAAAAAATAAGCATTATGAGACCAAACGTACAATAGAAACGAGATTGAAAACGTATAAAACAATATGTATTAATTATACTTTAGTGCAGTACATGCAGTATTTTATTGAATCACATGATATGGGTGAGATCTGGTGAGAACCGAGTCTTAAGTAGGAAACAAAAATTTATGCACTTTACGTATTATTTTGATGCATTACACTTAATATTTTATTGCATGATATGATAATGCATTAACCAATGTATCGTAATTTAAATGCATTCTATGCGTAAATTTGATGCATACTTAATCTGAACCATAAAATTTAAAAAGATCAACGGTTGAAATTGATTATTAGTTGTTACCTAAGCACCTGTTCTCATTCCATCCATTCTCTCATATGATATACGTATCAGTCAATGTATCATCATTTCAATATGTTCTATACATCAATTTGATGTATCGTTTAATTTCAATTATAATTTTATACAATGATCAATAGTTCAGTTTAATTCTTCGTACATAAGTAATTTGTTTTCATTTAATCTATTTTCTATATGTTTAAAAATGTTCAAAAATTTATTGCCAAGCCCAAAAATGTAAAGCCCACAAACTCAAACAAATGTATTCTCAAATCAAAATTAAACAAACTATGCCCAACTTCTTCCAAATTTAGAATTGGATGCTACCAAAACCCACACAATATAATTTGAGATCCATTATTTTTAATTAGCCCTTCATCTTTGATTTGATTAGGTTTGGTGCAAGATCCTTTACAAAGATGTTATTGTCCTAAAATAGATATATTATAATTTATTTGGTAAGAAACTTAAAGTGGTCGTAGTAGAACAGTGCTATAAAATGACACATAAACATACATAGTCTTTATTTTTTATTGAATAAATATTAAATTATATTTTAATCATTAAATTTTAATTGAAAAGTATAAATTAATAAAAAAATTTATTATTTATTTACATTGCATGTCACACAATTCGCGAGCGTATTAATAACGTCCGTGACAAAGGGGATCATTTTTAGTCATTTATGAGATTAAATATATTTGGATTATCAGCTAATACAATCAATTGAGTTGTCAAAGTCAAGACTCTATTTCCATTATTTATGGATCCTGTCTGCTTCTATATATTTTCGACATTAAATAATATTTTTGTCATTACTATTATTTCTTATTATAAATTGAGATTAAACATTGAACCTGATCAATTCAAATAAAATACATATATACGTTTTGAATTGTAATAATTTACCAAATTATTAAGTCAAAGGAGCCATAACTATTTTACTAAAGGAGCAAACTTTGACACGTTTAACATGAAAACAGTCCTGGTATATTATTAAATTAATTAATTATTATTTAATTGGTTCCTATTAATAACCATATCATTTTTGTTATCACATTAAATCAAATTCTAACGAAAACTAACCTCTTTATTTTTTAAAATTGAACTACATTAATTTCTAGTGGTCAAAGTTTTTAGTCATCCTTGAGTGGAATAATAGGTTCTCTGTATCTAGTGGTCAAAGCAATTAAGATGACGATAATTTGGTATTTAATTATATACACATACAACAATTGTTAATTTTTTATGGTCTAAAAATATTTTTCTAACATATATTTACAAAAATGATCACCATGATCAATCTTTTCACGTCGAACATAACTTAGCGTGTCCACGATTGATATGACTTGTCATGTATATAAATAATAAATTTAAATATAAGTGATCACTTTCCGACCCAAATTATTTATTATTAATTAAAGATTAAGATATATTTTAATATTTATTTAATATAATAATTAGAAATAACAAAAATAAAAATTATAGTGACTCATATGCTCATTGACATCACATAATATTGCCATATTAATTACGATTACGTTAAATTGCGTCGTCACGAACAGTGTAGCAATCCTATTAGTAATGGTAAATGGTTAGGTTCGTGAGCCAAAAGATATCATTTTCAAATTCCATAATTAATACTCTAGGATATAGTGTTAACCATAATTGAACTATTGTGTTTGGTAATTAAATACTCTTTTACACTTACCTAATGTTTGCATCAATATTTGCAACTTTATGACCAAATTTTAATTAGGATTGGACTTGATTGTCCTCTCTAAATTGATTTGTCAACACTTTTAATTAGGAATTGAACTTGATTTTCTCTCTTATGTTAACAAATTAGTTATTACTATCATTTTTTAGAATTGATAATATATTAAAATGTTAAAATTTTAGACACCACGAAGAACTCAAATACATGATCATTGAGCTCACACATTAACTACTTTCAACCATTAAAAGAAATTAAGGAACGCCTTTCACCACTAACTTAGAGCATCCACAATGGAGGCTCTCACTTTTGGAGTTCTGGGTAACGTTTTTGTAATTCTTGGGAACTTCTTTGATGAGGTTTACAAATTTTTGGAAGTTTTGAAAAATGTTCTACAGTGGGAGTCTCTTAGTTTGAGTTTCTCATACTTAATTTATATTTTATATATTTTTAAATTACAATGTAAATTAATTATATTTCAACTAACATAAATTAATGTAAAATAAATAAATTAGCATTAATTAAAATATATTATATTTTAGAAATTAAAATATTTTAATTAAAATTCAAAAATAAAATATAAAAAATTAATAAACTTAAATGAGGTGTGAAATGAGTGAGATTAAATAATATATCTATTGATAAAAGTTGAATAAAGAAAATAATAAAATATATATATTATAGTACTCCCTCAGTCCCATTTAAGATGACATTTTTTTCCATTTACGTCTGTCTCACAAAGTTGGTTTTTTTCCTTTTATAGTAAGTTTTTTTTTCTTTAAGTGTATTCGGTAAACAAAAAGTAGGGGGTCATCTTGGTCTGCGTGTTGAAAAGAAGGGTGTCATCTTGAATGAGACAGAGGGAGTATGATTTTTTCAAAAAAGAAAAAAAAAAGTTGTTGGATGTCCGAATCCATGAGCCACAACACATGCTCTCTCCATCATGGGGCTCCCGAGCTCAGTCTCGCGAACGAGAGACCATCTCTCTAGTGCGAGGCTCGTATAGGGTCTCGGTCTCCCCGACAGCTATCCCCTGCACGCGAGGCTACGCTATTGATGGTTTTATCTTACTCGGAATAGTTTATCGATATAGTACTCCATTACTCTTTCTTGACTTGAGACACATTTTATTCAACCGAATATCTTAAAATAATAAAATATTTCAAGTGAGTAGGAAGAAGCTAGTAATATATAAACTTTGATAGATTATTACAACTTTAACTCAAGTTATAATTCATTGAAAATGAGATACTCGTTTATCTCATTATATTTTACTGTAAAAATTAATAAAATATTCATAAATTTTATTAAATGGCCTAAAAGTAATGAAAAGATCGAATATTACTTTAATTATAAGAAGGATAATTAATAATTTCTTATTTTCCATCGGCAATGATTTGAATCTGTAAAATATAAATTAGAGGAACGTTTTACTAACTGAACAACACTTAGTTACTTGTTTAAACAATTATATTCTTCTTCACTTTAACCTTTTTAATTTAGGGTTTTGTCCAAACAAACAAGAAAAAAAAAAAAAAAAACTTTCATTGGGTTTTGAAAGATTTCATTTTGTTTAATTAATTAATTCTTTTCCTTCATTAAAATTAAAAGAAAGAAGAGAATCTTTCTGAACTCTTGTGAGTTGTGACAATAATAGATGCCAACTTTTAATATTTTTCTTCCCAAGATATAATATTTGTTTATGATTGAGCATGTGAAGAGACAGAGTTGGTAAAACTTCAATTAATACAATAAAAAGCTTAGGGAAGAGTTTGAAGACAAAATTAATATTGTTTGCACGCAACTATTCTATGACATACGACAAATCACCGACCGGTAGAATTATTCAACTTGAAAAAATATGTTTATGTTTTAACTTTATATTACATGACAAGAGGTAGGTAGGGTGTTTGACGGAGTTTATAAGTTTTTAAACAGTTTACAGATGAGTTTATAAGCTCCTTGAAACAGCTTATAAGATGTTTAGGAGCTTATAAGTTATTTCAAAATGTTTGACAAATTAAGCTCTTTGAGAGTTTATAAGTTGTAAAAATAAGTTTTTGGAGCTTATAAGCTGTTCAAAAAATAAGTAGCTCTACCCCAACTTATTTCTCCATAAACTTATAAGTTGCAACAAAATTACATAAATAACCTTTTATATCACTTTAAAAGAGCTTATAAGTTCGTTTATTTAAACACATTGACAGCTTATAAGCTTCATCTTATAAGTTCTTTAAAATAAGTTTAGCCAAACATCCTCTAATTCTATTCAAGGATTTGGTTGCATGTGGATAGAGGTGAAACAAGAGTCCAAACTGACGATTTTGAAACCAAAACAGACTGTCGAAAGTGGGAAAATAGTTTGATTTTTGTTTCAATGCGATGTAATCAAAATCGCCATAAATTGTCGATTTCAGTTACGACTCTAATTTTGGAATATAAAATCGGATCAAAATGAGAAATTTACTCTTTTGAAATTATTTTGGTTAATTAGATGGGAAATTGAAAGGAAAAATAATATTTATAAAATTATTTTACACTTTAAATTACATCACATGAACTAATAATTCTATTCAAGGATGTGGTTGTATATAGGCAGACGTGAAACAAGAGTCGAAATTGACAATTTTGAAATCGAAACCAACTGACGAAAGTGGGAAAGTAGTTCGTTTTTTGTTTCAATTTACCGAAATCGCAAAAAGATATCGATTTCAGTTACGACTCCAAATTTGAAATACAAAATTATAAAATTAATCATAAGATCGGATCAAGTTTCGTTAGGGCAATTAACCCTTTTGAAATTATTTTGGTTAATTAGTTGGGAAATTGAAAGGAAAAATATTTATCAAATTATTTTAAACTTTAAATTACATCACATGAAGTAATAATTCTATTAAATGATTTGGTTGCATATATATGGATAGGACAAAACAAATGTCGAAACTGACCATTTTGAAATCGAAATCGACTGCCGAAATGGGAAAGTAGTTCGGTTTTTGTTTCAATGCGATGGAATCAAAACCACCAATTTCAGTTACGACTCCAATTTTGGAATATAAAATTATGAAAACAATCGTAACATCGGATCAAATTTTGTTAGGACAATTAGCTCTTTTGAAATTATTTTGGTTAATTAGTTGAGAAGTTGAAAGAAAAAATATCTATAAAAATATTTTAAACTTTAAATTACATCACATGAAGTAATAATTCTATTCAAGGATTTGGTTGCATATGGATAAAAGCGAAACAACAGTTGAAACTGACGATTTTGAAACCGAAACCGACTGCCAAAAGTACGAAAGTAATTCAATTTTTGTTTCAATTCGATGGATTAATCAAAACCGCCAAAAATTGTCTATTTCAGTTACAACTCCAGTTTCGAAACATAAAATTATAAAAACAATCCTAACATCGGTTCAAGATCAAGTATTGTTAAGGCAACTAACCCTTTGAAATTATTTTGGTTAACTAGTTGGGAAATTGAAAGGAAAAATATTTAAAAGTTTTTTTTGTAGATCTAAGACAATCAACTTGCAAAAGTTTCCCCAGATCCAAATCTTTTTATAGTGCTAACCATGTGAAAAGAAATAGTAGGTACAACTAATTGAATATTCAATTTTGAAAATTTTGAACTTTTGAAAGGTAAACTTAATCAGAGAGACATAATCTGCCTAACTATTTTATATAATTAATTTTGTTTTCAGTGGCACATGTAAAATGAAATAGTGACTTACAAGATTATATATATATATATATATATATATATATATATATATATATTATCCATGTAATACAAAAATGTAACATTTCATTAAAATTTGTATCATTCCAAAATAATTATATCTTCCGTCCCGTAAAATGTTTAATACTTTGACATGACACGGATTTTAAGAAAATAAGTTGACTTTGTGTAGAATGTGTAAGAAGTGTAATGAGTGGAGTGTGTAAAGAGTGTAGTGGTGGGTGGGGATGTGTGTAGAAAAGTAGATTTTGAGTTTCACATGATTTATAATTTTTAATTGGATTGTGTATATAGAATAATTATTATAAATGAAAAGTTTTAGTGTTAAACACTTTCGTGGACGACCCAAAAAGGAAATCTGTTGAACACTTTCGTGGACGGAGGAAATATTATTTTGAGATGGAGGGAGTGTATATTATCGAGCTCAATTCGAATTTTGATGTATTGATTAAGTTCAGTTCACCATCTAATTATCGAATCCCAGCTAGCTCAGTTTGTGCATTACTCAATAATATTGTTTCCGGTCTTAAACTGAAGCTCAACTCGTTTAACATTCATATTAATAATTTTCAAATTCGTTAAAGGCTTGGTTTATTTTTTAATCTGTATTATTCTATGCATTCATGCTTGTATTTTGGCTCGATAGGAGGCTCGTAAACAAACTCGGGTAACATGCTCATGAAGAAACAAAGTTGCACATATTCACGAACTCAATGAGCTAAGCATCGCCTAGCTCGAGCTCGGCTCGTTTTTTATAGAGCAAAACTCTGAACGATCCCTTTTCAAGCTGAGTCACAAATAGCTCGCGATTAGCAAAATATTTTGCATATCACTAGTACTACTTCCTTTCTTAACTATACAATTTCATAACAAGTAATACAATTATTTTATAATTTTATCAAATATTGTTACATCGAGTGATATATCGAAGAAAATTAGGCAGACCAACTCTATCATGTATTAACTTATTGACTAAGATTAGTTATGCCTTAGAGATCGTTTAATATATATAATCTATTGATTGAGAACAAATAATATTAGTTTAAGTGTGAAAACCCTTATTATTGGTTTGACTTTGTGGGTTGCACAACGAGTCAAAATGGCGATGTAAGAGAAAGGGACTTCCAACTTATTAAAATAAAAATTAGGAACATGTCGAGGTCAAGTTATCATAAAATAAAAGGAAATCAATAGTAAATCGAAATATAAAAAAAAATCACTTGTTATGGTATACTCTTTTATGTGAAAATCAAATAAATAAAGCAATCACCAAATTGGAATTTAATAAAGTTTAACCAATAGGGTATACAAGTCAGCTAAGTAATTCAGACATGCTAGGAAATTTCCTGACCATATATATGCATACAACTATAACTATTGACATGTCGAACTCAATAAAGATATTATGTATTATAATATAATGATAGGAGGATAATATTAGAGACAACAAATTTTAGGTTTTAGTAATTTGTAATGTAATATTGTCATTTTAATTTAATGTAACTTTTTAAAGAAAGTTATGTACATCTATCCATAAAATCTACTCATTTTATATATCCACCAAAATAGCTTTTCAATTAAAATAATATATACAGTGAGACTCAAACTTCACTCATTACGTATGCATAACTCAAATTTCATTACTTATGCACAACTCAAATTAAAACAATATCAGGTGAGTTTCAAACTCTTATTACGTACCAAATCATAACCCTTCTATAACAAACAAAAAAAGAAAAAGAAAAAACTCCACCTGTCTATTGAGTAAAAAAAACTCTTATTACATTTTTGTTATCAGATTTATTTTCCCATATTTGATAAGTGGGTCGTCCTCCATTGAGTATACACAACCTACATTAATAACAAAAATCCACCCAAATAAACACAAACACTTTAAATCAAAATACTTTCTTATCATACATATAGAATCAAATCGAATAATAATTTCGTGTATAACTAGTTTGGACACATGAGCGGATCTACAGTATGGATGCACCATTCGTGTATAACTAGTTTGGACACATGGGCGGATCTACAGAACGGATGCACTGGGCTTCAATCCCAGTACAATCCCAAAATTTTTAGTAATATGTATGTATAAAATATAATGGTTCGAAATTTTTACTTTTTAACTCATCCCGATTCCCAAATACAAATCCTGAATTTGCTCCAGCTTGTACAAGCATTAAAATCCCTTTTACACTACCATGATCAAAAATAGCCCAACCACCCCAACAAAACGACCACCTCCAAGTGTCGTTTCTTTGTTTGGGAGGCAAATGAGATCATCACGTGTTGCCACACTCAAAAACTACCCACTCGCCCACCGCTAACTCCACATGAATAATAATTCATTAAACAAATCAAAAAAACTTTTATCTATTTTCACAAGTCAAAACAAACATATTGTAGCATGCTTTTCGAAGCAATAATAGTTAGCTAGCTCGTCTTCCAACTTTGCCATATATAGACAAGACTTGGGTTGTTTCAAAGCTTTTGAATTGAAGGTCGACTAATCCTATCCATATAGTCTTGTGTGGGAAAACAGACAGAGATGGTGAAGGCTGCTTATGTCGATAAAGATGGGTTGAAGAAGGGAGCTTGGAGTGAAGAAGAAGATAATAAGTTGAGATCTTATATTGTTCGTTATGGCCATTGGAACTGGCGTTTGCTCCCCAAATTTGCAGGTATTTAATCATTTTCTTACAGATTCTTGTTTCTTTGATTTTGACCATTTTCTTTGCTAAAACCCTTGTAATAGAGATGCAAGAGAGAAAGAGAGGGATGGTATTTGTTTTTTTGCTGTGATAATTGATGGATTTAATTTAATATAATTTTGCAGGTCTACAAAGATGTGGAAAGAGTTGCAGATTGAGATGGATGAATTACTTGAAACCAGGTGTGAAAAGAGGGGAGTTTAGCAGAGAAGAAAGAGATCTCATCGCCAAACTTCATCATGAACTAGGAAACAAGTAGGCCTTTTATTTTTTTAGATAAAAAATATATTTTTCATTTTGGATTAATTTGGTGTAAACATCTCACTTTTCATAAATTTTGATTTTTTCAATCTAAATATACAGACTTACATAAATTTTGATTTTTGCCTGATTTGGGTTCATTTATTGTATATACACAAATTTTCACATTTTTCAAATTTCCCACAAAATCAATTTTGGTAAAATTAAAAATGACAATTTTTTTTTCTTGTTGAATAATAAATTCACAAATTTATAACATTCACACTTTGAAATCTTAAATTTCTGTAAAATATTTGAGATTTACTTTTACTTTTTTATTTTATTTTCAAATCTAAATCATCTTTTTACAATTTCAACATCTAAAATCAAATAATAAATATGTTAGATCTCATTTTATTTTGATGATAAATTAAAAAATATGTGAATGTTTACCTATTCACAGCAAATTTTATACTCCATCTCTCTCGTTATTTCTAATTTAATCTGATCGAAAAGATCATCAAAATAGGTCAGATTTTGTGGGTCGGACGAAGTATTATGAGAAACTCGAAATCTATTGAAAGTCTACTTATTTACACAAAATGAATTGTTTTTCTTGAAATGAAATGATTAATGTGAACTGGTGTGAACACAGATGGTCTGGAATCGCAGCAAAAATGCCAGGAAGAACAGATAATGATATAAAAAATTATTGGATGACGCATCTCCAGAAACGCGAAAAATCAAACAAAACATCATCGGTGGAGGAAGACAAGTCTTTGCAAGGAAGCAATCATCGCAGGAGAATCGAAAGAAGTGATCATGTAATAACAACGTCGGTAGATCCGAAGACGAGCAGCAGATCAAAACCTGCAGAAAAGTCAAAGGTATCTGATTCTGAAATGTTCATACTCGAATCTTCCAGCTCTAATTCATCAGTAGTTTTGAATGCTTTCAAATGGGATTTGAATTTATCTGTCGATCAAAATGGCCTCGAAACATTATAAGGATTGGAATTTTGAAAAATCCTTTTGTTCTTCATGGATTGATTAAGGGCCATTCTTTTTTTTTTTTTCAAGATTTTCTTCTCTTGATTTCTTGAAATTTTCTGACTGATCAGGTATTTTTTTCTCTTTTTTTTATATCTTTTTTCTAGAATAATTGTTTAATTTTTTTCTTGTTTCTCCTTTCTCACTTGGACTTTTAATCCTAATTGTAAACTATGAAGTTTGATGTATGAGAAACATTATATAAATAAAAACTTTATTTCATATCCTCTCCATTTCTGATCATATTCAGTATTTCACTTTTGAATTTCACAACTAAATTTATCATATGATTAATATTTATTAAAATGTTTTTTATTATAATATAATAAATTATAATTAATATTTATTTGAAAAAAACTAAATGTTTTAAAGAAATATACACGTTATTTTTGAATTTATCAATTCTGACTCTTAATTAAAAGTGATATCAAATATTTTGGTGGGACAAACACATAATTTAAGTATGAAATTAAAATAATGTATTAAAAATGAAAATAAAGAAAAAATAATAATATTTGAAAGAATTAGGGGACATGAAGTTGTGGTATGACATGTGATTGTAATGGAAAAAAGTTGGTTTATATATATCCAAAAGTAAGAGAACAAAGCCAAAAACAAGGTTGCTGCATCCTTGGTCAATACTTTAATGTTTATCACTTTATTATAATAAAAGTTAGGTAGATGTGTATGAATTGATAATATTAATGGATATATAAGCCAAAAATACAAGATAATTGTGTATCCTAATAAATAGAGGAATCTCACCATTCTTGGCTTCAATAGTCAATAAAACACTCACAATTTTGGTCAAATAAGATCATGAATAATGAAACGGATAGAGTAATACTTACTATACATCGTTGAAGAGCTTTCAATTATATTTTTGTATCATTCATGATAAATCATATATATTTTTATATCACTAAATTTTAGCTAATAATTGATTAGAAACACATTGAATTTTTTCTTGCAATTAATAACATTGAAAAATAAAAATTGAATATTTAACTGAAAAGGACAATGAGGGTTGTGAACTAAAACAAATTAATTGCTTTTTCATAAAAATTAAAAATAATAAAAGTGTAAAAGATGAAGATAAAATTCATTTTTTTATATGAATAATTTAGAACTAAATTACGTAGATAAGACGCTCACTACAAAAAAAAATTATTTTAGCAACGGAATTTTTCCGTTACTAAAACAAGAAATTTCGTTACTAAACGTTTTGGTAACGGATTTGTAACGGATTTATCCGTAGTAATATCGATGGTTGCTAGAAAATTTAACAACATAATGTATTCCGTTACTATATATAACAACGGAATTGTAACGGAATTTTCGTTTCTAGAATGGTTTCTTCTATTTTAGTAACGGAACTGTAGCGGAAAATTTTGTTACTAAATTTTTAATAACGGATAATTCCGTCATTAATTCCGTTACTAAAATTTTACAAAAATTCCGTAACAATTCCATTGTCGATCCGTTAAAATTTAGAAATGGAAAATTTTTCCGTTACTATTCCGTTGCTATATAATGATTTTTTGTAGTGGCTGACTATTATAATAAACTAATCATAATCATTTATGTTACTTTGGTGGTAGGAAGTTAGATGTTCGAGTTAATATGTTTCAAATTCTCAAATGAATTTATGATTTAAATATAAAGTAAATTTTAAAACTAACCACAAATAAAAATTCAATGAGAAAATGTGGAAAAAGATGACATCACGTAATTTTAAGTGGGAAAATGTTGAACTACCTAAATATAGTCTTATAAGCATGCTAATAATCGTATTCGAATTAATATAATAAATTAACTTACTTGTGGCAAAGTCAATGATATTTCTCTTTCTTTCGATCTCTCTATTGTTAAAATAAAAGTTCATAAATTCAGAAGTGAAAGTAAAGTTGATTTTGAATACCTAATGATAAAATATCTCAGAATTTGTTATAATATAATAAATTATAATTAACATATATTAAAAAATAAAATTTTAAAATTTATTTACCTTACTTTTAAATTTAATAATTCTAAAAATCAACTTAATGTGATATTAAATTTAAAAATAATAATATATACTCTATTTGAATTAAAAAAAACTCGTAATACCAATTATAAAATTAAAGTAAAGTATACAAAATTGAAAATTTTACAATGGATATAAAATACTCACGCTTTAATCCTTGGTACAATAATAAGTACTCATTTAATTTGTAGGTAGTGATTTAGTAGTAGTGGACGATAAAGTAACTTTGTAATATATTCCGCATGATCAAATTTTTTTTTTGGTACATTATATTCATGTTACGATATTGATACTTCTAAAATTTCAATAAATACCGTTAAAACAAATTTTAGTTTTCGATCTTCTTATAAATAAAAAATAATTAAAAAGATTTGATAGTACGACACTAAATCTCATTTTGATCATCTTACATGGGAAAATTAATTAACACCTCCATTGTTAATTTTATCCCACTATTTATTTATCCTACTAAGAAAATAAAGGTAATTAATAGTATTAAACAATTTTTTCAACTAGTCTAGTATAGTAGAATCATGATTTTCGTGTTATATATATTAATTATTTTGTAATTGGTAGTAGGTACAACCAAAAATATGTTTGGCATATCTAATATAAATATTTGAGCTAGTGGAGTTGAATAGTTGATTGATCATATATTCCTTTAAAGAATAGTACATATCCGTCCCGCTTCACGTGTTACGTTTACTTTTGGACACGAAATTTAAGGAGAGTTAAAAAGTAATATAAATTGATGATACAAATATATATTATTTAAAATTGTGTGATAAATAATGTTGTTTTAGAAAAAAATATATCATTTTTATTAGGACAATCCAAAAAGAAAAACATTAGTGACTTGGTGAAGATGAATGAGTAATAAATAATAATTATGGTTTTTTTGGGAAAAAAGCCTATTAATTTAATATGCTCTATGATTGTTATTTGTTGGTAGGAATTGACAAAGTCAATGGAAATTTTGTTGGCATTGTAAACTTTAGATATTAAAATAATTTATTTAATCAAGTCTGACGTGGATGACCATGTTGATTAGTATTCTTTAATCAAGAAAGAGAGTCCTGGTCCCCCTAAACTTCTGCGTGGCCTTATTACAATAATTTAATTTTTTTTATTTAGAACTGCTAATTTTATATAAAATAAATATTAAATTATAACATGATTAATAAATTCTAATTAAAATTTATTATTTATCTATGTAACATGTCATATCAGTTACACGCACATTAAATTGTACCTGTTGCAGGTCCGAGTGATTCTATTTCTTTTATAATAAATAAAGATGGGTTATATATTCAAGAACTAAATGCTATGTCATTGTTAGTTGAGACCACAAATAAGTTTGGAGCATGAAAAGATAATTGAATGAGGATTTTTGGAGCATGAAAATAGTTTTCCTATGATATATTAATACTAAAAGAGGCTAGTCCCATGTAACTTACAAAATATATACTCTATTCAAATAAGATAAACCTCTAAAATGAAACATATAATTAAAATAAAGTATAAAAAATAAAATCGAAAGATTATAATATATATTAAAATTAAGTAATGGGATATAGAATGCGGGACATTAAATCCCATTTTTATATTAAAATATAAAATATATACTCATTAATTTCAATAAGTGAAAAATATTCTAGAAGAAATGCTGACATATAAATATTATCCTACAAAATATGACCAGAAATACAGTTGGGCCAAACAATTATTTTGAAAAAATTCCATAAGAGTTTGGACTTCTGAGATGGAAATGGGTAGCATTCTTTATTGTCATTTTCAAATAGGTAAAAGGCCCAAATGAGGTTGAAAGGGTTGAGAATCAAGTTTGCTATCTCACTTGACTCTTCAATTTGAATTAGATTAGAAATATTGATTTGATCAATTAGCATAATTTTCTAGCACTTTCAATTAGGTTTATAAACGAACAGATCTACGCAAAAGATACATAAAATTTGATTTCATTAAAACTTGTTTTAGCTCATTTAGTGAAGGTCGTTAGCTAAACGAGCAAAGCTTGAACATGTAGTATTCGTCTTGTTAGCTCATAAGCAAGCTCGTTAAACAATTCATTCTGGAGCTCGATAAAGGAGGGAGGGTTCAAATATGATTCCCATCTTTTGTTCACGGTGACTCGAACTCCCAACCTATATATTGATTGTAGAGGAAGCGTCCTATCAATTGAATTGTGTTTCGTTGTCTTTTTAGAATTTAGGGGTTATAAAATATATTGCTTTAAATAAAACTACATATTTAGAAAGATATCTTAGACTCGAATCGAACACGTGAGCCTAGAAGTATTTGATAAGTATACTAGAGCTTGACCCCTACTTTCAAGCCCTAAATGAATTTCCTATAGAATTTTGAATTCTTTACTTACAAAAGAAATCATCCAAATTATATTGTTTCAACTTTTCTTGAGAAATGGCATTAGATTTCCAAGCATTGGTTCACTAATTTTACATTAAGATCTTGTTAGGAAGTCTTTATCATGTCGTGTACTATTAGGGGTAAATTAGTAAAACATGATAACTTTTGGAGACATGCATGTATTTGGAACGACCAAATTGGAGTGATTGAAATGTTTAGAAAATTTTGTGTTGGAAAAGTCTTATTTAATTTGGAGATTAAATTTATAAATTTTATTTGATCTAAATGTACCAACTACCACATATATTATAGTCAAGTAAACTAGTCAATTGTAACCACACATCAATGTACAACTTTATCTGCACAATTTTGAGGTTGTTTAGAATTGAGATAAGTTATACTCGCTTGAACATGCACGATTTGCGCTCGATAATGCATGATTTTTTGAGCGTATGACACCTTATGTTCTTTAATAAGAGAAGGATATACACGTTGTAATTAATAATTTGAGTTAAAAATAATAATATTCACTTTTGTAACAACACATATAAAAAAATACTCACAATTTAATTCACATATAAAAATATTCATAAAAATTTAAATGTCATTTCGTTTTATACTAAAAGACAAAAAAGTGATCAATAATGAAATCACATAATTTTCGCTGAAAATGTACTATTTGCGCTCGAAAATGCACAATTTGCGCCTGGACTTTTGAGTGCAAATCGTGCGTTCTCAAAATTGCACGATTTGCGAGAATGCACGGTTTTCGTCCGGGCACAATCCGTACATTTTCGTGCGCTAATCGTGCATTATCAAGGGCAAAACGTGTATTCTTGAGTGCAGAGCAAGCGCTAACATGCATTTTCGAGCGCAAATTGTGCATTTGAGAGTGTAATTTCTTAATTTCCAGTGCACACATTGTTGATTATCAAGAGTCATCATATGCTTATATATTTTTTTTTGAATATTTCTTACATAATCTTCTACATTTAATATTTTTTAATAATAATAATAATCAAAATTTGATAGTGTATCTTTACTGTAAACACAAATTCATAAACTTAAATAGAATGGTACGAATGATATGGATTCCGATCAGGCTTTTGCTTTATATGATTGTAGTGGCAAAACATGATCTGGTCATTGGAAGCCTTTGCATTAAATACTATTGATTGTTCCAAAAATAATCTAGTTATGCTTATACATAATTTATCTTCTAGTTAATGACATGAGCAACAAATGTTAATTTCTTAGTATTGTTTACCCAATCCATCTAATTAAATTGATCGCTAAAACAATTTAGCTTGTTTAAATCTTCAACTTGATGTAAGGTTTTCATCGAAGGACATCTAAAATGATGTAGTACACGATCAATAGAGGAAGAGATGCGATTGTGCCAAAAATGACCCTGCAAAATTGAAATGAAATGGAAGGTCGTAACAATTATTTTATGAAATAGGTGAGGGCAAAAATGTACTTACGCAGTGCTGAGTACGTTAGCATGCAATCCGTACTCTTTAGCAAACACGAAAGAGGCGATAGCTTGGGGTAGAGCTGCCTGATTTCACACCAAATAAGTGGTCATTCGACTCGACTCGACTCGTATATAAACACGTACGCTAGCTAGTTATATTACCTGTACAATAGCAATACGAAGAGTGTCGGAGCGAAGGCCAAGAGCAAGAGATCCAAGAGAAGTAGCAAGGGGCCCTCCCACAAACCTCAAAACCATACCATATATTGTAAGTCGAACCCCACAAGCTAATACTTTCTCTTGCAACGCCATGAAAAGCCCTGCACACACATAATTCATTGGTAATTAGTGTCTCATGTCATATTATTTGATTTTTCTACAAAATATCAGATTCCAAAATATATATCATTACAAATTGAGTACGTAACGTACCCATGCTGAACATGGCCACCCCACTTCCTGCCTTTGCCATTATCAAAATGGACCCTTCCAATATGCTTGGCATTGCAAAATTCCACCTAATATATATATTTACCAAATTAAAATCATATATATATATATATATACGACTAACCTAATCTAGCTTCTGCATATTTAATGTTATTACAACTCCACACTTTAAAAGACTATGTTGCACTAAGAAAATGCATCTCACACCAATATTACTTTTAAATTAATATAATAGATACGTAATAAGATATAATCATAGGCATACCAAAAATAAATTATACATGTATAGTAAGTTATATATATATATATTAAATTACATATATAGTAAATTATATATACACATATATAGTAAATTATATATAATATATACATTAAATTATCTATATAAACATATTAAATGAAATTTTCAAGCGCGTATATGATTGTTATCATGAATCAAGCATTAACAAAATATAAGTTTCATGGTTTACATGCAATAGCATGAATATCTACCACATGACATCTTCTCTTCTTTAATAAGAGAATGATACATATGTTGTAATCAATAATTTATGATTTAATATATGTATATTTTAAATCTTGAATTCTAATAATGTTATATTTCATTTTGGTATTAATGTAATATTTTCGTATTAATATGCAATATAAAAGGTATTGTTAAGATGAGATTATGTGTATATGTGGAATCAATTAATACCTCTTTGCTAGGAGAGCCCAAATAACTCCTAAAGCACAAGCATAACAATTCGGATTCTTCCCAAGCTTCGCCCCAACTTTCTTCATGGTTGCTCTTAAATTCGCCGGCGGCGCTTCCACCGCCGCCTCCGCGCCACCAACAACCACCACGATCGAATTATTCGAATTCTCCTGCGGTGACTTCTCCTCGTCGTAGTCGTTGTCGGGGCAGCTGGCGCGCCAGAACTCGAGCATGAACAACAGAATGGGGAACCAAAGTAGAGACTGGATCACCGACGACTGCACCACAAGATCCTCGCCGGCGGCGCCGTACATGGCCTTGAGCAGAGGAACTCCGACGACGAGGGTGTTGTTCAACGACGATAGAGAGAAGGATGTTATCACCCAAGAGAAGCTGCTCTTCTTACCGAATTTAGCCCAGAGAGCTAGCGCGGCGGCGCAGATGGCTTTGGCGACGACATCTCCGGCGAGGAAGCGGAAGTTCATGGCGTAGGGGTTGACGCCGGCGGTGAACTGGAAGGTGAAGAAGGGGATGATAAAGTAGCAGTTGAAGCGGTTGATGGCGTCGCATTGGTCGGGTTTGAACATGCGCCACCACCTCACGGAGGCGTAGCCGAGCCCTAGCGCCACGTACAACGGCGCCATCGCCACCACTACTTTGTATATGTCTCCGGCTCCGATCATTGCTAGTGATATATTTAAATATCTATCTTTGTGTGTGTGTGTGTGTGTTTTTTTTAGTATGAGAATACTTGAAAGAATGTGAAATTGAAGGAATCATGCAACATAATTTATAGGGTCAATTTTAGCTAAAAGTATACTAGCAATCTATAAATTTTGAAATTACACACCAACTAAAAAATCTAGCTATCTTATAATAATAAACTACAAATTTTACATAATATTGCACCAAAAATGCTCACCCGTGTGCACCGAAATTGCGCACTACGGATGACGTGACATGCCTCGTAGGTAGATATTATATTTTTAATAAAATTTTTATTAATTCTTAATTTCAAATCCGGACTTATTAATTAAAGTATAATTAATATTATTTAATATAAAATAAAAGAATATAAACGAATATTATAATGACTCATATATTGATGTGACATTATGACATCTATCGTGTGCATATTAAGTGGTGCTCGCAACAGACGGAGGAGCGCTGCTCAATATTGCACATAAAAATAAAATGTCATATAATACAAAATTAAACCACCAATTTTTCTAAAACTGCATTAAAAAATCAAACATACATGAACGATTAAAATATTGTAATGGTGGGAATGTTAAGTTTTCTATTCAAATGATGTCATCTCATTTAAAATGAAATAACGCGACTTCATTTTATTAAGTAAATTATAATTTCAACACTAATAAGTTCATCTCAATGCTAACTATAACATCAATGACTCGTATTAAATAAGACATGTCGTTAAGTAACACACTCAACTTCATCATTTTGATACATAATCGTCCATCTAAACTCTGATTTTTACGCACGATTTTAAAAAATTGATAGTTCATGTATTCTGTGACATGTTCGATTTTTATGTGCAATATATATACATAAAAATTGGTATTACATGTATTGTGGCACAAGTTTTTTTATTCATATGTATTTAGTTTAAATTTTTTTAGATAGTTTATATATTTAGCGGCAATTAACTCTAATCGATCATAACTGTTGATTCTTTTACATTATTTTATATTAGGGAAATAAAACAAATAGGAACATTCAGAGAAGTGACTCTTCAAATCTGTGGGTATTATAATTCGTTGTAGTTTAATGGTAACTAAAAGGAGAATTATAATGTGGCTTTAATAAGAAAAAAAAGTTCATCATGAGTGTTAAAACGAATGGCTGTCATCAACAAGGCATGCACCCACAATTAGTAATTAAAATTATAGTCTATAATATTAATATTATTTAATTCTTAGTATAGTGGTGGAGCATTAAGTTAAACAAAATTAATCTCCACTTAAATATATTAATTTTTTTATTCTAGTTGACGTCGATATTCCACTCACATCATGGTGTTACTCTTAGTGAAGAGGTATGCATGTTTATTTTTATTTCTTACTATCAACCCAAAATTGAATATCTTGAAGGAAATGACCAAGACCTAATAATATACATCATGATCCTACTTTTTTTGTTGAATTTTTGGTTTTTTTCTAGTGCAGGTAATCACACATTTGTTTGATTAATTTTGTCAATAATATTATGACGTGGATCACATGTCTAGCAGTTTTTTTTAGCTTGTGTTCCAATGTGTTTTAAAGGTCCACTATTAATATAACTATGTTTGTAATATTATATTTACCATGACATATAAAAACCACTATTATACAATGAAGTTTATTACTTTATTCAACATATTTATTATATTATTACTAAAAAGTAAAGCTAGCTTAAAAATATATATATTTTAGCATGACCACTTGATGAAATTTGGAGGGAAGTGAAGTAAATGACCGATATTACACTACAAAAAACACATTTTCTAGCAACGGAATAGTGACGGAAAAATTTTCCATTTCTAAATTTTAACAGATTAACGACGGAATTGTTACGGAATTTGTTCAATTTTAGTAACAGAATTAGTGACGGAATTATCCATTATTAAAATTTGGTAACGAAATTTTCTGTTACAATTCCGTTACTAAAATTAAAAAATTCATTTTAGAAACAGAAATTCCGTTACAATTCCGTTGTTAAATTTTTTTAGCAACCATCAATATTACTACGAATAAATCCGTTACAATTCCGTTACTAACATCTTTAGTAACAGAATTTCTTATTTTAGTGACGAAAAAATTCTGTTGCTAAATAAACTTTTTTTTGTAGTGTTATTAGCTAGTAAGATTATTCCTATTTGAATAAAAGGTATTGTAGCTGGCTATGATATGCTTATGATCGGTTTTGCAGTCATTTTATTTTATTGGTCATATACCGGATTAAGCTCATCCTTGTAGTAATCGAATGAACATAATTGTAAATATGAAAAGGTAGGAACTTAACAGGATTCACCTTCTTTAGTTTGAGAGGAAATGGTATGTTGGGTTCTTGATAATCAGAGTTTTTTGTTTGTCTAAATAACAAAATAAATTTATTTTTAGCCTGATTCAAAAAAATCTATTATCTTTTTCTTGTGATGAATTAATTTGAAAATTGAATGATATAATTAATTAAACTACAACAAGTTCAATATAAGAAAATAATCATATACTTTAATTTTGATTAACACCTTAATCAATTGATTAATAAATAATATAACACAAGAAAGTGGAAACAAAAACTAATTAGAGGTCATATGATAATAGGTCTATAGATAGAAATAAAATATATGTATTTTAGGTGTAATTTTGATACGTTCGATCACATACACGATAACATATTTTTAAGCGTTATCCAATGCATCGTCATTTCAATATATACATTAAATTATGCAAAGATCAATTGTTCAGATTGATAATTAGTTCTACTTAAAAAACTAATTTTCATTTAATCTATTTTCTCTCTCTCTATATATATGTATGTATGTATATATATTTGTTATGACTTCAAAACAAAATCTACATTTACATGTCACTTTGCACCCTTTTCATTATTAAATTAAAGTTGCATAACATCTTATGACAGTAGGCCAAAAATTGCAACATGTACTTAACATATTAAAAGTGATGTGCACATGAACAAAACTAGGTTCAAAAGTGATGAGTGGAAAGGAAAACAAGAGAAAGGGTAGCGTGATGCATGATCTAGCTAGCATCCCACTAAAGAATATGCCACCTTACTCTTTTAGTAATTCCATACATGCAAATGTATTACTTCTCAAGAACTATAGGGGCTTCATTACCAATTCATGACATGCTTTTTGAATAGGGATAATTGTCGTTAAATATATAAACTAACCATAATTTCTGTTATTGCACATGAACAATAAAATCTACTCCACAATACACCAACAACCATTTTTTAGCTAATTAATTTATGTATTAATACAACACGTACGAGATATCACATCATTATACAATAGTTAAGTAGGTGTCACTTGTGTATTAATACGAGATTAGTAAATAAAATAAAAAATAATATTAGTCACTTCCAAAATAATAGCACAAAGATTAGTAAATAAAATAAAAAATTCAAATTCAAATCACATTTTATATTAAATATTGACATAAATGTCATTAATGGCAAAAAGTAGTAAACTTAAACTGCAGTTGCAGACTTTTCTTAGTGGGATTCTTGAATAGTTTATTTGGCTTTTTAAGGGTGAAAAAGATGCCAAATTGCACACTCACTCTTGAAAAGTAGGTTTTTGCTTTTAAGTGTTCAATAGTTACTGAATGTGGAGAACATTAGTTGTGTACTAAATCAAAATCTATATGTCCATCTATTTTAAGTTCCATTCTAACTCTTCATTCACTTTCTATGCCGATACAAAATTTATACTACCTCCGTCCACCAAAGATGTTCTCACTTTAACCAGACATGAATTTTAATAAAATGTGTTGACTTAGTTGGTAATGATAAAGTGATAGTAGAGTATAGTTAGTGGAGAATGAGTCCTACAAAAGTTAGATGATGTGTAAGGTATTGAGACCCACATTAAATAAGAGTAAGTAAAATAGAGGGGTTGTCAAAAATAGAAAGAAAGTGGGAAGAAACTTGGTGGACGGAGATAGTAAGTTATATAAATAATTTTTTTTAATATATAATATATTATTAACAAGAAAATTTGAAAATTAAACAGAGAAAGGAACTCGGTCTGAGATTAATCATGAAAATTAAAGATAGTGACAGTTCTGAGGAGACGATTAATCACCTGTTCGTCGAGTGACGGATGTCGTGGATGTTGTAGAGTCGTTGTTTGGATTGGCTCAGAGTACAAGCTATTCTCCCGATCGAAAGCAGTCTTGGCCAACTTCATACAGTTTTGCTTCTTGTTAAAAGGTACGAAACTAAGATACTTTTTGGCTGCAATATGAGAATGTGTTGTTTGGGTGATTTGGAAAAATCGAAATGAGATAGTCTTGAATAATGGGGTGCGGAATATTGATACACTAATTGGGGAAATAAAGTCGGTTGTGTGGTGTTGGATTGTTGGTAAGAAGGTTAGTAATGGCGTTCTTCGGAAAAGTTTTAGATACTGATGCTTAAGTCATCTCCTTGATGTTTAGTTTATTTTTGTTTTGCTCGATGATTAGCCTTGTGGGTGTTTGTAGTGGCTGTAATGCAGATTGACATTTCTTATGCTTGATTCAATATATTTTCATATTTTTTTAAAAAAAGGAGATAGTGACAATTGTAATAAATATCCATTTAAAATTATATAATAACTAGCTAGTTATGACCACAAACTTAAAATCATATAATTATTGTTAATGGTACCAAATAGCACTTAGGTAACAAAAGGTAATGTATAGCTTAGAATTATAGTTGCCACTTTCTGCGTTGGTGATAGTACAATACAAATGGGACAAATAGTACCAATGACTCCCATACAAGTTCTTTTGCGATAATACAAAGGTCGTTAATCTCAAGATCACGGGAGACGAATGAAAACCCTAGATTCGTAAATAAACCAAATATTTATTGACTCAATCAAATAATAAAACATAATATCAAACATATTAAACATCAAATACTGAAAATACTATTCTAGGATCATGTTAACTATACGTGGTCGGAATCAGATAAAGTGGGTTCTTCTTACATAGGACAAGCCCCACGGTTGAATTAGTGTCAATATCCTCTTTGGTCATTCCATGAGGAATCTCCCAATTGAAAAAGTAGAGAAGGTTTGCAAGTGCCACTTCTATGTTTGCTATTGCTAGACCAATACCAACACAGACTCTTCTCCCTGTTCCAAACGGAATGAACCCGAATTCTTGCCCTTTAAAATCGATAGTTTTGTTCAAGAATCGCTCTGGTAAGAAGTCATTGGCATTTTCCCAGTACTGAGGATCTCTCCCAATGGCCCATGTGTTCACAAACACAACTGTGTTTTCTTCGATTTCATAACCGTCTATGTCGCACGCTTGCGTCGTGCTCCTTGGTATAAATGGTACGGGTGGATACAATCTTAGAGTTTCTTTTACAACTGCCTTTAGATATGGTAACTTTTCGATATCATCTCCATCTAGTGAGTTTTTATTTCTCACCAAACTTCTAATCTCTTGTTGCACTCTCTTCATTGCATTGGGATTTTTCATAAGAGATGTCATTGCCCAAACAAATGATGCCCCTGTCGTGTCTGTTCCAGCCATGAATATATTCTGCAAATGATAGTAATTTGTTTCGCATATATCAAAGATTATATTTTCTTACAATTGATAAACAATAACTTGGGTCTCACGCAACACACACATAATATATATAGGGGTTGGATTTGTTGAGAACCAAGTCTTATATAGGAACTAAAACCTATGCATGTTATCTATTATTTTGATACATTACACGTATTTTCTTAATGCATAACATGATAATTCATTTTTATTCATTAACCAATGCATCGTAATTTCTATGCATTCTATGTATAAATTTGATGCACAATTAATGTGGAACATATATTATACAAAGATCAATAATTCAGATTGGTTCTTAGTATATAAGGATTAGTTCTCATTTGATGCATTCTCTATATATATACAAGAGGGGGAGAAAGTAGCCAAAAATATTGTAAAATATCAATTGTCTTTAAATGTATGCATGTTTAAGTTCTTACCACTTTATTACCTAATCACGTGACATCCTCTATTACTTTAATAATATGATGACTTATAACTTCTTAAATATGTGTTTTCTTCATGCATACAATAAATCTTACAATCTTAGTCACGTCAATGCTTGCAACACGGAATCTCACATAGTTAGACTTATTATACATTTTTTTAAAATTGTACATAAATATTGAATATGACCTAAAATATATTCCATCTGTTCCACTAAGCATGAAAGCTTTTTTCCAGCACAGTTATTAATGAGAGTGTATAAATTAAGTAGTGTAAAATGTTTAAAGGTGGTAGGGTCCACATCTTTTTGAAAATATAACTTTTACTATTTTTGGAGTGTGTCAAAGTTAGTGGGACGTCCCAATAAGAAAGTGAGACGGGGGGTACTAACTAACAATTCTTTTGAAATTTTACAAAAAAATCAAAATTTACACAGACGATTAAGTGCCACGGAAACCATCCTGAGTGTGCTAATTAACAATATTTTTTCACTCACTAAAAGAGGAGGCAAAATATATAAAAGCCAAAGAAGATAGTAAAAGACAAATACTAGCCACCAACACACACTATATAAATTATAATCATTTCTCTCTTTTTTTAACACAAATATCCTTCTTTATCATTATTATTTACAATCATTCAATATTTGGTCATCACTCTCCTCTATTACCTAAAGATGATAACAAACCGGGTTGGGCCGGATTTCCTCACACCCAAGTCCGACCCATGATTTTATTAGTAGGCCCGAGCCTGGCCTGTTTCCCGATCGGGCCCATAATTCAAGCCCAAGCACAGGCTCATGGGGTCGGACGAGTTTGTGTCGGGCCCCAAATTTTAATTTTATTTTTTAAATTTAATATATTTAAAATATATAGATTAATTTATTTTAAAACTTATTTGTATATTTTAATATTCATTATAATTTTATTATTTATGAATCTTATGATTGATAGATAATCATATTATTCATACGTATAAATGATATGATTAATAGATAATCATACCATTCATAAGTCAAGTATCTAATTCATACTACATTTGTAGGATAAGTATGATTCATACATTATATACGCAAGAGATAATTTTCGATAAGTACATAAACTAACCACCATTTGTAGTATTACACATGAACTATAAAATCTGGCTCACAATACCCCAAATACCATTTTTTAGCTAATTTATATATCGGACTAGTTTTGGTCAAACTATTGCATATGTGGATCCGAATAACACAATTGTATGTACACATCAGTTTAAGACGATGCTATTCTCACTTAATATTAACGACGTCGTGTCTTCCTTAAGAAAAACGACGCCATTTTATTATAACCCTAAAACGACGAACACTCAGAAATGGGATAAAAGAACGTCATTTTTCTTAAGTAAGAAACGTCGTTTATATTAAGTCAGAACGACATCGTCTTGAGATGATGTGTACGTACACACAGGGACGAAGGGAGCATGGGGGCAGAGGGGGCAAATGACCCCGCAGGGATATTTTAGTCATTTTGCATATAATAAAAAATATTTAACAATTCTTAATAAAATAGGTTAGCTTTCAATGATGCTATTATGAAACAACATGAAGAATAGAAGAGAAATGTTATAAAGTTATGTAGTTTATTTGATACTTTTATCTTGTAATCTAGTTTAAAATTTAAATTACATTATATTTATTAAAAATATTAGTTGTTTTAATAAAAAATACCGTAGAAAATATTTGCCCCCCTCTCCCTCCAAATCTTGACTTCGTCATTGCGTACATGTGTGTTATTCTGGTCCACATATGCAATAGTTTGACCAAAACTATTATTTGTGACCATTCATAAAAATTGCTAGAATATATATTGTGTTATGTCAGTAATGCTCCACCGCCCGCGGCGGGCACATCTTAATGTGCCCGCGGCTGATGTGGCAATGCCACGTTATTGCCACATCAACATGTGAGTTACTATATTTTCATTTCTTTGTTAAATTCATTTTTTATTATTAATTTTTATTGAATAGTATTAAACTATACCCTAACCAATGAACCCTAGTCGTAAAGTGATAATTAATAAAAAAATATTAAGAATTTAATATATATCTACATGGCATGCCACATCATTCGTGGGCGCATTAGCCCCGCCCGCCGCGGGCGGGTGAGCATTTTCGTGTGTTATGTTGGTTGATAGTAGTATTCGTCTTTCACTATATTCTACGGCTTTCATTAACCCCTAAAAGAATTCGAGTATCCTTAACTATTGACACAAGTATAAATTGAATTATGGTTGATAGTTACCATGAGTACAGCCTTGATATGCTTCCAATCGTTCTTCACAGGCGCGGACTCATCTTCCCTCAGCTGAATCAAGAGATCAATAATGTCGTTGCTCATCGAATCGGGCCTATTCGGATCGAGATGCTCATCGATAAGTTTCTGATAAAACGAATCCATTTCCTTCAAAATCTTCTCAACTCTTCGACCCGCGCCGGAAAGTACATTAATCCAATCAGTTACTACACAATCAGCCAAATAAGTTTCGACGGCGTAGGCTAGAATTTGGTTAGTGATCTTCCCCAACCTACCCGATGACTGTGTACCAATCAACTCTAATTTCTTCCCAAACGCTACTCTGCATAGCACGTCGCAGTTGAAAGATCTTAGGATCTCTCCTACATCGATAGCCTCGTTGGTGTTGGCCTTGTTTGTCATCACATCGATCATTGCAGATACTTCCTCATCACGAATGGGGCAATAGGATCGTAGCTTTTGGTAACTGAACAGATGGTGAGCCACCATTTTTCTCATGTTTCTCCAATACTCTGTGTATGGTGAGCAGATGATGTCACTGTGGTCGTACGAGGTTTTAAAGGAAGCAAACGTGTAAGGCCTTCCAGCAAATGCAACATCGTTTAGTTTCAGAGCCTTTTTCGCCATGTCGGGTGATGAAACGACGACCACCGGCACCCGACAGAATTTCAAGTAGATGAGAGGGCCGTACTTGTTTGACTGTTCTGTTAGCCATATATGAGGTTTCGAGATGTCGACTTGGTGGATGTTGCCGAGGAAAGGAAGCCCTTTCGGCCCCGGTGGTAGGCGACGGTTTCTTATTCGAGACCTCCGGTGCATGAGGACGAGTACAAGAACGCAGAGAGGAGGAAGAGTTGAGAGGAGGAGTTGAAGCATAACCATATTGGGTAGGAAACTTGTTAGTAATTAAGTTGATAGCTAGAAAAGTTTATGTGCATGTTGTGTTGTGTTGTGAATATATAGTTCATTATATATGTATAAGGTGTAAATAATTTTATGAATACACTAGTATTTAACTAACCATCATTTCTGGTATTGCACATGATTTTTAAAATCTGACCCACAACACACTAACTACCATTTTATTGCAATTTAGTATCCACTAATTCTGGTATTGTACACAAACTAAGCTTAAATGACGCATATAATTACTTTTAAATACATAAATTGTCCACCAATTTTGGTATTGCACACGAACTAAAAAATCTGCCACACAATACATAAACTACCAATTCTTCACTTTTTTCGTAATTTATTCTTTAAGAAAAAATGACACCGTTTTGTTTACTTTCAGTGTGTTCTTCATTTAGGCTCCACAATCGAGCGATTAGGGATTAGGTTGGGAGCAATCGAGCGATTAGGGATTAGGTTGGGAGAAAGACAAAAATATAACAATCGAGCGATTAGGGATTAGTAGTAGTTCAATTAACTGGGTTGGAGGCTTACAACAACTACTTACATTCAAAGGTTACTTTGCAGAGAACAAACAACAATCACTGCAATTGTTCTTAGATGGGAGGCACATGAGACAGGTAGGTCCCAAATTGTTTGAGTTTATTGTGTGAAATTGATTCCATATGTTATGTTTATGTATTAGTATATCGTGTGTCAGATTTTTTAGTTCGTATGCAATACCAGAATTGGTGGATACTTGATGTATTTACAGACAATTATCGGCGTCATTTAGAATTAGGTGGACAGTCACGTAATAATTTCGGGTCCAGGTCAGCAATACGTTGACCAAAATAAGCCCGAAGTACAAAAAAAACGAAGAATTGATAGTTTATGTATTGTGTGAGATTTTTTAATTCGTGTGCAATACCAGAATTAGTGGATACTTTATGTATTTATAGACAATTATCCCTTTTGTAAAGGTCGTGACCAATAATTCACGTATCAATCATAATCTAGTTTTAATTGTGTTGATTGTTGGAACTTAACCAAAATAAACATTAAGGGATTCAAGATTAATGGATTATCAATATGTGGGAAAGTTTTTTGAACAACGATAAAAGTTAGTGTGTTCTTATATAAAGTCACTTTATTTACTGTTTTGCCGCTCACCCAACTCACATACATTAACTGCAAGCCCCTAAATTTAACCTTTTACTAAAGAACACTTTCATCAGTTATTTGTTCAACTGAAAACATATACTCTAGAATCACAATATATTTTCCTATTAATATTATATTTAAAAGTCCAAAAAAACTATAATTTAGTATATATGTCATTTTGTCTAGTCTATTTATTAAGATGATAGGTTAAGATATTTGTCTATTACTTACATATAATATAAATATACTCTGAGAAAAATCTTTAAATCTGATATTTCATTATTGACATGTGATAAACCTTCAAATATGATCCAATAATTTGTGAGTGGCAAAAATTTTTATACTTGTTCTGTTCCATTAATTTAGACATATTTTTTGTCAAAATATGTTTAAATTAATACAATTTAGTTAGTACAATTTTTTGTTAACTTTTTCCACTATTTCCTTTACTTTGGGGTATCCATATGTAACTAATTTTGTTAAAATTTAATTGCATTTAATTTTAACTACGCTAAAGGTTCTCCAATTTGTTCACTAATAAAGTATGGGTCCAGCTTTAAAATCCATTAATTATTCTATTAGATTTTAGAATTTAGCCTTTTAGCTTTATCATTTAAAGCGCAGCCTTTGTTATGTAGTTAATTAATACGGGGTTAGCCTTTTACGGCCAACTTTTACATGTAAGGGCCTGCACAAATATGAAATATTTTTCCTGAAATTTGGGCATGAACAAATTAAATTGATTCAATTCAATGTTTAAATAAAATTGATGATTCATATTCAAATACAAATAATTTTAGATTCGATTAAATTTAGTCCATGAGAACTATTTTCCATGCATTGTTATGGTTTGTAAAGGAGATGTTCACGGTTTAGAACTAGACCCGGACTGTTGTCACTACGACTTAAAGTTTGGAACCAAATTGCGTATGGCGGTTTCCGGTTGCGGTTTCAAACCGCCGGTTACGATTCTGAATTGTCCAAAAAATCAATATTAATAATTATAAAATAGTACTTGACTTTTGTTAGGAACCTTTTTTATGCTTGTAGAAATCATTATTTATATGTTTTGATGATGCAAAACCATATATGCATGATATTAAACTGTGCTTTCGCTTTAATGTTTATTGATGCTTATGTATTTATCTTTCTTTGTGTCTAGAATAGATAGACAATAGATGGTTAAGTGTAAGGACAGATCGATGAAAGACAGATCGTGTCCATAGGAACCATCTGTGTTCTCAATAGTAGATCAGCTAACATGTAAGATCAGGTTGAGTTTACAACCTGTGTCATAGAGCTTGATCTTATTTTGTCTATCTATTAGAAGGGAGATCAACCTGTAAGGCCAGATTAAATTAACGATCCGTGCTATAAATATCGACCTTGTTATGTAGCAGGTTAAGTCAAAATGTGAGAAGAGATCGATGTAACGATCTGTTCATAGGACTAACCTAATCCATCAAGACTTAGTTTTATAGCATCTTTATTTATCGCACAGCATGCCAGCATTCTTACCAAGGACAGATCGATAGACAGATCGATGGACAGATCGACATGAAGCAGCGAGAGAGAATCAACCTTGTATCAAACAGGTTGACATCAAGCTGCATTGTGAGAAGAAACAAGAAGGACAGCTAGCTGTGCATAAAAAGATCATTAGAAAGACAGCTAGCTGTGTATAGCGAGATGGACAGCAAGCTGCATAGCGAGATGGACAGCGAGCTGCTCATCCCAGTTGGAAGAAGCTATAATCTACCTAAATTGATAAGCTACCTGTCTTATGCCACGTCAACATCCTCGTAGGACAAACTCCAACGCGGCTAGAAGTACAGTCAGCAGTCAACGGTCAAAAGAGCATTTAATGCTTACTGCAAAAGCTGCAAAGACTTCCAACGGGTATAATTCAAATATGCCTATAAATACTTCAAGCCTTCTTCAGAAAGGTGTGGTGAATTTATGATATTGCCCAGAAAAAGCTACAACGCTACAAGACTCTCTCCAGTTTTCCATTGAATTATTCAACACTAGATATAGATTATATACATTCTTGAGTGTTGTAAATTAGAGAGAGATCACCATTATTCTGAAGATAAACCCGCTAGAACTTATCTTAGATTTGAGCCTTCAAAGCCCATAGTTCAAGTTTCCTCCATAGCCAAAAGCTCGGAGGAAGAACGATTATAAAACCGAACCCAGATCTCGTACTCAACGAGAATAAATAAGCGAGTTTTGGCTCGTACTTAACGAGGATAAATAAGCGAGGAATCCAAGGTTGAGGGATTCATCGATCTAGCTTTGATCGATCGTGGACGTAGGGGGTTTCCCGAACCACGTTAAATATTGTGTGTTCTTTTATATTTTGCATTGCATTTGTTTGATTCTTTGTTTATCACTCCACCAGCGAGTTGTTACCCAACAGCGAGCTGTGCATTTGAATCAACCTCATAAAGAACACTCGGTATAAACAAAATATATTTTCTTAGTATAAGAGCAGCCAACACATTCACTAAGCTTCCGCACACTATCTGTACTTGGACAGATTGTCTGGTAAGCTCCAGCTAGCTGTCAGTCCATCTGTTCCCTAACAGATTACTCACTTTGAGTTGAGAACTTACTTGAGCAGCTGGATATCTCTCTACATTAGAGGAGATCGATCTGCTACACTAAGCGAGCTGTTATGGAATAAACAGCGAGCTATCTCAACATGCTATTCTAACAGCCAAACGCGAAAAGTTGGATTGTGGTGTATTCCCCCCCCCCCATACACCACACCTGCTCTCCCGGGACCCAACAACTTTCAAAATCATTACGTTCAATTGATGAATACAACTTATTGTTGGTAATCGGTGGTGATCAAATCAATTTGTTATTTAATTTGATCTTCAAAATTTTGGTCTATGTTGTTCAATTGTTCTATGGAACCATAAAGTTCCATTAGTTTAAAACTTTAGATTTAAAAGTTTAAATTTTATTCATTTCATTATAAATGTAATCAGAAATTTTAAGAGTGATAATATAAAATAGCCAAAAAAGATTATAAATGACAAATAATAGCCACCAACATAATAATAGTTAAATTCTAACCATTTATACATTTCTTGTACTAAAATACCCTTATAATTATATTTTACATTTTTGAGTATGAATAGTATGAATTGTATCGAATCGTACCATTCATACGTGATACTTAATTTTATAAAACTGTATGTACGTATGAATCGTGTGAATTATATCGAATCGTACCATTCATACATGATACTTGATTTTATTAAAATGTATGTACGTATGAATTGTATGAATGAATATTATTCATACCATTCATACAATTAAATTTAAGTAGAAGTGTATTTATGATAATTCACATTCAAAATGGCTAGAATTTAAATAGTATTATGTTTGTGGCTATTATTTGTCTTTTACTACCTTCTTTGGTTAGTTTGTATAATTAACTCAATTTTTAATGTATAATTGAGGCTACCGTTCCTAATCATTGTTTGCTATTGCGAACTACCAGTACACGGTTCTATATTTTTTAAACTGTAACCCAAACTTCTCCTGCACGATTAAAACTCTAAGTCAAACTGTCGAATATAATTACAGTTCGTTTCCAACAGTTCTGATGCTTTTGAACACCTCTAGATCAGTAGTTAGTACCTGATACTTAAGGTGTTTAACATACTTGGACTTGTAATATGCTTTCACTTAATATTTTAAAAAGTATTACTCCATTCGTTCATGAAACATCTTTCTAATTCGACCCGGTGCGAGTTTTAATATAGTGCTTTTGACTTTAATGATGACATGTAGTGAGTGGAATTAGGTTCCCACTTGATATATTGTTTTAAATTATATTGTGTGTAGTTAGTGGATTTTGGGTCCCATTGAATGTATTATATTAAATTGAGTTGTGTGTAGAGAGTGTGGTGGGTCCACTTATTATAAATAAAAAGTTTAAATTAGAAAGAAATTTTGTGGACGGACAAAAATGGTAAAATATGAAGAAGTTTCGTGGACGAACAGAGTATATGAATTTCTCAAGAGCATCTCATGACATTTCATATGGTATTAATATGATGTGACTAAGTCTACTAACTAGCTTTTAATATTACATTAGATTGGATTACATTGGTGGATTATAGTTCTAGAGGACAAGTGTTTTTTATACTTTAAGATAGGGAAAAAAGTGTTAGTGCTAATGGCCGCACAAATGTTCCAGTTTTGGTCTCAGGTTCGAGTATTCCATGGCACGATCTTAAAATTGAAATTTAATAAAATTATCAATTTTTTAAACAAGTAAACGTTATATTTACAATGAAGAAGCTGAGAGTCAATGATGAATGTGATCCAATATTCCACTCTGATATATCACACTACATGTCTAACTATAAAATTTTATCATGTCAATCAACACTTTTTAAAATTTATTACATTATTATTAATCATAATTAATATTTATTTAAAAATAATTAATTAAAAGAATTTAAATACCATAAATTTGATTTATCAACCCTAAAAGTAATTGAAAGTTGAAAGTGTATCTACTACTCTATGTAAGTGTATGCGGAAGCTAAATATAGAAGACAGAATAATTTTTGCGTAGGTTGTGTTAACGAACAACCTACACGGCAGCTTTACGGCAAAAAAGAATAATAAAAAATAAGTGTTGTGCTATTACAATGTTTAGCACCACAACAACATCAACACTCTTACAAAAACACTAAACGTATGTTCTTAAGGACTAAGAAACATACACACTCAACTACGAATTTAATCTACAAACTTGTCTATCAAAAACGTATATCAATTTAATGAATGACTCTAGTATTTATAGATGGACTACATGAGTTTGGATCCACAAATATAGCAACTGTCAGCCCATGTTATCCACATTTCTCGCAGTCAGTTGTTTAGTTGTTGCCTTCCGCATATCTGTCTGGAATTGTGGAACTAACTTCAGTTTGTTATTGACTCCTGGATTTGTGGAACAGAATTCCACTAGCATGAATATCTCAACTGCATGGCTCAAGACTTGGTCTCTACTCCAACCTACGTGTGTTGTTTCAACGCTGCCGAGTCAGCACTCCACGTGGTTGCTGAGCTGGGTGTCAAGTCATCACCACTTGTCATGCTGAGCTGGATACTATGTCACCATTCCACGTCATGCTGAACTGGAGTCCCAGTCAGCATTCATGTGAAGAACACAAAAACACAAATATTAGGTCAACACTTCAAATAATATCAAGACTTAAAAACCTAACAAAAATGACATTAAGTATTATAAATAACTATAGATCCTGATTGGGTAATATACGATAAAGTAAATGTTGATTATGATTTCATATTAATATATGAAGTTTTTGGTTTGAATAAATATCGATTAACATGAATTTGATAATGAATGCAAAACATAAAAGTATAATACACTAAATCTCATCTGAGCATACGGAGGACTCATAAAGCAATATTAGTATTATTAACTATGTGACATGTTTTATTTAAATTAAATTCTAGACTAATTCGGCTTTGCCTACACGTATGACATATTATATTGCATTAATAAAATAGTGACACTTGACATAATTAATGATTTAAGATCTAAATAATATATTTTCCTTATATAATATATATTAAATCTTGAACTCTACTAATCATGTCACGTGTCACGATCTTGTTAATGAATAGAAAATGTTATATTATTAGACAATAGAAAATCTCATTCTATAGTGATATTGATTCTTTCAAATAAAAGATTTCAAAATGAGATAACAACAAGGCCAAAACGATCAAATATAAGTTTTTGGAAGCAAATAAAGTGGATTCTTCTTCTCCAAAACAAGTCCTGATATGCTCTCAGTATCAATATCTTCTTTTGTCTTCCCATGAGAAATTTCCCAATTGAAAAAGTAGAGAAGGTTAGCAAGTGCTACTTCTACGTTAGCCACTGCTAGACCAATACCCGCACAGATTCTTCGCCCCGATCCAAATGGAATGAAACCAAAATCTTGCCCTATGAAATCGAGAGACGTGTTCAAGAACCGCGCGGGCAAGAAGTCATCGGGATTTTCCCAGTATTTAGGATCTCTACCAATGGCCCATGTGTTCACCAAAACAAATGTTTTTGCTTTAATTTCAAAGCCATCTATGATGCAAGCCTTTGTTGTCTCCTTTGGTATCAATGGAACAGGTGGATACAATCTTAAACTTTCTTTCACAACTGCCTTTAGATATGGTAACATTTCAATATCATCTTCATAAATTGAGCTTTTATTTCCTATAACACTTCTGATTTCTTCTTGCACTTTCTTCATTACATCCGGACTCTTCACGAGACATGTCATTGTCCATATAATTGACGTAACTGTCGTGAATGTTCCAGCCAAGAATATATTCTACGATGTATAGTAATACATAATTAAAAACAACACTTGGGGTAATAGGTAAAATTATCCAATTTTATAAAACAAAGAAAAAAATATCTATTTAAAAATAAAAGATAAAAAAAAATAGCCACTTTTCATGATAATATGATGAAATTCCTCATGTGCTCATGTTATTCAAATTGTTTTGAGAAATAAATACATTAACACATGATCAATTTCATCATGTGCTCGTGTTAGTGGATTTTTTTTTCTTTTATTTTTAGGTGGACATTTTTTAGGGGCAGTTCGAAAAGTGTCCAATTTCCAAACAAAAAAAGTAAAAAATAGCCGCTTGTAAAAAAAAGTAAAATATAGCGACTCTTACCTTAATACTCCGCCATAATTACATGACAAAATCAAGTCATTCTCGTTTAATTATATGTGTGGTTGTGGAGATGAAATTACATTAGTACAGCTGTCACTAGTCAAACTCACGTAATTACATGTGTGATTGTGAGATGAAATTACACAAGCAGAACTGTCAACTGGTCATGCTCGTGTAATTACATGTGTGATACTGAAGATGAAATTACACGAGCATGACAACGCTCATGTAATTAAATATATAATTATTAAAATTATGCGTATTTAATTAAGTATAAAGGATAATAAAGTAATTTACAAATAAAAAGTGGCTATATATTACTATATTTTTTATAAGTGCTTAAAATTTACTTTTTTATTTGAAGAATGAATAATTTGGTATATTAACTTTATTTTTTATCCGTTACTTATTAAAGTGAGCGGTATTTTAGCTTTTACCATAAACAACTTTTATAACAAAAGGAGAAGAGTATAGTCTATTCTAAAAATGAAATTGAGACAGTACCATGAGCATAGCCTTAATATGCTTGGAATCAATCTTGACTGCTGCTGAAGGATCTTCCCTAAGCTGAATCAATAGATCAACAATGTCGTTCCTCATCGAATCTGGCCTATTCGGATCGAGATGTTCATCGATGAGTCGTTGATAAAAAGCATCTAATTCCGATATAGGCTTCTCCATTCCACGAGCAACCAACAAAAGTTTACTAACCCAACCAAAGATTACACAATCAGCCACCCATGTTTCTATAGCCCACCCAAGAATTTGACTCGATGTCTTCTCCAACCTTCCCGTTGACTGTTCCCCACTCCTCTCCAATTTCTTCCCAAACGCAATTCTGCAGAGAACGTCGGAATTATAAGATGAGAGCACCTCTCCTATATCGACAGCCTCATCGTTGTTGGCCTTGTTCGATATCACAGCGATCAAGGATGATACTTCATGGTCGCGAATGGGGCGATATGATCGTAGCTTTTGGGGGCTGAAGAGGTGGTGCACCACCATTTTCCTCATCTTCCTCCAATACTCTGTGTACGGTGAGGTGATGATGTCATTATGGTCGTACGATATTCTCAAGGACAACAACGTGTAAGGCCTTCCGGCAAAAGCGACGTCGTTTTCTTTCAAAGCCTTCCTCGCCATCTCCGCCGATGATATCACGATGAGAGGGACACGGCCTATTTTCAAGTACATGAGAGGGCCGTACTTGTTTGACTGTTTTGTGAGCCATGTATGAAGATGCATGATGTCGAATTGGTGGATGTTTCCGATGAAGGGGAGCCCTTTAGGCCCCGGTGGCAAATTACGGCTGCCTCTTCGAGACCTTGAGCCCCGGAGGAGAAAGATGCAAATAGGAAGAGTTGAGAAGACAAGAAGAAGGAGAAGGAGTGGAGCCATATTTGATTGCCTATTTTCAAGTATGTTTATGTGGAATTGTGACTAAATACTTCAACGTATTTAAAGACGATGCTTGATGTTCATGTTTCACTTGGTAGCAGTTTGGATTTATTATCCGAAATCGTTACGGATTTTGTCATTTTGGTTAGTTCACGAAATTGTTGCTTGATTCACTCAATCTATACAAATTCTATTAAAAGTATTACTACAAGAAAAATTTGCATATTTCTACTTATTACTCCGTCCTCGAAAATTTTAACACATATATTTCTTAATACTTCATTCGTCCCACTAAATATGGCTACAAGTAGATAGGCGCGAAGATTTAGAAAGTAATTTTGTGTATGGTGAAAAAAGTGATCTACTTTATTTTGAAGGTATATTTGTTTTCACTTTTGATAAGTGACCAATTTTAATATAACAATTCAATAAAAAAGGTGGTCATATTTAGTGGAACGGATGTAGTAATACTAATATTGTTTGATCAACCACTAACTTTCTAATTACTTACGTTACATATTTAATTATAAATATTGATACCATCATTCCAATGATAACATAATCACCACTTATAACATAAACAATTCATTTAATAATCAACCAACAACTTTTCTTTCACAAACCTACACATATTTAGATAAATATTGTGAGACTTTTATTGCATCTACAATACATTTTTCTAAACCACAAAACTTAGTTTTTTCAATCAACGTACATATTTCATTGTGGTGATTTTTAGTAGGCATAAATAAATGAATTCTCACCATTGATTGATGTCACGTGTCAATCTTAATTACGCCGAATATTAGACCTAAACATTGCTTAGACTAGTAGAGCTAATAAGTATATTATCTTAGAACATTAAACAAGATCAAGTGTAGTATTAAGTAAAATAGCTTACTGAGGGGGAACTATGTTGTCTAGGTTAGGCATAAATAAATGAATTCTCACCACATTTAGATACTGCGCATTACTTTTGAATTTGTGTGAGAATATACGATTTTGAGTTTCCTTCTTGATTTCAAATTAAGGATTAAATTTATTCGTCCAAAATGATAATTAAAATATTTTTGCTCTTTCAATTTCTAAATAAGGATAATTGTTAATGTTTTCACTGAAGATTAACAACATTCAAAAAGAACGTACTCAGATAATTATTGCTTATTAATTTTACTGTTAAATATCATAAATACTTACTTTGCTAATTGTAAATAAATAAAATAACCACACCAAAATATTTTTATTAAAATTACCCACTTTTTTACCACCTACATCAACTAACTAACTTTAATGATTATGTTCACATCTACCTAACCACTTCAGAAATCATATTACGACAACCTCTCTCTCACCACTCTCTTGTTTTGTTTAACTACATTTTCTCTCTCGAGTACCTGCTTGAACTTGTCAAATTTGTGAAATTTATGTTTTTAGGTATATTAGATGTTACCCTACGTGAATATATCAATACCGCTCAGAAAAATGCATCTACCGCCGGTACCTTATAGCAGCGGTATTTGCTATGGTTAATTTTATCCGAGCGGTATTTATGTTTTTAGGTATACTAGATGTTACCCTACATGAATCTACCAATACTGCTCGGAACAACGCGTCTATCGCTGGTACCCTATATCAGCGGTATTTGCTATGGTCAATCTTACCCGAGCGTTATTTATGTTTTTAGGTATACTAGATATTACCTTACGTGAATCTACTAATATCGCTCGGAAAAATGCATCTACCGTCGGTACCTTATACCAGAGGGATTTGCTATGGTTAATTTTACCCGAGCGGTATTTATGTTTTTAGGTATACTAGATGTTACCCTACGTGAATCTACCAATACCGCTCGGAAAAATGCATCTACCGCCGATACCCAATACCAGAGGTATTTACTATGGTTAATTTTACTCGAGTGGTATTTATGTTTTTAGGTATACTATATGTTATCATACGTGAATCTACCAATATCGTGCGTACATAGTACTTATACACAAATACCGCGGGGGTAATTGCCAAACAAAGGAGTGAGAATAGGTAGAAGGGCAAAGTGACGTTAGGGGAGTAAAACATAGTGATTAAAGTAGGTAAAATATTTGACTTTCAAAAAGTGTGTATTTTAAACATTAATGGTTAAGAATGAGTATTTATAACCTTAACATTTAGGGCTGTGGGTAATATTAATTTTCTCCTTAAATTTTTATGTATGTAGATCATAATTTCTTCCGTCCTATTATTAATTTTTTTTAAACATTCTTTTTTGAGTTGTTCATTACTAATTGCAGATGAGATTCACTATCTCACTATCATGTCAAACGCTTCATATGTCACAAGTGAACTTATCATTTTTAATTAATATTAAAAATAAAAAATTTGTTATAATTTGTTAAATCGTAATTAACATTTAATTAAATATAAATTTTAAAAAATTTAAATACCTGAATTTTGAATTTATCAACCTTAAAAATCATTGAAAATTGAAATAGAAAAAAGTAAATCAAAAAATCATTAAAATTTACTTGTGAGACATGAAGTGTGAGACATTGAATCTCATTGACGTGTTTCTTAAAATAATAAAAGATAAATCTTAAAAAAGTATGAACCCTATTAATTTTTAGCATTTATTCATTCTTATTTTACATGTACAAAAGAAATATTTTCTTTAAATGATGGGTTATACGCTACACCTGGTCTTTTTTCTTCTCTATGCCACTTCCCGCCAAGAATTATTGAAGTTGCCTTCGAAAAATATTTTATTATATTCGTCTCATTAATCTTGATTTGCATTATTATCGAGATTAGAGCTGACAAAAGTAGCAAGCTTGGTTTGAGTTTTTTTATAATTTTAAGGTTGTCTAAAATTATTGGGATTCAATATGGAGGCCCGACCCAATTCTGGAGGTGTGGACTTTACCTCGACGGGCCCTTTCATAGTAATGAATTTCAATTTATTTGAAATAAAAAGGAAAATCCATTAACAATTTGACATTTACTACGTAAATAAACTTATGCAATTAATTAACACTTTAAATGCTAACAAATTTCTAAATAAACAATTGTAAATACAAAATATAAACATTATAATATCATAATTTTAAATATATAACAATTCATAAAGAAAAAGTAAAGTTTACGTGGACCCGTAATTATCACATTGGCATGTTAACTGTGCAAATTTAAAATACTAAAGTGTAAGTGTTGATAAATACATTAATTAACATTCAATAAATTCTAGTATTCTCATGAACTACTGATTTTCTGAAATTGCACATTTGGTTTGATTTAGCCAAAAATCTAAGGTTATGAGGATGAAAACAACGTAGTTCTTTTTATTTCATAAATACTTCATTAGATTTATTACTTTACGTACATTAACTAAAGAAAAATAAAATATGTGAAGCCAACTCATATATCTAATAATCCGCCCTTCGCATTATTTCTAACTTAGTTTAATCAAAATTGTAAATGTTTTTTAATCAAATCAAGACAAATAATACAATGAAGAGAGTTGTAAATATTTATATTGTATTAAAAGAAAGAGCTTACCATACAAAGTAAGTTACCTCATTTTAGGTCATTGATGAGTTTGGCAATCAACCAAACGTATTAGGTTAGAAATTATATACTATGTCACTCCACTATTCTCCTCGGATATTAAGTTAAGAAATGGCTATACTTGTTTCGATTCATTTGTGAACTAGATATGCAATTTTGATCGAATTGGTTCGTGTTTTCGATGAAGGGAAACCATTTAGGGCACTTTCGAGCCCATTTTTTGTGCTCTTTTGTGTCTTATTTTTCGATATAGACCGAGTTTTTTTCCTTTGTTTTGCATCGCGTCGTGTCTGGAGGACACAAATTAAGTTGGGTGGTAGGATACAGGTCAAGGTTGGGGATCATCATGTAAAAGATGCAAGATTACGCAGAAATTACCTTGAGCAAGCTAAAGCTCGAGACAAAATACCGCACAGGATCATACTTCAACCGCTGGAGTCTGAACTTGGGAACTTGCCGATGAAAGTGCAGCAGACGAGAGGCAAAATGTTGAAGAGTGGCGGCGAAGACTTTCCATGCGTGAATAAGGAAAGAGATCTCCTTTTCCATCCAAACCAAATTTGAAGGATTTGGAGTATCTTCTATATGCAAAAAAATCTCCCGAAAAAGGAAAGCTCCAACACCAACCCTAGACGCGTCAAGTTGCCACCAGAGAAGGCCCATACCCAGTTAAACCCCATATTTCTTTAGTCTAGGTCATGTTTATTTTCTCATGAGTGATTGGGAGGAAGAATACAAGTCCTACGGGAACCTTTAAATTTTTGCTTAAGTTTATGGCCTTGGTCAGGGTTGGTCCTGCCAAGAAATGTTTTTGGTAACACTACTCTTTCGTGTTTTAATTTATTTCTTTTACGTTATTTACTTTAAGCATGCGTAGTTAGGTTTAATTACTTGACTTGAGAAATATGAATTGAGTCGAAGCTTAAAAGGTTTTGTGAGGTCTAAATGAAATTATAATCGTGTTTACATGTTCCCAAAACACTAGATCTGATTTTATACAACTTAACTAAGTCCTTGGCGCTAAGGTCAGGTTAAAACTAAGAACTAGAAACTTCAAGGGTTAGTGACTCCCTCCTTGCCGGTTAAAGGGATCCGTGTGGTGATGTGGGTGGACATACCATGGACCATGCACCTGAGAAGCATGGAGTGTCTGTGGTAGCTACTCCGCAAATGCCCAGTTGGGTATGTTGGAGTAAGTTTGGCTTGAGCAAAAGCTTGGGCAAGGGGGTTGAGGGAGTGCGTAATTCTCGCCTTATGGGTTGAAAATGTGTGTTGGGCAGGGCTTTGGCGGCTACATGAAGATTAAAAAGGGGCTGTCTGAGAGATGTGTTTCCTGATAGCAGAGAAACATCACATAAGTCAAGACTTAATGAATCAATCTCAAGTCAAGGTGCTTTCTTTACTAACTATCTTTGTTTTTTCCTTTTCAATTATTTTACTTTACAGTTTTTTTGCTATGCTTGGTTATGAATTCATGCCCAAGGTAAGACCCATAATTAAACCCCAAATAGTGACATCGAAAGAGAATTTCACCTACTCCCTGAGGGATCGACCTTGTGCTTGCCACTAGCGGAACCTATTGAAGAGGATGTGTATCATAAATTTATCTTAATCGGAGTGATAACGATTGGGTTCCGTCAGGCACGGTGGCAAACGATCGTTGCTTTATCGAGATCTCAAGTCTTCATGGTCAATAATAAAAAGGTGGGCTCTTTCTTCATTCAAACACGTTAACCTAATTTTTTATTAAATTATGGGTCGTCACAATACATTATATTCTTTTAGGATGGAAGGAATATAAAATATAAGAATGTAGCATTTATATATGCAACTTTAAATTTATTTTCAATTAGGAAACATTCAACAAGACTTTTTTTCTGATCCTATAGTGAAGCTTGTTGACATTCGAAACATTATTCATAATAGAAAGTAAAGACAAGTGTGCGTGTGTTGGCCTAAATGTATGAAGTGAATCTTCGATACAATAGGTTTTGCAATCAGGTCCTACATAACGCCAACTTTTAATTTAAATTTAATATTTTATTATATTTAAAAAACAGAAAGCAAACACTAGTTCAATTCGAAAACCAATAATTATCGCACATTCTAAATTAAAATATTGAAACTTTGTTTATTATAAAAAGTAACATTACAAATGAAAATTACAAGAAATCATAGAATGATTAGATGTATGTGTTGGGAATAAGATAAAGTGGGTTCTTTTTATGTAGAACGAGTCCAACCGATGTATCAGTATCAATATCTTCTATTGTCTTTCCATGAGGAATTTCCCAATTGAAGAAGTAGAGGAGGTTAGCAAGTGCTACTTCTATGTTAGCTACTGCTAGACCAATACCCACACAGATTCTTCGTCCCGATCCAAATGGAATGAACCCAAATTTTTGTCCTTTGAAATCTATAGAAGTGTTCAAAAATCGTTCTGGCAAGAACTCATTAGGATTTTTCCAGAACTCAGGATCTCTACCAATGGCCCATGTGTTTACAAACACAATTGTTTTTGCTTCAATTTCAAAGCCATCTATGATGCATGTCTTTGTTGTCTCCTTTGGTATCAATGATACTGGTGGATACAATCTTAGAGTCTCTTTAACAACTGCCTTTAGATAGGGCAACATTTCAATATCATCTTCATAGATTGAGCTTTTATTTATAACAACACTTCTAATTTCTTCTTGCACTTTTTTCATTGCATTTGGATTCTTCATGAGACATGTCATTGCCCAAATAAGTGACGTCCCTATCGTATCTGTTCCAGCCATAAGTATATTCTACAAATGATAGTAATACACAAGAGGTGGAAAGTTATCAATACGATATATCCATCAATACAGAATGAAATCCCCAAATATTGTCTAATAATGCGATAGCTCGTGATGTATTAATAAAAATAAAATAAAAAAAAAGACGTGGCATATATAGGTTAAAGATTTAATATATATATATATAAATAACACATATTAAATATTAAACCATTAATTACCACATGTATCATTATCTTATTAAAGCAACATAAAAACACTCACAGTTAGTCAAATGGGCCAAAGATATTGGGAGGAATGGTGTATAAACAATAGAAAGTTGATAGATCCCAATTTTTGAAATTAATTATTTATGGCAAAAAAGTATTGTTTGACATACCTATATGAAGCGGGAAGGAGTAAAAGAAAATATGTTAATTACCATCAGTATTGCCTTAATATGTTTGGAATCAATCTTCACTGCTGATGAAGGATCTTCCTTAAGCTGAATCAAGAGATCAACGATGTCGTTCCTCATCGAATCTGGTCTATTCGGATCGACATGTTCATCGATGAGTCGTTGATAAAATGTATCTAATTCCGATATAAGCTTCTCGGCCCCACGAACCACCAACAAAAGTTTACCAACCCAGCCAAATGTAACACAATCAATCACCAACCTTTCTAGATACAGTCCAAGAAGTTTACTAGTGATCTTCCCCAACCTACCCATTGATTGTGCCCCACTCTTCTCCAATTTCTTCCCAAACGCAACTCTGCACAGAACGTCGGAATTATAAGATGACAGCACCTCTCCTATATTGATAGCCTCATCGTTGTCGGCCTTGTTCGATATCGCAGCGATCATGGACGATACTTCGTCGTGGCGAATGGGGCGATATGATCGTAGCTTTTGGGGACTGATGAGGTGGTGCACCACCATTTTCCTCATCTTCCTCCAATACTCTGTGTACGGTGAGTTGATGATGTCATTATGGCCGTACGTTATACTGAAGGTGGCGGGCACGTAAGGCCTTCCGGCAAAAGCGACGTCGTTTTCTTTCAAAGCCTTCCTCGCCATCTCTGCCGATGATATCACGATGAGAGGGACACGGCCTATTTTCAAGTACATGAGAGGGCCGTACTTGTTAGACAGTTTTGTAAGCCATATCTGAGGTTGTATGATGTCGAATTGGTGAATGTTGCCAATGAACGGGAGCCCTTTAGGCCCTGGCGGCAGATTACGGCTGCTCCGTCGAGATCTCGAACCCCGGAAGAGAAAGAAGCAAATAGGGAGAGTTGAGAAGACAAGAAGAAGGAGTAGTGTAGCCATATTGGATTGCTTACTTTCAAGTATGTTTATGTGGTGTTGTGACTGAATACTTCAACGTATTTAAAGACGATGCTTCATGCTTGATGTTCATGTTGCATATGGTAACAGTTGAGATTTAGTATCGCAACGCATACTGTCATTTTGGTTCGTTCACAAAATTGCTGCTTGGTTCGCACGATATATTCAAATTCTATTAAAAGTATTACTCTCTCCGTCTACGAAAAACTTACACATTTCTAATTATTATTCCGTGAAACTAGCTTACACACGTATATTTTTAATACCAATATTTTTGGGCCAAATACTAACTTTCTCATTACTTACATTACATGTTTAATTATAAATAATGTGACATCATCATTTCACTCATAACATATTTAATTATTTAATAATCAATCGCTAACTTTTCTTTCGATGCGCACACATATTTAATTGCTAAATAGTATGAGACTCTCAGCTCATTCATCTACAATATATTCAAAGCATTCGTTAAAACTCGTGTCAAACTGAAAGTTCTAGTTTTTTGTGGACGGATGAAGTATATCGATTGAGAGTACTATCCACTTAACACACACAACTTAGTTTATAAGAGTATATAAAGTGAGACTCAAACTGGCCTACTCAACTTACATAAATACACAAGAAGTCAAATTATTTTTTTAAAACGCGTGTTTGGTTAAATTGAGTAATAATTTTGTACGTGGTAACATTTATTTAAAAAATTATAATATAATGAACATAACTAACATTTATTTTAAATTTTGAAATTAAAAAATTTAAACCCTATATTTTATGATATATCAACCCTAAAATTCACTTAAAAATGATATTTTATACAAAAGTGGTAAATTGAAATTTGGTAGTGAAACTTAGAGTTTGAACACAAACGTGGGGTAAATTGAAACCTAACCGGCTTGAATAGAGTTTATATAAAAAGAGAAATTAAAAATTGAATTATATTAACATTAAATTACACGCGAGATCTATTGACTTAAACATTAACTTCACTAACAGTACTAGGCCAACACACACCCTAAAAAGATGAATTAAGGTGTACTCACTACATTCTTATAGTCAAGTTTATTTACTGTGTCATCCCATTAAAGTGACAATTTTCATAAACATGAAAGATGATAATTTCCATTTTAATTGAAATATCGGTCAATTATTTTCTTAAAGAACAAAACTTGGTTTTACAAGGGGTGAAAACATATCCGATACGGGCGGATCATGCTTATCCTGTATTATAATCCATATTTTCTTCTCGAATTCGGAGTCGGATATGGGAAAGCCGGATTCGAATTCGAATTCGGAATATTCGGGACTCGGATGTGGTACGGATCCAGGCCGGATTCGAATAAATATAATCGGATAATATATTTCATACAAAAACTGTTGAAACAATATTTCATTGAAGAACTAATACAAATTATAAGAATTGTATCTACTAAAAAAAATAAAAATTTTAGGAACAAGAAAGTAAAAAATAAATTAAACAATTGAACACAAAGTATCTAGCAATAATGAAATATGCATGTCGATATATAATTCGAGTATTCAAAATCGGTAAAAAGTAATTTGCAAAGTTTAAGAACCATAATTATATCATACAAATTTTTTACATGAATTAGTTTTTAAAGTTTAAGAACCATTTTTTTATGCTAAATATGTAAGTTACGATTCAATTATTAAATTATTAATATTTATAATATATCTAGGGGCGCGACCTATATTAAAACTCAAAATTTAAACTTTCCACACACTCATAATTTAATAAAAATAAATTTAAAATAATATTAAGCAAGTAAATTAAAATCGGATTGTACATATATATAATATAAATAAAATATATTTAAAAATTTCGGATATATGTATCTGTTATGCGGATAATATCCAACAAAATATGAGAAATTTCGGATACGGGCAAATATTATGTAATCCGAATCCTATCCCAAATCCGAATTCGACCAGATACTAATTTTTAATCATGAATTAGATCCCAATTGGATATGACTCCAGATCGGGTGGATAAATTTCGTCCAGATTTCACCCCTAGTTTTTACAATCTACGTACGTAATTTATTGTGGTCGTTTTTAATAGACTACGCTGATTAGACATAAAGATTGCTTAGACTAGTAGAACTAATAAGTATATTATCAAGTTTAGTATTAAGTAAAATAGCTTCCGGAGGGAAAAGCTATGTTATCTATGATAGGTATAAATAAATGAATTCTCCCCACATTTAGATAATAGGCATTACTTTTGAATTTGTGTAAGAATATAACGATTTTGAGTTTCCTTCTCGATTTCACAGCAAGGAATAAATTTATTTGTCCAAAATGATGATAAAAATAATTTTGCTCTTTACATTTCTACATTAGGATAACTGTTGATGTTTTTCACTAAAGATTAACAACATACTCAGAAAGTGAATGATACGATTAATATTTTAGTTATGGGTCATAATATTTGTATCGGGTATTGTGATGTTAATCGGCCCGTAGACGAGTTAGGTCCATTAGGGATTGACTATCTACCTTATATATATGTTATTCTCTTGTAAATGAATAATCAATTAATGAATGAATGAATTATGTCTCTCTCTACATTTCCTCTTCTTCAAGGTTCTCTCTTCTTTCATGGAGTAAAGCTCACTTCAAAAAGAAACACAATTAAAGCTTTAAAAGTCTATCATTTATTATTTCATCTAAGTCATACAAAATATAAACATTACAATCATATTTAAATTAGATAATAATTCCAAAACAAAACACAATTAACGCTTTATTTTATAGACCAACGCTCCACCGCCCGCGGTGGGCACATCTTAACGCGCCCACGGCTGATGTGGTAACATCATATCATTGTCACATCAACATGCGAGTCACTATATTTTCATCTTTTATTAATTTTATTATTATTATTTTGTATTGAATAATATTAAATTGTACCATAATCAATAAAACCTAGTTGGAAAGTGATAATTAATAAAAAATTATTAAATTTTAATATTTATCTACATAACATGTCACATCATTCATTGACGCATTAACCCGCCCGCCACGGACAGGCGAACATTTTCGTTATTTTATATTATTAGACATATTCTTTAGTTCGAAAATTTTGAATTTTTAGCCCAAAACCCAAAATGTCAATAATATTTTTAGACGGGCTTTTCAAAGCCCACTCTTATTCCGACCTTTATTTTTAAGTTCAAATCTGGGATTTTATGGACGGACCATTTTACCATATCTAATCATGATCTTTCATTATTATTTACTTGCTTAAGAGAAAACTACATTTCACTATTTCAAATATTATGGACTCTATCAATCATATGTAATTCTTTCTATTTCACATGTCAAAAAAATAAGGCGAAAATAATAATACCAAATGACTACTTAGAGTTTAACTCATGGACTAAAGGCTCAGGATCTTTTTATCAATTGATTTTAGTTATACGGATAATGACTTGTAAATACATAAATCATTTACGAATTTCGGTATTGTACACGAACTAAACTACTTATTCTTCGCTTTTTTGAACCTCAAGCTTATTTTGGTCAAAATAGTGATGACATGGACCCAAATTAACAACGTGGAAGTCCACCTAAACCTAAACGATGTCGTTTTTCATTAAAACAAAACGACTTTAGAGGCTTGAAGCAACAACATTCAAGCGATTAGGGTTTACGGTGGGAGAAGGTCAGAAATGACGTTTTGTTTTAATGAAAAACGGCATCATTTAGGCTTAGGTGGACTTCACGTCATTAATTTGGGTCCATGTTATCACTATTTTGACCAGAATAAGTATGATGTTCAAAAAAGCGAAGAATAAATAGTTTATATTTGTGGGGAACATTTTTTAGTTCATGTGCAATACCAAAATTCAATGATAGTTTATGTATTTACAGACCAATATCTTTAGTAATAATAAGCATAACTCAAAAAGAAATATGTATTTTCTTAACTAACTAAACTAAACATAAAAGCAAGAAATGATGCAATTGTGAACAAAATTGAGCTACAAAAAACAATGTTTCAAATCTTGCTCCTCATCCTCACTAACTTGGCCAAAGTTTCTTGCGCCGCCAACGTCTGGCCGTGGTTGTGGCCGAGCATCACCGTCCTTATACTAATGCATGTCCGACATAGTTCTTCTCCGCCGTCGAACCGGCCGCCTCTTAGCAGTAACTTCGCCCTAGTCTCCAGAAGCGTCGCCTTTAGCAACGTCACTTCTTGCCAGACGTACTCGTCGACTCGTTGGTCCGAGGGCTTCAGTCCCTTTTTCCAGCACAGAGAGCCCTCGTGACACCAGTCTTGGATATCAGACACAAAAGATTTCTCGACCTGCTCCAGCACGTCGGTGCAGACACTCAGGAGCTCGAGGGCCGAGTTGCACCTCGAGAATATTGAGAAAGCCTGCACTGCAAGAGGAAGAGCAGTTCTCTTGATGAAGAGAACCATGTCGACTGGCTTGAGCTGAACCGACGGGGGCTCGGACTTGAAGCCGAAGACGAGGAACGCTGATTCCCAGAGGTGGTCGGGCGTTGTTGATGGAGTCCCGAGTTTCCTTACTCCTTGGACCGTGGCTTTAGCCGCGGTCCCGACTCCGTATTTCCACCTTGCAAACATTCGAATGATCGGGTGGAACTGAATCCAGACACCTGATTGCCGGTTACTAACTTTCCGAGCTAAACCGAGGCGGACTAATAAGAGACACGACTCCGATGCCTCCTCCGACTTCCACGTCTGGCTCGAGCAGCAAAACAGGGCGAGCTCGACGCATCTCGGCCATTTCCTCCACTTGTTCCTCGTCGATGGTACATTATTCGCAGCTGCATTGAGTAGATACGAAGGAGAAGGAGACGGGGCGAGCCACGCCCCGACCAGAAGCATCCTCAAAGCGAGGATGCTTCGATTCCCATTGCCTTGCTGCAAGACATCACAAATGAAAGACAACACTTTCATCAAGAAAGGATTAGCCCTACAGAACTCCCGGTCCTCGTCGCTCAACCCGGAGCACCGAGCCTCGTCTCCACATTCGACCTTGCTCAGTGCCTCGAACAGAGCAGAAGGCGCCATCGCCAGCTCTGAGATCAAACATCCTACAATCGACAGACCGAAGATCGACCCCCCGAGCTTCTTGTCGAATTTCTCGAGAACCTCCAACTCCGAACACGGGAACGGATGCTCCTTCCTCTGTTTTCCTCCAACCAACATTACCGCATCGGGGTAGGGCAGCGGCTGCAGCAGCTGCATCGGCTCAAAGTTCATCACCCGAGTTAGACGAGTCGTAATGAGGACATGAGTGCCACCGGTGTTCCTAGGTATCAAGTCATGAAGATCCTTCCCTTCCCACCATTCCCTCTCTGTTTCAAGATTATCAATGATGAGCAAATAAGGCATATCCCTAAACAGCTCCCTCTTAACCCTCTTGAACGCCTCCGATTCTTGCTCGTCGAAGCTCCGAATCCGGCCTCTCTCCGTCTCCTCATCAGCACTCACATCCACCCCCAATTTGAGGGACAAGTTGAGTATGTTCTGCCGGAGATACCGAGCTTCGCCTCCGACCCACAGAACCATCTTGTATCTCTGTGAGTATCGGTAGGCGAACTCGACAGCGAGCTCGGTCTTCCCGACTCCAGGCGGTCCGTTTAAGCACACTATTCCGCTCTTGAACTTGCAATTGCCGCTCTTTGACTTCCTATACTTCGATCTCTTCATCGATGTTCGAGATACCGTCGTTGGTTCAACCCAGGCTTCCAAATTTGGCTCCTTACACCTCCCAACCTCCAAGCTTAAGTACTTACTCCCTCTGTTTCCGTCGCCGTCGTCGTCGCCGTCAGAGCCTTTAATTCTCGGTATTGCACAGTCCTGCTCGGAGTAATCCCCACCACCAAAGAAAGCTGTCTCGATATCCAAAATATCTCTCTCCCTCCCCACGAAAAAGCTGTTTCTCGGAAACGGCAACTCGTCGTGCACGTCGAGTATCTCATTCTCGGCGACGCTCTTCCTCCCGAGCTTCGCCTTAAGAATGCCAACCGCCTTCGACACGTAGCTTCTCAAGTTGCCCTCGTTGCACTCCAGCTTGAACTCGTGATGGGACCTCATTAGCCCATCTAGGGCCTCTCTGCCCTCCTTGTTCTCAACACGGGTGCTGAGCAAACCGGCGATCTCCTCAGCATTCGTGTCCAGGAATAACGGGATGAGATTCTTCTTATGGGAGAAGAATCTGATCTCCTCGAGGCTGAGAGGGTTGAGAAGCGTGTGGCTCGAGACGATCACGACGCCGTACGCGACGGAGCAGATCACCCGGTCAACGATCTCGTGGCTCTGGCTGCAGGCGTACTTAGCCCTGTCGGCGACGAAGGAGGCAATCCCCTGCGCTTCGAGCTCCGACTTGAGCCATTTGCAGAACCTCACGAGGTTCGCGCTGTGGCCGTGGAAGCCAATGTACACGTCGCAGCTCCGGAGCTTCGCGTTGGAGGCCGGCGAAGACGCAGAGCCCCGGGCGAAGGAAATGCGAGGGATTGGGAAAGTGAAGGATATCCGAGGCGCCGCCGTAGACTCCGGTGGAGCCACACATGTCGTGACTATCTTGACCTTCTCCGGCGGAGGAGTGTAGGAGGTGCTCGGTACATCGTCGGATTGGGAAGCAGAGCCGCCGCTGTACGAAGGCGGCGGAGAGGAGTGGGTGAGGGTGGTGGCGGGAGTACCCGGAATATCGTCGGCGGTGGCTCTTGGTGAAATGTAGGGAGATTGCAGAGCGGAGACAAATGCGGAAGAGGGAGGAGAGAGCAGCGGAGACTCTTTCCCGGAGTTCTTGCCGGCGATCTTGATTGTGAGAGAGTTGGAATCAACGGTGGAGATTCGTTCGGACAGTTCTTCTCCATCCATGTTCTGGTAATAAATGTGGAGGGACCCCCAAATTTTGGTAGAGAAAAAGAATACAAAAATGGGGTTTGTCTTTTATTTCTTTGGCCTTCTTCTTCTAACAAGAAAATCTTGAATGTATAAAAACACAAGCAGCAGCAGTAGAAGAAGTGCCCATACCATACATTTCAGTAGCAATCACAACAAGTATGAAAAATAATATAGAATGGTGTGGGGAGAGATCCTTGTTTTGCTCCTCATACATGAACATGTGAATTTAAGAACCATCATCTTCTTCTTCCACAGTGGGCCTCCTCAGAGTCAGAACCAGACCCACATCTCACCTTTTATTACTGTTCAAGATCAGAGGAAATTTAGTGTGGAAAAAAGGATATGTAAAGAAGAAAAATAAAGGGATGGGTACTTTCTGATTGTATTATAAAGGATAGTAAAGATGGTACATAGACTAGCCTAATAGTATCCGGCTTATAATACAAGGTGTTCGACTTCAACTCGAGTTTTTGACATGTTGTTCGAGTTCGGCTTGCTATTTAGTCATCAAGTTCAAGTTTGGTTCATATGTTATTCAATAATATTATCTCGAATTTGACTCGTTCGATATTTATTTTAATAAATTTCAAACTCGCGTGTGATCAGTTTAGACTCGATGTCGGCAAATTATCTATTTTAACTTGAGGCTCATGTATTGACTCAATTGAAGGATCAATTGAACGGTTAATTGGAGGCTTGCAAAAAGACTCGGGCACATGTTGTCATGAATAAACAATCTCAAAAATGTTTGCAAATTCAATGAGTCGAACATCGTCTGGGTCGAGCTCGAATGGGTACACAAAAATCCTCCACACATTTACCTGGTATGTTTATGACTTTGAAAGCTACACAAAAGAAGGAAAAGAGTGGCCTTTACTAAGAAACAATCAGACTCTCTCTCTCTATCCCATTCATGGACAAGCTGGACATGTGGGAGAATCTAAACTGGGGGTTGGATCTATGAGGTTTTGAACATAAAATACACAAATTAAATGCCTTTAAAAGTGATGCAGAGTATACTAAATTAATGCTGCACTATTCTATTTTTAATTGATTTTTTTTTTATTTCTTGGGCTTAGGTTATCACTTTTTGTTTTTTGTGTTGTAGGATTATATGCAGCAGCAATATTAATAAATCAAGTAATTAAAACCAACATATATATGTATTTTAGTCTTCAATCACACAAACCAAAACTTGGTCAGAGGGGAAATGGCATTGGGGAGAGGAACCATGAGCCCTTGTTGTCTGCAGTTTAATGGCCACTTTTTGTAACACATTAAAATATAGAGTATAATATATATGTACATACATATGATGTAATGAAGTTGTGATGTCTCCCTATATGTGTAGTCATTCAAGACTTGTGACAAATTTGCTATGGGAATTGGACCATGACCATTCCAATATATTCAAATTCTTTCAAAATCTACAATTTTAGTTATTATTGTAGTTTGAAAAAGGACTAATAATGTTCGAATGGTGAATTGGGGTGTTGAATAGTTAGTACACACATGATTTAAATCTACACCTTTTATAGAAATAGTGAGCCTATGTATTTAGTTGAGTTGGGGTTTAATGTATGCTTGAATTAATTGGAGTATAATTGAAGTTCATTAATCTTTGTCCACTATTGTTCAATTAAAGTTTAAGTTAGCATTGATTAAACCCTATTTTGAGATGAATATTGAGGAACGAGTTGCGGAAATAGAGAGGTGACACCTCGAGTGTGTCTTTGTGCGGTCCAGACTGGAAGTCCGAGGAGGCATTAGAGTCGGCTCTCCTGTTAGTCCGCCTCGGTCTGACTCAGAATGTGATCAAGAGTATGATTCAGTTCCCACCAATCACCTAAATGTTTGCAATATAGATATATGGAATCGGGACCGTGGCTTTAAGGAAACCTAGGAATTCATCGGCAACGCCTGACCACTCTGGAGTCGGTGTTCCTCGTCATCAGCATCAAATCTGATACCTATTGGTTCAATTCAATCCGGTTGACATGTTTCCCAACGTTCTCGAGGTGCAACTCGACCCTCAAGTTCTTAAGAGTTCGTATGTAATCCGAATTTTTTATTGTCTAAATGTATACTTCTTCTGTTGCCTTAATAAAATATTAACACGTTTTAAAATTAATGAATTAAGATTTAGTATATAAATTTTCCTTATATATGTATTTAATTTTGAACTTTAGTCATGATATTTATCAATCTTGTGCCAATGCGAGATGTCACATGGTTCAGAATAGGAAACCTCATTATAATATTCAATTAAAAATTAGTAAATATTATCCTTATCTATAAAATGAAAATTTGGTAAATCTAATAAAATCCCATTCCACAGGTAATTAAAGTGATGGCCCAAATTCTCAACCCATTAGTAATTACTTAAAAGGCCCAAATCCTAAGCATTTTAGTCGATCAATTAGAATCTAGTAGCATTTTATTTTAATCATAGCCTAAATAATTATCGGTTGAAGGTTTTTTCCCTTAAAAAATAACTTATTGACCTAGAAAATTGTTTTATCATACAACCCATAAACTTTAAGCAATAATTCTCTAGGTGTGTATGTTCATTTACTACTGATGTTGATTTTTAGAATTAATGGATAATCTTATTTTTCCCGAATACTAAATTGGTTCCAAAACGAGAAAGAATATTCATCATAAACAAATTCAAAAGTAATGATAAGTATCAAAATGTGGTTAGATTTCATTTATTTATAGCCTTTTAACATAATTATTAATTTATTAGGCTGAGAGATCAAATATACTAAGTTCCATACGTGTGTTAAATACAATTAAGTTTGAGACGTTTAATTGTTTTATTAAAATTAATGATTTAGATTAACTGTATTATAAAGGGAAAAAGACGGGCCGATCCATTATGACCAAATATTGGGCAAAAAAAACCATCAAAAAAACTTATTATCATGCGGCCCCAAATTACAAGTGGATGGACCAAAAAACCACCCATATAAATCGCGCCTCTCCACTTCAATTGTCCCCTCCTTCCCCCCTCTCTCTCTCTCACTCAGCCGCACCCTCTAGAAGAGCCATGGAGACTCCCAAATCACTCAAAAAATTCTGGATCGCTTCTTGCACTATTTTCGTCTTCT
>JAPKLX010000181.1:123364-158346 GCA_026898415.1 Leonotis leonurus | reverse complement strand
TGAAACCTTCCGCCATCCACAAAAGATACAATTTCTCTGTTTCTATTAGATAATCCTCAGGGAAACATGCTAAGTAGAGAAAACATGGCTTCAAGTAGTACGGTAAGGCATCAAAACTCAGATCCAACACCTGTTTTACTCTTTTATTATCTGTAACGCCTTCTCCATGCCTTAGAAATGAATCCATATGCAGACTTACCTTCTCCCATTCTCCTATATTCTGCTCTTTTTGGCGCAAAATCCCTCCCATCACAGAAATTGACAGCGGTAAGCGGTCGCATTTTACCACTATTTCTCTTCCAATATCCTCCAATAATTTTGAACCTGTCTCAACTGTCATATAATACAAACCATTCAAATCAATCTAACTCTTTATGTACTTACGATCCAAATAAAATTGATATTTATCAATCAACATTATATTACAGTGCAAATTTTTTAAAAGTTTTAGACAACGGCAAATTAATATATATGAACACGTACTAAATTTAAGTGAAAAGATATTTATGATCATTCACATCTAAAATGATTAGAATTTAAATATTTTATCTTGATGACTATTATTTGTATTTTATAATTTAATTTGTATAAGCAACCCTATTTTTAAATACCGACACTTATTAAGTGATAAAAAAAATATCAAAATGAAAATTTAAAAAAAGACCAGATAGGGAAACTAACCAGTTGGAGGAGCAATATCGTGTTTGGGAAATGCAATCTTTTGAAGTAACTCCCAACCTTCATCTTCAGTGAGAAGTTGGAGCTGGTAAGGAATATGTGCTTCATGATTAACAGCAATTCTCTTATCACGAGTTGTCAGCAGCACATCACATGACTTCATTGGAAAAGCTGCCTTCATTATCTCCCAATGATCATTTTCCCATATATCATCCATCACTATCAAGCATTTCTTCTCCTTCTCCTCCAGATATTTGTGAATTCCAACCACCAATTCGCCAACACTACCACTCTCAGCAATATTGGCACCTACTTGTTTCGAAATGTTTCCCAAAACAGCCGTAGCTTGAAACTGTTGTGAAATACAAACCCATGCTCGAGTGCCATAAAATCCCACCACTTGTTTGTGGTTGTAAATCTTTCTAGCAAGAGTGGTCTTTCCCAGCCCACCCATGCCATACATCTTTATTACTCTCTGCTGCTCCTCTTCACCCTCTGTTAACATCGAGACTATATTCTCGATGTCTTTCTCCATTCCCACAAAATGAGGTTCCACCTCATGACCATACGTCTGCCTCACCAGATGATCGTCGCAGCTTGAAGAACTCGATCCGCTTTCCTGTCCCAACTCCGACTCTAAATTGGTTTTAAGGTCGGCAAGTCGGGAAATTATGTCCCGGAGATCATTGCCGACCTCATGGACTGTGGAGCACTCGCACATGATGCAAATGTACCTTCGGAGCTTCTCCTTGAGACTATTTCTGCTGCCTTCTTTCTTGGATTCAACTTTAACATCATATGTTTCGAGCACAGTCTCAGCTTCAAAGGCAAGATCATTGAGTTGTTTGATGTAAGCCTTTAGAGTAGGAGAATCGATCCTCTCTCTATCAGCTTTCATCAACAACCCATGAATTATCTCCAAATCTCTCCCAACTTTCTTCACATCACCCTTTACACTTAGCAAAAACTTAGTTTCTTCAACCAACAAATCACGTAGAGTTTCCAGAGCCACATTTGCTACAGCATCTCCCATTTTGTTTCTGTTATCTTTTCCTTTTCTTTTTGTTTTGATGCGACAAAGTTAGAGCAGATATTGGGTTGAAAATAATTGAACAACCATATATAACCTTCTATATATTTTTTAAAGTTTTATTACGTAAAGAATAAAACAATTGATAGTTCATGTATTAAAAAACTTTATAATTTGTGTAGGAGGAAAAAAAAAAGTAGATTTATTTTACTAGTGCATGACAGCATGATTAAGACAGACACAATAATAGAAATACTCAAAGCACGTTCATTGGGAATACTAATACATGGATCCCTTCATTTATTTGTTTGCTACTAGATTAGAAAAAACAAAAGAAAGCAAGTGAACTTTATTTTAAATATTGTGGACTGTATTGGGAAAACTATGGTCTACCAAATAGTCCCCTCCGTCCACCATCTTACTTTCTACTTCTCCCCATATAGGTTTTAATAAAATATTTTGACTTCAGTTGTTAACGTGTAACGTGCCGTTAGTGGAATTTATGGTCTAATTTAATAATGATATGTAATATGTAGTTAGTGGAGAATGATATTCACTCTAATGATGATGTGTAATATATTGTGAATTGATAATGAAACTCATATTAATATGTTGTGAGTGGAGAATGAGTTGTCAAAAATTAAAATAAAAGTGAAAAGATAGTTGGTGGACCAACCAATATGACAAAATGAGAAGAAAGATGGTGGACGAATGGAGTATTTATATATTATATAAAAACACTTGAGTTTTTTCACATTAAACACACACATAGTTTCCCGCCTAAAAAAACCCAATATTTTATTGTTTTTTATGCAATATTTTATTATTTTTGTGCAATCATTTTTTTTCTTTCATTTTAGTAGAGTACATCCTATACATCATATGAGTTATCTATCTATATAAAATAGTTAGTAGATCAACTACTTTTTTTATTAAAATTCATGACATGACTAATTTATTAATGTGTTGTGTTGTTACTTTTATTATGCACTAACTTATTTGACTAGATTAACTTAGTTGACTACAATACTTTACTTTATTGGCTTAAGAAATAGTTCACTATGTTGGTTAGGTATACTAACTTAGTTGATTACAATCAATAGTGTATTGTGTTGTTACTTTTATTGTACACTAACTTATTTAACTACAATACTTTATTGACTCAATAAATAGTGCTCTATGTTTGTTAAGAATACTAACTTAGTTGACAACAATCAATAGTGTATCAATTGTGTATTGTACTAATAACCTATCTAGACTATTAAACTTGGCGTAAGATGGCAAAAATAGGCTACTCTCTTTCTCCACAAATTTCTTAATCACTTTACTTTTTTAGCATATCGATAATTTTATTATTTCTTCTTCGATTTTTAGTAAATATTTTCAATTTTATATATCCAATTCACTTAAATTTAATAATTAAAATAAAATACAACCTTCACTTAACACACATTATATTATATTTAAAAGGTAACACGCAGTATATTATTTTTAAGGCAAAAATATTTTATTTAGTGTACAAAATATATTGTTGATGTGTTTATTTTTTTTATTTGTGGTAGTTTGACACACATATTGAGTTTGATATTTAGAAAAGTGAGTATGAGTTCAAGATTGAAATGAGTAGGTATTATAGTTCTATTTGAAAAAGTGAGTATGGCCTCAAGATTGACATTTTGGCACTTGTTGAGTTTGATATTTAGAAAAGTTAGGATGGTTCAATGTTGGAATGAATAGTTGCTATAGTACACCTTATGAATATTTATATAAAAAAGTTGATATTTTTGAGCCTCAAGTTTGATATGTTGATCTATCTATTTAACATTTAATAATTGTAAAATATAATCTAACAATATTTTCTTCAGCATTTAATTTGATATATATAGCTATTGTTGTCTATTATTGTATGTAAAAATTGAAAAATACTTTGGGGGTTGGAATGTATTACTATATTATGGATTATATAAATCATATTAATAGTGATCTAAAATATTTATTTAGATAAATATTTCTAAAATATTTTCAGGATTCAAGAAATATTTTGCATGATACATGTATTTGTACAACATGATGAGTGAAAGTATTTATTGGAATTAAAAAAATGAATACAATGAAGGCGCCAGATGCTGATTGTGTTTGTATGTTGGATGAAAATGTTGCAAAGCTTCAATTAATGTGGCTTGTAATATGTCAACCTGGAAAATTAAAGAAATTCATGATATTTAGAAATATTACGTAAAATATTACAAATACAATGATAGCGTTGCATCGAACGGAATAAAAGTTTATACGCGAAGGAAGAAAAAGGGCGTCTCATCTGTTCCGGCCTCTGCTATTGATGTTTAATTTATTATTACTCTACTAACTACTCAATACTTGTGTCATACTATTGCATGCTATATTTAAAGGATAAAAATGAAGCTTACACGTTAAGCTTTGTGAAGTACTAATAGTGTAGAATAATCAAAAGTGTTCTCCTATTCAAAAGATCAAAATGAAGCTTACACGTTAAGAAAAGATTTGAGGCTTTGTGTAAAGAAAAGCTGTGAAAGGTGTGAGGAGCAAGAAATTAACTAAAACACTATTTATAAGAGTGTTTCAATCTATCAATCTATTCAATTCTATAATATCTACTCAATTCACAAATAAGGAAGACTATAGAGTTGCAGTTGAAAAAAAAAACGTTCTTCTTATGTATTACAATATTACATTCATTGATTTTCATTTCAATGTTAGTTTCTGAATTCTCTCTTTTGTTATGCTTCTTCTTAGTTCTGTTGATGTTCAAAAATTTAATGAAGAATATCTCTTTTTTTTTTGTTGCAGAAAACTGGATGATTCCATTGGTTTCTCAAATTAACCAACTTCAATCGTAAAACAGAAGGACAATCGCTAATGCAGTGTGAGTTTTGTTTTTGTATCGAGTACGTTTCACATTCATTGATTCTCATTTGTAAGTTTGTGCTCTGTTTCTTCTCTTATCTCTTTTAGTCAAATTATTTGTGCAAAAGTTTAATGAAAATTATCTTTAATTTCTTGTCAGAGAACTTGATGATTCTGTTGGTTTCTCAAATTAACCAACTTCAACCATCAATCAACATATCAGCCGGTAATGCAGCGTGAGTTGTGTATGTGTGTATGGAGTGTGTTTTAGTGTATGAGATTAAAACTTGGTGTTCTTAGTTCTGAGTGTGTGAGTGTAGCATATGAGTTTACTCTTTATATGTTATAGAGAGTAAACTGAAGATTTTTAGTTCTTGAATCTTACAATTTCTCTAGGATTACATATATACGTTTATACTAAGGAGATTCAGGTATGAAATCTGGTCGAAATTTGATAGTGTGTTTTTTCCTTGATTTGGTGGAATAATTGATTCCTGTATGCTGACGAAGTAAGTGCTCATTAATTATGATTTTCTATTTTATGATTCAAGAGTGGGGATTATTTTGTATATGATTGATTTTAGACTTTCTAATAAAGTCTCATTTTGTAGTGTTTGGTCTAAAAAAAGATGTGATATTAAGTATGATTCATAAGTTGTATAATTATTTTCAAATTGATGTAATATTGATTACAATTCTCAATTATGTTTTTATTGTTAGATTTGAGTTTAGAAAATTGGATTTAAAGTTGGTACCCGCATGGCTATGAGTGTTGATGATGTCATGGAGAATTTGGATGTGAAGACTCTTGAAGATTTATTCTATTTAGAGGTATGTTTTTTTTTATTGTATAATTTTTTATTTATGTTTTCTTAGTTGTATTATATCATGTATCTTACATTTTGTTTAGTTTTTATCTTTTTGTGATATGTAGGATGGTTGCTATTGGATATGTGGAAAAATTGATGATATTGAATCTAATAGTGATTGGTGGTATTTGGTATGTAAGTGTTGTTTTAAAAAAGTAAGTATAGCTGATGGAAAGTTCTAATGTGATGTTTGTGAGAAGTATGATGGATTGGTTAGCAAGAAGTACTTTTCCTATGCATTGTTTGTTTAAAATGTTAGTTGAGTTTATTTTTCTTTGCTAATGTTAGTTATTCTTTTTGAGTTGAAGATTTATGTTGAGACTCAATGTTGTGGATAAGAGTAGTAGTGCTACTCTTTTATTGTGGTATGAAGAATGTGTTCAACTATTGGGTAAAGAAGCTTGTGAATTTGAATCTGATTGCTCTAAGATATGTGGTATGATAGTATGCAGATTTTTATTCAGTTCTGTTTACCAATAATTTTCATGTGTAATATGTAATTATTTTCTATCATTTCAGGGATTTTCTAACATGATTTCAGCTGAAATTTATGATATACTCATAGGAAAGTTTGTTTTGTTTAAAGTTCAAATTAAGCATGATTTTGAATTCAGTAATGATCAGATGTATACTGTTGTCAAATTTTGTGCAAAACCGAATTTTGTAGAGCAGTACGTTGCTAATATCATTTCACAGAAAAAAGAGTCAGCTGTTGATTCACTTAGTGAGATTTCTTTTGGATGTGATATTGTGAAGGTACTAAAAAGTTTGAAAATTTTAAGTTTTTTATGATACTAACCTATGTTGTTTATAGAGTTTTTAACTGAAGTAATTTGTTGATATAAATGTGAATTTCAGATTCCATCTTATACGAAGTCAGTGTATGTAAAGCAGTTTGAAAGAATTTTGAAGAAGGGAAAGGATTTAATTGAGTGTGGGAAAAGGGAGTTGGAGGAAGAGTTCAATTATTCTTTCAATGGCAAAAATGTGAAAGTTCAAGTGGAGTGAATTATCATACAAAATGTGATATTTATGTGTTTTTGTAGTTTTTATTTTTGCATTAGTTGATTGTTGTAGTTATTGCTTGAGGTTGCAAGCATATGTATTATTTTGTGAAGTTATTTAGATTGGTATTTGATGAAAATGAAGATTGTAATGTTTTATGTCTAAGTTGGTATATTCATTAGATTTAGTGTTGAATAAGGTATGTACAAAATTTATATCGTGATAAATTTGTCGTGGTTGATCTGTTTATGTGAAGTTTGTGGTGGTTGATAGACACAATTAGTGTATTGATAAATGAATATTGTGAGATTTTGTTCAAAGGTATATAATATTAAAGATTATTGATAGATTGATAAAAAGAGTTATTGGATTTACAATTTCTGTAAGATTACATTCATACGTTTATACTAAGGAGATTCAAGTATGAAATCTGGTAGAAATTTGATATTTGAATTTTTTTTTCTTGGTTTGGTAGATGACTTGGTTCTTGTTTGTTGATGAAGTTAGTGCTCATATATATATATATTGTTTGTGTTTTTATGATTAAAGAGTCTGTACAATTTTGTATATGATTGATTTTAGACTTTCTGGCAAGGTCTCATTTTGTACTGTTTGTGTAAAAAATGATGTGATATTGATTATGATTCATTAGTTGTATTTTTTCTGTTGGAGTCAAAATTGAAGTAATATTGATTGTAGTGCTATATGTTTATATTGTTAGATTTGAGTTTAGAAAATTTGATTTAAATTTGGTATCTGTATGGCTATGAGTGTTGATGATGTCATGAAGAATTTGGATGTGAAGACTCTTGAGGATTTATTGTATTTAGAGGTATGTTTTTTTTTTTTTTGTATAATTTTTGATTTAAATTTTCATAGTGCCATTATATCATGTATATTACAGTTTGTTTAGTTTTTTATCTTTTTCTGATATGTAGGATGGTTGCTATTGGATATGTGGAAAAATTGTTGATATTGAATCTAATAGTGATTGGCGGTATATGACATGTAAGTGGTGTTTTAAAAAAGTAAGTTTAGCTGACAGAAAGTTCTATTGTGATGTTTGTGAGAATTATGATGGATTAGTTAGCAAGAGGTACTTGTCCTTTACATTGTTTGTTTAAACCATTAGTTGAGTTCATTGTTCTATGCTAATTTTAGTTATTCTTTTTGAGTTGAAGGTTTATGTTGAGACTTAATGTTGTGGATAAGTGTAGCAGTGCTACTCTTTCATTGGGGGATGAAGAATGTGTTTAACTATTGGGTAAAGAAGCTTGTGAATTTGATTGTGATTGCTCTAAGGTATGTGGTATGATAGTATGTAGATATTTTTTGAGTTATGTTTAACAATTATTTTCATGTGTAATTTGTAGTGATTTAGTATCATTTCAGGGATTTTCTAACGTGATTTGAGCTGAAATTTATGATATACTCATATGAAAGTTTGTTTTGTGTAAGGTTCAAATTAAGAATAATTTATGTTTTCTTAGTTGCATGATGTGATGGAGGATTTTGATGTGTAGACGCTTGAGGATTTATTCTATTTAGATGTATGTTTTTGTTTTGTATAATTTTTTATTTATGTTTTTATAGTTGCATTATATCATGTATCTTACACTTTGAGTGTTGACGATGCCTTTGAGAATTTGGATGTTTGCATAGTTTGATTTTGAGATTTCTTTTGGGTGTGATATTGTGAAGGTACTAAAAAGTTTAAATTCTGTGTGTGAAAAGGGAGTTGGAGGAGGAGTTGAATTCATCTTTCAATTGCAAGAAGGTGAAAGTTGAAGTGGAGTGAAGTATCATACAAAATGTGATATTTAAATGTGAATTTCAGATTTCATCTTATATGAAGTTTGTGTATGGAAAGGAGTTTGAAAGAATTTTGATGAAGGGAAATGATTTAATTGAGTGTGGGAAAAGGGAGTTGGAGGAGGAGTTCAATTATTCTTTCAATGGCAAGAAGGTGAAAGTTCAAGTGGAGTAAATTATCATACAAAATGTGATATTTATGTGTTTTGGTAGTTTATTTTTTGTATTAGTTGACTGTTGTAATTAATGCTTGAGGTTTCAATCATATGTATTATTTTGTCAACTTATTTAGATTGGTATTGGATGAAAAGGAAGATTGCAATGTTTTACGTCTAAGTTGGTATATTCCTTAGATTTAGTGTTGGATAATTTTTATGATTGAATATTTAGTAAAGAAATCTACAAAATTGATATCTTGATAAATTTTGTCGTGGTTGATAGACACAATAAGTGCATTGATAAATGAATATTGTGGGATTTTGTTCAAAGGTATATAGTGTTAAAGATAATTGATAGACTGATAAACTGAAAGATGATAATCGAGTACCATTATATGTAGATTGATAAATTAATAGAGAATTTATAATGGATATTAAAAAAAACTTGAATTGTTTTTAGTACATCAAGTAAAAGAAGTAAGTTGTTTTACCTAAAATCATATAATAAAGTTGTTTTGTGAGTTTATTTTGTTATTGTTGTAGTATGATGATATTTTGATATTACCTGTGTAGATTTTCTGGTTCGATCGTACTCGAAAGTGAATTGTTTTACAATATTGGTAATGATGTTCCAGTTTTCAGCTGTAAAATATGCAAAATAAAGGTTTTAGATACAATTATATATTTAGAGGTTTAGTGTTATTTAATTATAGCAATGTGTGTAGTTGTTTTTTACTTACAAGAGTTAAGATCATTTGGGTGATGAGGTGGTGGTAGCTTCTTATTTCCATGTGCACTTATGAATGTTACTTGAAATTTTGTTTCCAATAAGTTGAGAATAAGCAACAATTTGTCTCCTAATTGTAGATCCATATAATATGTAATTTTGTGAATGTCAATTAAGAGAAAGCGATCTTCAGTGTTGCTGTTGGCCCATTCAAGTATTTTAACTTGATGTATGCTATTATCGACTGTAAGTTGCAACCGGAATTTGCCATCTCTAAAATATGATTGAAACTCATTGAAGAAATAATTTGGTAGTCTCCGCATTGTTAACTTAGGCCCCATTTGGTAGGGGAGTTGAGGAAGGATATACTATTTTCATCCTTCCTCATCTTGTGTTTGGTAGGTGGGCAAGTAAACTCATTGGCCCGTCATAATTTTATGGCCCGTCCTTAATTCTACTGTTACGTTAGGTTGTATAACCCACCAAATAGGTGATATTATTTTAAACCATCTGGAACAGTGTCATTGTCAGCGATCTCTGAGTGTGGATTATTTTGAGTGTGGATTATTTTGTTCGTAAAATAAACAATTATATGTTGAAACACATTGTCAGCGATCTCTGAGTGTCAGAGATCGTTGCACTCAGTGGCATTTCGGTAATTTTCAACTAGTTCTTTTCTTGTCTACCAAATGGACCAACATATTATAATTAACCCCTCATATCCTAACCCATCACATTATTTTAAACCTATCCATCCATATCCTAACTTGGGTACCAAATGGACCAACAGGTTTAGTGTGAATCATTTTGAAATGAAGTGTACTTCGAGTTGAGTGAGGAATTGAATTGTTGAGAATTTGAGTGAAGTATACCATTGTGCCGTTTGAGTATATTGGTGGGTTTGTTTGTTCAAGTGTCAACATGCATATTGGAGTATTCATCTTGTAAGTAGAATTTGAGTATGAGGGTTTCCGATTCAATTTGAGTGTGAAAAGTTTTAATTCTTTTAGTAATGTAGTGGAGTTGTTTTGAATGTTGTTAGTCAATTGGAATTTACTAAAGATATTTATAGATTTAGTGGTTTTGTTTTTTAGTACATGATTTTTAGCAATAATTTTTTTTTTATTGTTTTGATTAAATTCTTTTTAATAGAAGGACTAAATATTCAAAAACATTGTGTATTTTTGGTCTATGGTAGTTTTTGTTCTAAAACATAGCTCTAAATGCATGAACAATTGTATCTATAATTGTCTCTTGCCCACTGACGGTTGTAATCGTACATGTTTAATCAAGTTAAGCATATTAAAAAAATTTATATATGAACACAACATCGTCCCCATTGGTGGAACAATGGTTATTTTCACAATATCTGCATAATATACACTACAAAAAAACCTTAAACTGGCGACGGAATGGACGACGAAATGACTTTCCGTCGTCCGCTGGCGACGGACTAATGACGGACTACAACGAATTTGGTGTGTGTGTGTATGAGTAATTATAGTTTTCATTTTATTTAATTTTATTAAACAAATATTAAACTATTTAATCAATAAACTCTAATCGAAAAAGTAAAAATTAACTTTAATATATTAATTTATGTAAAAACAGAAATCTAATCACCAATTAAAAAAATGAATGAGTCATATATAATTTTAATTATATTTCTCTCCTATATATATGTGTGTGTGGTGTGTGTGTGTGTGAAGTCAAGTTCAAACATACCTAAACCTGAAAGCAGTGCATGCGACATAAGGATGTGATTACTTTGATTGACAATTCTACCTCCAAAATGAAGTGGGCCTTATATTCAATGTAGTGGACATCCCTCTTGATTGAGAAAAGTATGCTTAACCAACTATAATAATTGAGTTCGCAAAACTATGCTTAGTAGTCCAATTTTGTTCAGCCGAAATTAATTTGCTAAACACGAGGCCCAATTTAGCCTTAATTAGGATTTAGAGTTGTAAACAAGTCCACCCATGTTACCAAGTCTATTCACAAGCCTTTTATAGAGCCTTCAATCCAGCATTTAATCAAGTATTTAGTCGAGTCTTAAGCGAAAATAATTAGTTTTCTAAAACTAAAAATTTATTTTCGAGCTCAAGCTTGAAAACTAATAATATTAATATCAAACGAGGCAGCTCGTGCTCAAACTCGAAAATAATCTTATCAAGCATCCTGTGAGCCGAACTCAAACTCGATAATTACATCTTGAGCCAAGTTCAAAAAATATACCAAAAGCTCAAATACTCTAATATTCTAAACGAGTCGAGTTCGAGCCGAGCCGAGTAGTATTTGAGTCAACTTGGCTCGTTTACTCCCTTACTAAAAATCGAATGTGAATGTGAAGAAAAGTAAAGGGTGCATTCAATAGCATTAACCATGGTTGTTGTTCTATCATTTTCAATCAAAAATGAGCCAACACAGAGTGTGGCATATATCACATTGGGTAAAATTACAATATCTAACAGCTTTCACATCAAAGGCCAAAAAAAAAAAATGGGAGATGCAGTTGCAAATGTGGCTCTGGAAACTCTACGTGATTTGTTGGTTGAAGAAACAAAGTTTTTGCTGAGTGTAAAGGGTGACGTGAAGAAAGTTGGGGAAGATTTGGAGATAATTCATGGGTTGTTGATGAGAGCTGATAGAGAAAGGAGTGATTCTCCTACTCTAAAGGCTTACATCAAACAACTCAATGATCTGGCCTTTCAAGCTGAGACTGTGCTCGAAACATATGAGTTTAAAGTTAAATCCAAGAAAGAAGGTAGTAGAAACAGTCTAAAGGGGAAGCTCCGAAGGTACATGTGCATCATGTGCGAGTGCTTCACCGTCCACGAGGTCGGCAATGATCTTCGGGACATAATTTCCCGATTTGCCGACCTCAAAACCAATTTAGAGTCGGAGTTGGGACAGCAAAGCGGATCGAGTTCTTCAAGCAGCGACGAGCATCTACTGAGGCAGACGTATGGTCATGAGGTGGAACCTCATTTTGTGGGAATGGAGAAAGACATCGAGAATATAGTCTCGATGTTAACAAAGGGTGAAGAGGAGGAGCAGCAGAGAGTAATAAAGATGTATGGGATGGGTGGGTTGGGAAAGACCACTCTTGCTAGAAAGATTTACAACCACCAACAAGTGGTGGGATCTTATGGTACTCGAGCATGGGTCTGTATTTCACAACAGTTTCAAGCTACGGCTGTTTTGGGAAACATTTCGAAACAAGTGGGTGCCAATATTGGTGGGAGTGATAGTGTTGGCGAATTGGTGGTGGGAATTCACAAATATCTGGAGGAGAAGGAGAAGAAATGTTTGATAGTGATGGATGATATATGGGAAAATGATCATTGGGAGATCATCAAGCCAGCCTTTCCAATGAAGTGGTGTGATTTTTTGCTGACAACTCGTAATGAGAGTATTGCTGCTAATCATGAAGGTCATATTCCTTATCAGCTGCAACTTCTGACAGAAGATGAAGGCTGGGAATTACTTGGCAAGATTGCATTACCCAAAGATATTGCTCCTTCTGGTTAGTATTGCTGCTAATCAACAATGCCATCTTGTCAATTTTAAAGTTCCATTTTATAATTTCTTTTATCACTTAATAAGTGTCCCCTAATAAGTGTTCACTCTAGTGGTAATTTTCCTGCTTTAAATATTTTCTGCAATGAATTGGGGTAAAGAGTCCAAATTTATCGTTGTATTGATTTGTGAGTTTTGATTGCTCGAGACATTTATTAGCGAACAGATTATGTGTTCATGGATATCAATTTGCATTTGTGTACTCTTGCACTCTACTATGGTGTTAATCGATATCAATTTCAGTTGGATCATAATATTAGGAATTAGAGATTGATTTTAATGGTTTGTATTGTGGCAGTTCAGACAGGTTCAAAATCATTGGAGGATATTGGAAGAGAAATAGTGGTAAAGTGCGGCCGCTTACCGCTGTCAATTTCTGTGATGGGAGGGATTTTGCTCCAAAAAGAGCAGAATATAGGAGAATGGGAGAAGGTAAGTCTGCATATGGATTCATTTCTAAGGCATGGAGAAGGCATTACAGATAATAAAAGAGTAAAACAGGTGTTGGATCTGAGTTTTGATGCCTTACCGTATTACTTGAAACCATGTTTTCTCTACTTAGCATGTTTCCCTGAGGATTATCTAATAGAAACAGAGAAATTGTATCTTTTGTGGATGGCGGAAGGTTTCATTTCTTCCCAAGATAAAGGAAGAAATGAGAGTCTTAGAGATGTGGCTGAACGGTATTTGACTGAATTGGCAATGAGGTGTATGGTTCAACTGCACAAGTATGAGGAATGGTATCTACGTACCCATGATTTAATGCACGACCTCTGCTCTGCAAAAGCCGAAGAAGTAGTACTTGCCAAACGCATTGAGCTCTCCAAGTACGAAAATGGTATTACTTCGTCAATAAACAAGATAACAATACCATCATCAGTCATTAATGATTCTGTAAGAAGATTAGCCATCATTGCTGATACTGGTTCAATTGCAAGTGTAGATGGGTTAAAGGATGCTAAACATCTTAGATCCTTTATGCTCCTAAGACAGAGAATTTGCTTCACGGATAGTACAATTGATTTTGAGAGGTCACGGTGTTTGAGGATACTTGTGCTTGATAACTGTGAGTTTGAAGATGAGAAGTTACCGAGCAAAGTGAGTAAGTTAATCCATTTAAGATACTTGAGTTTGTTTTGGTCAAATGTGAAAGAGCTACCAGAGTTTGTAAGCAACATATGTTACTTGCATACTTTAGATCTGCGAGTATCATATGAGGTTGGAAGTCTTAGATTGCCTAATGTGATATGGAAGATGAAAAGACTAAGACATCTGTTTCTCCCATTACAGGGTATAGAAGTGATTGAAGGAGACAAACTAAGACTCGATGGGCTGGTGGAGTTGGAGACATTAGATCGAATCAGCAGTGAAAGTGCTCGCATCGTAGATATCCTGGAAATGGTCAATCTACGAAAACTAGATGTTACAGTTAAGGACATGGTTAGCTTGTTAACAGTTGTCAACCACTTGACCAACAACAAATCATGCCAGCACACAGTACTCAAAGTTCATTCGTGTTATTTAAGTCGGGATATTGGTAAGGATACCTTTATGGATATGTTGATGTCTCCTTCTTTGGTGAGATTGATTATCCATGGGTGCAATTTTAGTGGTGGCTTTCCATTGTACAAAGCAGGGATGTGTCAGAATTTAGTAACTTTGAGACTTAACGATTGTAAGGTTGGCGGAGACATGAAGATGATTGAAGAGTTAGGCAAGTATCCCAAACTGCAATATCTGGAAATAAGAGGAGGGGAAACGGAAACACTAATTTGCCGTTCCAACTCATTTCCACAACTTAAGAACCTTCAACTGAATGAGTTGCCCAATTTAAAGAAATGGCAAGTGGAAGAAAGAGCACTGCCAAAGCTTACTCGATTAAGGATCAGCCAGTGCGTCAACTTGGAGAAGCTTCCAGATGGTTTGAGATTCATCTCCACTCTTCAACATCTTCTCATATTGTTTATGCCAGAAGAATTCAAAGACAGAGTGAGAGGAGAAGATAATGCCAACATCTCTCACATACCATCTATCACATTCCATGGTTAACTCAATCCATCCACATCAGAGAGAGTAAGTGATCAGTATGTTTATGCAGCGTTTTCTTGTTTAGCATACCATATACATATATGTATTCGATAATAACAGTTGGTCGATCTAACTAAATCCCGCAGATTTCCAACAATAAATGCAGAGGGCTTCAGCCATGCATCCCACCTCGCTTCTGCACTTTGTGTTCATGTTTTTCGAATGCCTGAGACTTATTTGCATCTTTATTGTAAGACTTTCTGATTTTGATTGTCTTTTCTCCATTTTAATTTCACATTGAATGCAACAGCTGCTTATTGTTAAAATATGAATGTTTTCCTTTTTAAGAAAATCAGAATTAGTACTAGTGACTACATTGTGTCGTATAGGAAGTGTGTTTAATTGAGATGAATTATTATTTTGAATTGATGTGTTACTTTCTCTGTTTGGCTTTGCAAATTTGCTTCAACTTTCTATTGACATTTGTGGGATCTTAATTACATGTCTATAGCTGAGCTTGCATGATTTTTTAGCTTCTTCAGATCATACAAAACACATTTCAAACTAATCAAATTTACCATGTTTCTAAGCCCATTAACAAAGGCATCAAAGGTTGAAAGAGTAATAGCACACTTTTTCTTCCTCCTACAAAAAATACACTACTCAACACAAAAACCAAACAATGTTCCTCTCTTAACCACAACTCATGAAGGCAAGAAGTGACATTCAAGAATGCTTCTTCACTGCATGGAATTGTTAGACCTCCCATGGGGTGATCAAATTCATATTCTTCCTCCGAAAACTTTAACAAATCTTGAAACAAACAATGCTTCAAATATAAAATGGGAACTACAAATCGCCTCTTAACCTTACCATCGCCTACATACACCGCCAAGAAACCCCTCGGAGTGTCTACCTTTCCGGCTACACACGGCCACGATGAGTAGCTACGGTGCCCTTTATCGATGTGCTTACTATGCCGGACAACCCTAGTCAAGAAACATTTCCCATTTGGAGAATTCACTACTCAATTTGCACCAAAAGAATGATGCTTGATTAAGATTTTATCTTATTGTGGAAGTTCAAAATGATTTGTATATGCATAATGAGAGTGTCTATCTTGATGAAGGCTCATTTATACAAAACAAGCATAGTGGTGATATGTTTATTTCTTGCTTAGACAATATATGTGTGATGTAATGTTTATTTGTTGAGATATTGTAGGGCCAAATGTTTGTAGGGAATATTTATGTAAGAGATTATCACTATCCCAATTTGTGAGGGTGGCCCATATATATTCCCATAGTTTTGTTGGGAAAAAGGGGATCTTAATTAATTTAATGAATGTTATCTTATGTGTGGGGATAGGGTGAGAAAGAATTTTAATTTTTCATTGCTTAAACTACAGACAGCCTTTAAATTTAAGTTAATATTTTTGTTCATTTTTCTTGTATTTATTCTTTTTCATTTAATTAAAAAATATCTTGTTTATGGGGATAATATCATCAATTCATTGTACAATGATAAATTATGGGATAAATATATTAACATAGCTTGTCGTGAGCTATTCGAATCTCGCTTCGAAATAAAGCTTGTTTGGAGCTCGTCTCGATAGTAAATAAGCCAAGATTGATTCCGATTTTTAGATCAATAATTTTGTTAAGCCAAGCTCGAGTTAGACGATTTTCAGCATGTTGAGTTCACAAGCTTGTTCAAATTCATTTGTTCATCAGCGTGTTAATTATTTGAATCTTCAAGTGAGTCAGAACACGAGCTAGCATGGATGCATACAATGATATAAAAATAATTATGCCTTTAACCAGACTGAGTTTTATTAATATGAATATCAAACAAATCAAACTTAAAAATAATATTATCGAATAATGCACGAGTCAAATTTGAGCTTCATTAATTAACATGAATATCAAATGAGTTGAACTTCATAATAATATTATCCAGTAACGCACAAGTCGAGTTCAAACTCGATAATTACATGACAAGTCGAGCTCGATCAGTAGATCTTGTTGAGACATCTAAAATAAATATAAATGACTCAATTATTAAGAATATAATATCATGAATCATATCTTTTTCTATATCGAGTAAAACATGCACGTTCAAGTTAGTCTAATATTAGGATCAAAAAGAATATTTAATGTAAACTACCACTTATAATTGAAGCATAACTATATGTATAATAATATATATAAAGGGGTAGAAGTCAAGTAGTATCCTTTTATTTAAAGATATTGGTTAAGATTATGATCTCTTTAGATATTTTTATAAATGGACGACCCATAACCATTGGTTTTAACAATATTGTCTTTTTATTTTAATTTAGATTATCTTTAATTCATCTTAGTAGGTAAAATCTTGATTTGTGAGAATCAAGATCATATAATCCAATTCTATTTTTGTTTCTGATCTAAATCATGATAATATCCAATCCTTTCTTTTTTGTTGGCCAAGCAAAATAAACCCTTTCCTTCTTTATTTTTCAATAATACCAAAATATAATATGCCATTGTTGTCATAAACCATTGTTAGTAGATTTAGTTTATAAAACCCTAAAACTCAATTAAAAGTGATATTTAATATTAAAAATTATTTTATAATTTAATTAGATGAGATTTGCAGTTTTTTAATATTCAATCCATCTCCTGATCCCTAAGTCGATCTTTTGATTTATTTAAGGAACTGAGTTCAATCCGAATTCGGTATCAAAGGAGTCGATTTTGAATCCAGAATTAAACCTATTTTATTGGTTATGGTTCAGATAAAATTCGCCCACAAGACTTTCTAGTTTGCACATTTTCATTTCATTATTTTTATTTGTCGAGTTACAATTATTCACAATTATCATAATTAAATTTATTCAACAATCCTTAAACCAAAATTAGTTAAGAAGAGGAATGTGTAGTGTTGGTCCCGAAACGAGTATACTGAGTATATGGGGGGGGAGGAATACACCAGTTTATAATTTTTCAGTTGAAAGCTTTGAGTGTGCTCCTGAACTGAAGGGAGGTACCTTCAGTGAGAGTAAATACTTCAGATAGAAATCCTTCAGTCTATACTGAGTGTTTGACTGATGGACTAATATCTTAAGTGTTGTGCGGAATGTGGTGGTTTAAATCTTACTCGTTTGTTCAGAAAACTTATTGCAATCTTTCTCTTTTCAATTAGTCAGTATTCAAATATGATAATCAAAGAATGATAAATACTGAAAATAAATGAGAGAGAGACAAGATTTGGTTTGCGTGGTTCGGAGATAAAAACTCCTACGTCCACGTGTCTCGATGTTAGTCGAGGGTTTCCAACTTAATGGAGATATAATAGTCTTACAGTGATCAACCACAGTGGGTTAAATAGACAATATATTTGATCACTTCTAGCTTTGAACTTAATCTAATGTTAAACTATTCTTCGGTTACAAAGATATCGCTAAGAAGAACACTAGATAATGAAATTTGAAAGCTTGAGTGTTCTTGAGTGAGAGCTTGAAAGCTTGAGAGCAATAATGGCGATAGCGAGTTGTAGAGAATGGGTAACCAGTAGTTGAAGCGTTTGAGGCAGCGGGGTATATATAGCTCTCTCATAGAATGTATCATTTGTGAGATAAAATTTCATTTGAATTCTTCTCGTTGGAGTCTTCGTCCTTTTTGCCATTTTTGGTGTCTGCAACTAGATTGTGTTTCATCTACTGAGATTTTTGCTATAAATGGTAAGTCTTATAAAATAGACTTGTCACTCAGTGGGAACTTCACATTGGACTTCAATGCAGAACTTCAGATTGAACTTCAGTGACAAAGACTTCATCTTCTAACTTCAACTTCAAAACTTCAGAACAGACTTCAGTAGAGTGGTCCTTCAGTTTTGGAATGTCTTGAATCTTCAGTGGAGTTTGTCCTTCAGTGTACCTAAACAATAGAACTCCCTAATATATGAGTTCATAGACAAAATACTAGAGATTCAGTTTTGCACTTATTACATCTTTCAGGGGAGGTTTTGGGATCTGAATCAAAACACTTATAAATATTTCCCAACAATTTCCCCCTTTCTGATGATGCCAAAACCTAACATGAAAACATCTATCTAAGATAAAGAATTCCCCCTAAACTGGAGAACACCTAATCTATAAGATAAGATGAGTTAGTTAATCAGATAATATATCAAACCAAAAAAAATACAATAATCAGAGCCTGGACAACTAGAAGATTGTCATCAGGTTGAGATCAAGAGATAGACAAAAGTATGTATTTCATTCATATGATCATTCAGTACAGAGATTGTTCAGAAAGTAGAATGAAATACAACAAAAGGTTAAGAGGCAGCTTTCTTCTTCTCTTCTCTTGTCTTTAGAACCATTTCTATCTGAGCTTCAGGAGATATAGCGTTGAACATCAGATAAGTGTCATCTCGAAGCTTTCTGAAAGGTCCCTTCAGATTTAGATCTAGTCCAAGCACTTGAGCAGCAATGATTGCTTCAGATTCAATAGGCTTCTTATCCATGAAAAGACTTCCAGGAAGGTTTGGTCTGTCAAACTGCTTCCTATCAGGGGCAGAGATAATGATTTCAGACTTTGCAACATCTTCTCTGATTAACTTGATAAAATCTTAATCTGGATAGTCATCCATGAAATTCTGAAATAAGATGTCTCGATCAGTTTATCCACAAACTCTATATATAGTCCAGTGATCAAGCATCTTTATGAAGTCATCCTTCAGATCTTCCCATTCGTCGCTTAGATTGGGTCGAATCCATGAATCAGCGTGTGGACGCGTGGGAGGATCAGTCTGACTTGTTCTCTTCTTCTTTCCTTGTAATCTGAGATAATATAGCTTTGATGCTCGTTGAGTGTCAGCATTTCTCAGTTTAGCCTGACGAGCATCAAAGAGATCCTTCAGTTCTTGTATTTTCTCTCTAACTTCTAGAGGAATAGCAGCTTGAATCAGAACTCTATCCTCTTTTTCTCCAGAGCCTGGACTCATCTCTCCTTCATATAACTCTTCTTCGTTCAACTCAGCTTCAGTGAGAGATGGCAGAGCATCATTTCCTTTTGGCATGGGAGCTTTGGCAGAGATGTCTTTGAAAGAGGGTGTAGGAATGAGAAGCTTGGCAGCAATATCGAAATGTAAGGACTCAGTGGCATCAAGATTTATACCCACTTCATCGTCCTTATTACCCTGAGAGTCAGTTGGAGCTTTGGACTTGGAGGAGAAGATGGTGGTCTAGAAGCAGCAGCAGCACCAAAGGCTGGCTCTTTAGTGGAGGTTACGGAACCTGAAGGCACGGCACCTGAAGGTCCGTCCTTGTCATTATCATCATCTTCATCATCGTCATCACCTTCATTGTTAGTAAGCTCGACTTCTGGAGAGTTCTCGCTCCTCATCATCTTCATCTTTCTCTTCATCATCAGCTCTTTCAGCAACTTCCTCCTCATCCTCTTTATCAGCTTCAGGAATGTTTTCAGGCACCACCTCTTCCCCCTTTTTGGCAGCATCTAAAGCATCCTTCAGAATTTTGTCTGCATGCCATAGGACAGAGCGAATGCGAGGGAATTGGAGCTGGAGGTTGTTTGAATATGAGATGGACTGGCAAAACTCATCAATATAAGAGAGGCGAACGCGGCAGTGAGCAATGATCAGATCAACCTGAGTTTGGTGATCATGTGACGATTCAGTTGATGAAGGAAGGCCAGTAGAGGATTGAGCTCGAGAATGGGCGGCAGTGGCACTAAGGCGAGCAACATCAGCAACAGTCTTAGCTTTTTCAGCCATTGCAAGAGCAGAATCAACAGTGACTTTAGCTTTCTCGGCAAGAACACAGCCTGAGTCAGCGTGTTTGAAGGTTTGGCTGATTCGCTTGCGTTGCCTTGCAAGAGATTTGTCATGAGCAGAGCTCGTAGAGGAGAGCTTGTCAATGCTCGTGCGTAAGACAGACAATTCCTGAATCGATGCATCAAATTCTAAGCGAAGGGAAGTTGTCTTGTTGCGATTGCTGTTGCAGGACAGCACCAGGTCATTGACTTTCTTGCTCGATGGCACCTTGTAATGCTCCAGATGAGAAGGGAAAGTGGAGCATATCTCTTTCTTCATGAAATTTTGAAGATCAGTGTACTGAGCCTTAATAGCTTCTTCAATTTTAGCATCTACGGCATCAGTAGAAGAAAGAGAGGAGGTGGCAGCCTTCAGATCTGCCTTCAGAGAGGCATTTTCAGCAGTTACGGCATCAATGCTCTTTTGAAGATCAACAATGTGACCTTCGAGCTTCTTAGAATAGGTGGCCTGAAGGGCATTGATCATGGAGGCTGTTGAGTTGGTTAGGCGCTGGCTCGCAGCATCAGAATGCGCCTTGAGCTCGTTGATGGTGGCCTTATATAGAGATCGGTGAGCAGCTAGAATAGCGCCATCTGAGGAAAGAGCCCCAGGAAAAGAAGAATCAAAAGAAGGCTGAGCGGCATGAACAACGGCAGAAGATGTGAAGGCACGACGAGTGTAAGTGCGGCCAGCTGCAGCTTCAGCTTGAGCGATCTGGTCTTAAATATAGGTCTCAGCATTAAGAAATACATCCTTGGCATCAGAAAATTGAAAAAGAGTTTGAAGCTCAGCTTCCTCGATCAAAATTGAGCTCAATCCAGACAACTCGATTTTGCACTGGAGAGCAGTGGTATCGTTAAAACAATACAGGCTCCAAGTCCAGAGGCGCTGGCAGAGAGAGATGAGAGAGGGATGGTTAAAGAGTTCAGGGAATGTGGAGCTCAGATGATGGAAAGATTGGAGCTCCAGGTTATTGAGATAGAGTTGGGCTGGGGATGAAAGCACTATGGCTTGGGATTCAGAAGGTTCTGAAGGGTGGGAGGTAGAGGCATGTTGGTGAGTTTCAGAGCGAGGGATTTCAGGTGGAGGTTCAGTTGAGGGTGGAGATGAGATTGGCTAGGGTTCAGATGTGGTTTTGGTCGTGGCTTTGGTTTTGGGTTTGGTAGGTGTGGATTTGGTTTTGGGTTCAGGTGACTTGGTTTTGGAGAGGGAGGAGAGTTTTGAGGGTGAGATATCAATGAAAGTGGGTATGGGTTGAAAATCTGAGGGGTCGATTGTGGTGATAGGTTGGGGGCTAGGGAAGGTAGAGGTTGGACTGGTTTGCGGGGGCGTTTGGAGAGTGAGAACTGGTCCTGGAGGTCCTCATCAGTAGAGGAATCGAGAACCTCCTCGAATATAGGCTTGGGTTGGGGAGGGGGTACTCTCTCTGAACGCCTAAGAGGGCGCTTAGAAGGGTTGCGCTTCCTCTTGATAGGCTTTGGAGGAGAGGGAGGTGGAACTTCAGGAGCGGCGTCAAAAGCCTCCTCTTCGTCAAAAACTTCCACCGCGTGGATAGGATCCACGTCTTCCTCTTCAGTAACGACCTTCTTGGCCTTCAAATGCTCCTTGGGGAGCTTAATCTGAAGCACCATGGCCTTCCCATGCATGCACGCTTGCACATCAAAATCAGTGGAAAACATCCACTTCTCGTTGTAGGCAACGACGGAGTTGAAGACAGACTTAGCAAACTGATAGGACTTCTCTATCAGTATGGAAACCTTGGTGGCAAGGTTTAGAGTGTCAGTCCCTGTCATCGTCACTCCTCCAGGGACTTCCTTCAGCTTGTTGGCTTCTCCCATCAGAAGCTCCTCCATCACAGCCACCCAGTTGGCTCCTTCATTGCCTTATATGCTCTTCATCAGAGCAAGCTTCTGCCAACTGAGTTGCTCGTGGGATGATTTCTTTCCTAAGATGCAGTGTTGAAACACATCGAGCAAAATTTTGAACTCAGGGCGAATCAGGCCCTTGTTGATGTTGGCGGTGGAGAACTGGTGTGGGGGATCTTCCACTTGGATCTCAGCAAAGAATGATTGGATGGCCTCCTTGTCCTTCAGGAACTGAATGGGTTTGTTGTTACCCACATTCCTCAACTTGAAGACAGACTGCAACAACTCAGTCACATTGAGTTCCAGCTTCTTCACTTCAATAGCACCAGTAATTGGTTTCGTGACGGAAATCTCCAGGGATGATTTTAGATCAGACCCATCATAACCCAGGTTGACGTAAAATTGAACCACCTGGTCAGGGTAGATGTTCTTCGGGAGTAGAGTGGTCAGAAACTCCAGACCATTTGACTTGATGATCTCGAACATAGTTTTAGCCACATCAACGTCTGTTTGGGAGAAAACAGCCGTATGCCGAGCACGCAGTTGAGATAGTCTCATTGCTGGTCCAAGTATAGCTTTCTTACCCATGATGTTGATAACTGTTGAAAGTTAAAACTCAGATTAGTTTCTCAAAATCAAAATATCCAGAAAATATTCAGAAAGCATGCAGAGAATTAAAAGAGCATACAAAATATTCTAAAAGAGCATACATTGATAGATATGAGACAGAGAAATAGATTATCAACAAGTAAGAACACTAAGCAGCAATGCGCAACAATGGATTTGGAAGGTTTTAGCGTAAAGCTTTAAGTGTAGCAGATTGTGAAAGGTTTAATTGATCAGAGAAGAAAGATTTATATAGATAGATGAACGGTTAGATCTTGCTCCGTTAAACCAGAAATCAGGGGTTAGGGATAATCCACGTAGCTGAGTGGTTGTCTGGGCGGGAAAGTGCACGCGCGGACGTTTGATTTCCCGAGGTCAAAAGTACTGTCGCAGTACTGTAGATATCAAAAATTAATAAATGCGAGATAGCATATATGATACGTTGAGTCTTTCGAGGTACGATTTTCCTTAAATTACGCTTTTGATATTCAATACAGGTTGAAGAGTAAAACACTTGGAGCAATAAATACATGAAATAAATGCAAGTGTTGAACTTCAGTTGCTGATACTTGCAACTGAGTTACTCCCTTTCAGTTGTACTTTCAGATTTAGACTTTTGGGCTGTGATTTGAATTCCTTCAGTTGAAGTAACACTTTATGTTTAGTAAGCTTCAGATTCTTGCCACGTGTAGATATATTTCAGATTTGCCTTTTCTCCAGAGAGTAGTATTCAGATTTTTAAGCAAATCTGAATCTGAAGTCTTCAGTTGACATGTAATCTTCAGATTTTGACCAATTTCTTTATACAAATAGATGGTCCTTCAGAAAATTACTTCTGTGACCTGCATGGTTAGTTCAATATGTAGATTGAAATGTATGATGGATTGATGTCTGAGATAACTATGTAGAGTTACTCAGTGTGTATCCATCATATTATTGTATGTCTTTTTGAGGGCATGACTTTAGTGTACTCAGGACACTGAGTCAGAGAATCTTTAAGACAACATGCAGTAAGATAGGAGTTTAGAATTGTACCTTCAGTGAATACATTTAGGAGAGGTTTGGATTCAGTAAGCCAAGTCTTCCACTTAGCATTTTGAATCTAGCTTCTTCCAGTGGCTTGGTGAGAATGTCTGCTCATTGAATGTCAGTGTGGATCTTCTCTATGATGACATCTTTCTGCAGGATGAGTAAAGATCTTAGCCTTCAGTTTAGGCTGTTTTTCAGTCAGTGGCTTTTTCCCTTGGGACTTAGAAGCATCTTTAGTGGCTTTGACAGCCTCAGTGACAATCATTTCATCTTTATTATGATTTGGTCCTTTGACAAAGGATATGATTGGAAATGATGGTTTAGGAACAGTCATGCAAGACACCTTTGCCTTATCCAGATTGAAACCAAGGCCTTTGCCTTGAGGTCGTTGAGATTCACTCAACATATGATTTGTATAGCCAAATTTGGTCCATGTTTCGACCTTCATTTTGCAGTATTCTATCCTTTCAGATAGCAAGTCATTCCGTTCAGTAAGTTCTCATATTTGAGAATCCTTGAACAATATCTCATTGTTCTTTGTGTCAAGGTCTCTGTTCAGATTAGAGATGAGTATCTCTTGTTCTTGAGATTTTACTGAAATCTCATTCAATTCTTTGCATATTCTTTCCACCAATTCATCCTTTTGGATGTCAGTAGGTAGATTTTCCATTATGTTCTCAGGTCGTTTTGCTAACTTGCTTGTTAGCTCATCATGTTCATCTTTCACGTGTATGAAGATAGTTTGAATATTTCTAAAATCTTCAGCTAATACCTCATATTCTTCCAGTGAGACAGTAGCCTCAGTTTCTTCATTATCCTCAACTGGAATAATCTCAGTTTTGGATTTTTCTTCAGTGGTTGGTTCAGATGATGATGAAATGGATGCATATGAAGTAGAAAATTTTGTCTTAGGGTCAATGTACCCTTCAGGCATGACATGCGCATAAATTACCTGAGGGATGAAGTTGCCTGAGTGATTGCCCATCAAGCAGAAAACTTCGTTTGACTCCTCTTCATCCTCAGTGGCCATCAAGCCAAGATCTTCATCATCTGATGAATCTGAGAAGTGCTTTTCGTATGTTGACTTGGAAATAGTGTTGATTTGATCAGAATCATCATCAACCATCATGGACTTCCTTTCTGCGTTCCTTTGATCTCTTCTTAGTCTGAGCTCATCCATTTCCTTCTTACTGAGGTCGGGGCAGTCAGGTTTGAAATGATCTAGGGAACCACATTCGTAGCAAGCACCTTTGCTAAACTGCTTCTCAAGTTTGGACTGAGTTGATGTCCCTTCCTGAGTGGAAGTGGTTGTTTCAGTGGAAGGTGGTGTGGCCCTTCTTGTACGGTTATCCCTATACATCTTTTTGAATCTACCGATTCTTATATCTGCACGTTCAAAATGTTTTGCCATTAGAATATATTGTTCCATTAGTTCAGCTTTTGACACACCTTCGAGGTCTAGTCCTTCAGGCTTCGCTTCCTTGGCTGGGCTTTTGTCAGCCTTGAATGCTACCACTTCTTGTGATGAGGATACTGGAACAGCATCTCTGATTGGATTTGTAATTTCCAATATTATCTGCCTTGTTTCGTGACTCTTCAGAATACTGAAGATGGCGGCAGTGGTGAGGCTGTTGAAGTCAGGACGCCCATTAATCTGAATCTGATATGGCAGCCAGTCTTCACGTTGAAGACACCATACGATCTTCAAATTTATTTTCCGTTGAGTGTATTTGTCAGGTTTCAGTGCCCTGACTGATGTTAGTATCTGCATGAATCTGAGTTCCACCTCACTGATGGATTCTTCAGGTACCTGCAAAAATGCATCATATTTCTGACACTCGAGGGTTAGTTTATTTTCTTTTATTTCCTCAGAACCTGCACACATTTGCTCGAGAGTTTCTCACATCTCTCTAGCAGTTTCGTAGTGTTGGATATGCACCAACATTGGCCTTTCAAGTGTTCCTGAGATGATATGCTTTGCATAATCATCCAGTCCACTAATTTTCTTCTCATCGGCTGTATATTCGTTCAGTGGCTTGAATTATGATCCTGGATCTCTTGTTCCAGTGATTTCTTGAGGAAATGTCTTCATAATCTTTATGGGTCATGCGGTGATTACTTGCCACATCATGACATGATGTGCCTTCAGGAAAGAAGACACTCTATATTTCCAGTAATCATAATCCTCTACAGAGAACATTGGTAACCTGAGAGTATTCTCCATTGTAGATGTTAGATAAATGCAAATGTAGTTTTCTGAAAGATCAATTTAATGACCTTGGGTTTTAGAAGCAGTGGTTGTTTAAACACGCTGCTCTGATACCACTTGTTGGTCCCGAAACGAGTATACTGAGTGTATGGGGGGGGGGGGAATACACCAGTTTATAATTTTTCAGTTAAAAGCTTTGAGTGGGCTCCTGAACTGAAGGGAGGTAACTTCAGTGAGAGTAAATACTTCAGATAGGAATCCTTCAGTCTACACTGAGTGTTTGACTGATGGACTAATATCTTAAGTGTTGTGCGGAATGTGGTGGTTTAAATCTTACTCGTTTGTTCAGAAAACTTATTGCAATCTTTCTCTTTTCAATTAGTCAGTATTCAAATATGATAATCAAAGAATGATAAATACTGAAAATAAATGAGAGAGAGACAAGATTTGGTTTGCGTGGTTCGGAGATAAAAACTCCTACGTCCACGTGTCTCGATGTTAGTCGAAGTTTTCCAAGTTAATGGAGAGATAACAGTCTTACAGTGATCAACCACAAAGGATTAAATAGACAAATTATCTGATCACTTCTAGCTTCGAACTTAATCTAATGCTAAGACTATTCTTCGGTTACAATATGATCGCTAAGAACACTAGAAGATGAAATCTGAAAGCTTAGGTGTTCTAGACTGAAAGCTTGAGAGCTTGAGCTTTGAGAGCGATGATAGCAATAGCGAGTTGTAGAGAATGGGTAACCGGGTGTTGAAGCGTTTGAAGCAGCGGGGTATATATAGCTCTCTCAGAGAATATGACTGTTGTGAGATAGAGCTCATTTTGAATTCTTCCCGTTGGAGTCTTCGTCCTTTTTGCCATTTTTGGTGTCTGCAACAAGATTGTGTTTCACCTACTGAGATTTGTGCTATAAATGGTAAGTCCTATAAGATAGGCTTGTAATTCAGTGGAAACTTCAGAAAGGACTTCTTCAGTGCAGAACTTCAGATGAGAACTTCAGTGGCAGAGAGACTTAAATAACTTCTAACTTCAACTTCAAAACTTCAGGACAGACTTCAGTAGAGAGGTCCTTCAGTTTTGGAATGTCTTGAATCTTCAGTGGAGATTGTCCTTCAGTGTACCTGAAAAATAGAACTCCCTAAAATTTGAGTTCTTAGACAAAACACTAGAGATTTCAGTATTGGTCTTAGTTCATCTTTCAGGGGAGGTATCTATATATATATTAAAGCAAAACCAATGACAAAACTTTTCCCGCCTAAACTGTAATTAATATTTTTTATAACAAAATCATGTATTAAATAATATTTATTAAAATTTTGTCATACCTTTATGATTTACCGTTACGTATACTAATTAGGTTAGCTACAATCATACATATAATCTATACAATTTATTTTTAATTTTTTAAAATTTCACGAGTGCATGTTTCACGACTAAAAGGTAAATTTATAAAATTATTTTTCTAATAATTAAGGGTAAGCGACAATATTCATCTTTTATAAGCAAATCTACTAAATATGTGTAGCAATGACTGCATGTAAGAACCTTAGCTCCCAAATAGAGTCGACACATATTTTTATTCTTTATTTTCTCATTTTTCATCTAATTTGTTAGAGTTTCTAAAAAACTATAATTGTTAAATTATTATTATTATTATATAACTTTTTTTCATCTAACTATTTATTTCATAAATATTTTATAATTTTATATTCTTTATTTTTTTGCAGGGAGATCAAATTCATGATACGATCGAAAAGAAGTTGATATCCAAGTTTCAATTCATTTTGTGGAAAAAAATTGTGCATGCGGTTAAAAAATTAGTGGTTGAGAACAACAACAAAGTTGAGAACAATGTTAGATCGTTATTACCTCAAATTCTTAACTTCTACCAGTATTACTTCAATTCTGAAATAAACTTTTTTCCGTCAACTTTTTAATTTCAAGAGTTTATAGGAAATTTATTCTATTGATGATGTCAATGATAACTTGCTATTTGGAAATATATAAATAATTACTAAAATTATATATATGTGTTTGTGGAAGCTTTACTTTAATGCAATGTAACATTTGTCAATATGTGTTTTAATTTATATCTGAATGTTATTGAAGTTGTTCAACGTAGAAAAGTTAGAACTGTTCTTTGCAACGATGGGAAGAAGAAAATTTTGGTATAGATCTCTCTACAATATGAAGAGTAAGTAGGTAAAAAAGTGTTTCATAATTTATGATAATAAAAATGTTTGCTATTGATTAGTAACACAGTAAACAAATTTTATTGACAGAAAGAGAAGTTTTTTTTTTAATTAAATACAATCTCGTCCGATCATGAAAATAATTATGAACGTATCACATAAATTATTATCACGTCATCTACAAAAATATATATATTTTTTCCGTGCATCGCACGGGTACACGTACTAGTTGTGATCTGAATCAAAACATAAATATTTCCCAACATAAACTAGTTTTTTTTTTATGTTGGTCGGAAATGATCTGGCCCGATGGACTTACCTGACCCACTTACTGGTAGGGCTGAGCTCAAACTCTAGACCCAACATCAACTTTCCCGACTCATTTGTTTGATGGGGTTTATGTGTTTTAGGCCAAATTGGTCCGTCCATATATTTCAATGTTATTTTTCGTTCTCCTTTTTTCCCTTTATTTTCTATGTTTTCTTAGTGTTTGTATTTTCAGTATTATATGGATATCATGTCATTTAATAAAAAAATATATTTTAATTATAATATTTTAATACACTTTTAGAAGACATTGCATTTTATTTTGTTTTGTTATGATCATGTTTTTTGCTCCAATTGTTTATAAAATGAAATAAAAAAATATATTTAGATAATAATATAATAGATTTATATATTGATGCAATCTTTTCATTTTTTTTTTTCAATTTTAGAAAACATAATTGATTCACATTATAATATTATAAGTTCACTCGATTTATAAAAAGAAGTGTTTGTTTGTCATGAGCTGATTTGGACCGTTACTGCTACTGAAAGTAGTTCACATCTTTATAAGTTCGAATTTTAAATGTGATTGAATTCTTTCACTAATTTCCAACCAACAAATATAAATATTAAAATGAAGAAGCTAGAAAAATAGAATTTTTTTGTGAGTATTTTGCTCAAGTCACCCATCATATTATTTATTATATGGGAGCTACACTGAGATAGTAAACAAAATATTGATTAATTTTAAGATTCAATTTATTTCTTTGAGAGTGAATAATAATACAACTCATGACATATTTGTCACATGAGACATGAATCTAATCTATAAAAGAAAGAGAAATTGCAAGCTGCAACCATAAACTTCTCTTTCTGGTATACAGCCAATTTTGGCAATATATGAATTAATGTGAATCAATTGATCCCATGTGTGTGTATGTTACACCACATGCACATTTATACAATAAGTAATGCATGTTTTAATTCAACCACATATATTCCCTTATGAAAAAATGTTTTATATATTATGTTTTCCTTCATGTTTTCTCCTTAATTAACTTAATTCATATTGATTTCCTTTACTTGAGATTCAGTGTCACATTTTTATATTCTCCCTCGATCCACGTTTCATTTTCATTCTTTCATATATTTCTATCTACAATTTGAATTTTGCGTACTTTAGTTTAATTATGTACTCCTTATTACTAACGGTATATTACAGTATCAGATTAGAATATACATACACACATATATATAAATACGGATAAGATTCGGTGAGAACTGAGAACTAATTCTTAGTAAGGAATCAAAACATATGCATGTTGTGTACTATTTTGATGCATACATGATATTTTATTTCATAACATGATAATGCATTTGTATATATATTGATTAACCAACACATCAAAATTTCCATGTATTATATGCATAGATTTGATGCATAATTACTCTGAATCATAAATTATACAAAAATCAATGGTGCAGATTAATTCATTGTTATTTCTAAGAACTAATTCTCATTTAATCAGTTCTCTCTCTATATATATATATTAGTTTATAGAATATAATATCACTTTTATTAGATTATTGGGTTAATAAATTCAAAACTACACTATGTGATATCCAAAAATTTTATTTTTTAAAAATAAATATTAATTATGAACAATGCTAGAATAAATAATATTTTTATTATAGATATTACTTAAAATAATAAAATTAATTATTAGACATACTGGAGAATGTACCATAAAATATACTCCCTCTGTCCCACTAAAAGTGGCCACGTTTGACCAAAAAGTTCTCACAAATTTGGTCAAACGTGACCACTTTTAGTGGGATGGAAGGAGTAATAGATATAGGCTTTAAAATATTGAATATTTTGTGAGACCATGTTTAAGAAAGAAAAAAATACACTCTTTGTGGATAACCAAACAAGTAATAAAAGTACACTTTTCATGGACGGATCTTATGCTTGGAAATCAATTAGTTTGAAGTTGCATATAATTATCGAAATCACATATTCAAACACTATTACAACCTAAAAATCCACTACAAGAAATTTACACACATATATTACATTACATACACGACGGTTAATTTTATATACCATCATGCATGTGTGTGTTTTTACTACATGGCAATTCTTTATAAACACGGTCATGTATGGATTGTAATATTTTAGAATAATTGTCATGTATACAGTGGCGGATCCAGAAAAAAATATTAGGGGGGGCTAAGTTTCGAAGAATTATGTAAAAAATCAATTTTGCTATAGTTCAAGTAGGTAGGTGGGGCTATGGTATAAATATACGTAAAAATACCGATAAATTTACGATTTTTTAAGTATAAAATACATCAAAAAAAAAAATTAGGAGAGGCTGAAGCCCCCCTTCACTAGCTGTGGATCCGCCCCTGCATGTATAGTCTCATGTATAGTCTACCATTAACTAATCAAACGATCCCAACGGAAAACCCTACTCCGCCCATGATTGAATTATATCACTAATTTCCAACCAACAAATATATATATTAAACTGAAGAAGCTAAAAAAAATAGATTTTTTTTGTGAATATTTTGCTCAAGTCTCCCAACATATTATTAATTATATGGGAGACTTTGAAATAGTAAACCAAATCTTGATTAATTTTAAAATTCAATTTAATTCTTTGAGAGTGAATAATAATACAACTCACATATTTTGCCACACAAGTCACATGAATCTAATCTATAAAAGAAAGAGATTCAAAATTGCAACCATAAACTTCTCTTTCTGATATATACAGCCAATTTTGGCAATTGATCCCATGTGTGTATATGTTATATACACCACATGCACATAAATACAATATATGCATGTTTTAATTCAACCACATATATTCCCTTATGATTTTTTTTTATATACATTATGTTTCCTTCATGTATTGATTTCGTTTAATCGAGATTCAGTTTCACATGTTTATATTCTCGCTAGTTCTATGTTTCATTTTCATTTTTTCATATATTTCTATATACAATTGAATTTTTGTAATTTAGTTTAATTATATAATCCATGGTATTACTAAGGATATATTACACCCAATTAGAATATATAATGATAGAATTCGGTGAGAACCAACGTTTTAAAAAGGATCCAATGCATATGCATGTTGCGTATTATTTTGATGCATTATACGTAGTATCTTATTATATAAGATGATAATGCATTTTTATATATTATTAACCAATACATGTATCATAATTTGATCATAGATGTGATGCATAATTAATCTGAATTATGGATTATACAAAATCAACGTTTCAAATTAGTTTGTTGATCTTTTCTAAGGATTAAACCAATTAAGAATCGAAATTGGTTATATGAAATTAGACTTGCCAAGGAGAATAGAATGTGACACAATATTATTATTCAGTGTTTCGTAAGAGAAAGGTGAACCTTTTTTTCTATTTCGTTATTTTTTAGTAATGCTTAAAAAGCAAATAAAATACTTACAGTTTTGGTTAAACTGACACGTGAATAATGAAACAGAGGGAGTACCTCATTTCTTTTCTCTCTTTTTTTCCACTGCATAAATATTAATTGCATCAAAATCCACATACTTCAATTTTTTTTTTTAATAATTTCATGATTTCTCAATATTGTTAATAATTAAATATATAAATTTACAATTTTTTTCCATAAATTTTCATTTTTGTCGATAAATACACCAACTTGCAGTTTTTCTTGTTTTTCTGATGACAATATTTTTTGACCAAGTTTGAATTGATTCGAAATCTAACATTTTTGTTTTTATTTTATATTTACATACATATAAACATAAGACATTAGATCATGTATCAACTTACATTAGATCATGTATCATGTATCAACTTACACTTGATAAATCGTGTGAAATTTATGATAATTAAACCATAACATTTTATCATTTCTAAATTAATTTGTAAACGGGATATATTATTTTTGTAAATTATCCTTTCATCACAATGTGAAAAAAGAATAATCTATAAGAAAAAAGAAGTTTACCTTTCTCTTACGCAACGCGAAATAATAATGCATGTGTCACGTTCTATACTCCTTGTCAGTTGTCACGTCTAATTTCTTATATCTTGTTACATAAACATAATAATATCATATATTTTCAATAAGATTAAAAATATAAAGCAAGATGTTAACTTGCAAACACTACAAAAAAATGCATTATATAGCAACAAAATAGTGACGGAAAAATTCTCCGTTTCTAAATTTTAACGGATCGACAACGGAATTGTTACGGAATTTTTGTAAAATTTTATTAACGAAATTAATGACGGAATTATCCGTTATTAAAAATTTAGTAACAGAATTTTCAGTTACAGTTCCGTTACTAAAATAGAAGAAACCATTCTAAAAATGGAAATTCCGTTACAATTCCGTTGTTATATATAGTAACGGAATACATTCCGTTGTTAAATTTTCTAGCAACCATCGATATTATTACGGATAAATCCGTTACAAATCCGTTACTAAAACGTTTAGTAACGGAATTTCTTGTTTTAGTAACGGAAAAATTCCGTTGCTAAAATAATTTTTTTTTGTAGTGAAATAGGATTCATTATCATGCTTATATATATATATATTATACGTCCCATTACCAATTATACTATATTATTAATTTTTTTTTAATTTTAATTTTATATATTTTATTTTAATCTTATACTTTGCAATTTCATCTCACCAAAATAAGTATATAATTATTTTTTAATATTTTATATCACTTTTAATTATTTTTAGGATTGATAAATTTAAAAATAAAGTATATAGTAAATTTTTAAATAAATATTAATTAAATGATAAAATTACTTATAAAATATATGAGACACAAAAATGGGACACTAAATCTCGTTCCGTTGGATTGTATTCTATAAAATATGTTGTTCAATTGTTTCCTATAAATATCTTGTTCAGATTGAAGATAAACACAAAGCCTATTTTTGCAAAATATGGTTTAATATGAAGCCATTAACCATGCAAACCCCTATCCAAGTAATCTCTAGAGAAATTGCAAAGCCCTCATCACAAATTCATCCACAACAAACAAACTTGAAGCTTTCATACATAGATAAATTGCTAGGCCACATGTATGTTCCCCTCATCTTCTTCTTCAAAGGTGACGAATCAAGAGGCTTAACTACCTCCAACCACCTCCAAATATCTCAACGATTGAAAGAATCCCTCTTAGCCACCTTACCTTCCTTTTACCCCATCGCCGGTGTCCTCAAAAACAACAACTTCTTGGATTGCAAGGACCCGAGCTTCGATTTCATCGAGGCTCGGATTCATGCCAATCTCGAGGATTCGATTCACAAGGATGAGCAGTTGAAGCAGTTCCTTCCTCGTGAGTGCACTGCGTTTGATTACAAGAAAGGGCCACGCCCAACTCTCGTGGTGCAGATAACTTCGTTTGATTGTGGAGGGCTTGTCGTCGGCTTCAGTTTATCTCATGCAGTTGGTGATTTGGTTTCTTCACTGGCGGTCCTCCGTTCGTGGGCCGCTGCTTTCCGAGGGGGAGTCGAAGCTGCTCCCCCTCGGCTTAGCTTCGGGACGGCCAGCCACTTCCCGACCCTCGGCCTCGTCCCCTTCAACATGCTGCGGAAATATGTCGTGCCTAATGAAGATTACATGACGAAAAGATTCGTGTTCGATAAGGAAAAGCTTGAAACCCTAAGACAAGGTGTTAGGGTTGGTATTGAGAACCCGAGCCGCGTGGAGCTCGTCTCGGGTTTCATATGGAAGCATTTCATGGCGGCTAGACTGGGGAAGGGAAAACCTAGAAGGATGTACGGAGCGGTCCATGTAGTGAACTTGAGGCCAAGGATTAGCCCACCGGGAATTCTTGAAAACGTGTTTGGGAACTGCGTTATGTTGGCGGTTGCTTTCGCTGCTCAGTACAGTTCCGTTGAAGATATCCGTCTCCACGAGCTCGTCGGAGCGCTCAGGAGCTCGATACGACGAGTTAGAGACGGATACATCACAAACCCATTTAATAAGGAGAGCTTCATGAAGGATCTGGTTAAGTTGGTATTGCTGCTTATGATGGACAAAATGGAGTGTTGTTACTTCACTAGTTGGCGTGGATTTCCGTCTTACGAGCTCGATTTCGGGTGGGGAAAGCCGGCGTGGTTCACCACGCCATCGATGGTGTGGAAGAATCTGGTGATTTTGGATAACAGCAAGAATGG
>JAPKLX010000181.1:58407-103364 GCA_026898415.1 Leonotis leonurus | reverse complement strand
GTGGAAGAATCTGGTGATTTTGGATAACAGCAAGAATGGAGAGGATGCAGAAGTTATGGATATCAATCTTATGTCAACTAAAGTTTGAAATGTTCCTATTTTTACTATGTTATACTCCCTTCCAAAAAAAAATTAGGGTTTGATCTGATATATGGGTTTCATAGTATATTTTGATTTTTGATCAGTTTAATTGTAAAGTAATTAAGTGCACATAGTTTGATACATACATGATTTATTATATGTATTATATGTAGCCGATCGTTGGTTTATTGAGTATAATTTGAGTTCGCATCCACTTGATTTATTATTTTTATAAGTTAAGTTTTGTACATTGTATGGAATGAGTCCACTTGGTATAAAAGATAGAGGGTTAATAGGATAAAAGTTATAAGGTGCTTACAAACATTATTATGGATATATTACAATTTATTATTGAAATCTACATTTTTATTTCATTACAACAATGCCAAAATGATCAAACATAGGTTTTCGGAAGCAGATAAAGTGGGTTCTTCTTATGCAAGACAAGTCCCGTTACGGTATCAGTATCGATATCTTCTTTTGTCTTTCCATAAAGAATTTCCCAATTGAAGAAGTAGAGAATGTTAGCAAGTGCCACTTCTATGTTAGCTACTGCTAGACCAATACCTACACAGATTCTTCGCCCCGATCCAAATGGAATGAACCCGAATTCTTGCCCCTTGAAATCGTAAGACGTGTTCAAGAACCGCTCTGGCAAGAACTCATCGGGATTTTTCCAATACTCGGGATCTCTCCCAATGGCCCATATGTTCACCAAAACAAACGTTTTTGCTTCAATTTCATAGCCATCTATGATGCACGCCTTTGTTGTCTCCTTTGGTATAAATGGTACAGGTGGATACAATCTTAAAGTCTCTTTCACAACTGCCTTTAGATATGGTAACTTTTCGATATCATCTTCATCTATTGATCGATTGTTACCTATCACCAAACTTCTAACTTCTTCTTGAACTTTCTTCATTTCATCGGGATTCTTCATTAGAATTGTCATTGCCCATGTAAGTAACATTCCAGTCGTATCCGTTCCAGCAACGAATATATTCTACAAAAGGATTTAATTTAAGAAAAATGATATATATATCTTGTAAAAATACATTCTAATTAAGTAGAAAGTAAGAAAACGTGCTATGAATTATTACGACCTATTTTACCAATTAATATAATGGATAGTTATAATAATACATTTTCATGCATTATGTTTATGCTGCAAGTTATTGTGATGCATTTTTAAGTTTGATATGATGCATCGTGAATTTGGACCGTTGGTTATATAAATGATCAATTATTCATTTTTTTCTTATTTCTCACATGGAAATTTCTCTTGCACACATACATGTAAGAAATTATTGATTATGGATGAAATTGATTATACTATCAATCTTCTTAATCAATTCAAACTACTCCAAGAAATATTTTAGCACAAGTATTTGAAAATTATCGTTACGCAAAGAAGAAAACATTAGAGTATAATTCTTATGTATATGTAAAACTCTTAAAATTTTCAAAAAATAACCAAATGAAGCATGTATATCCGAAACCCAATGACATAAATTGAAAAATACTACTACTTTCTTCCCCCTAAATACGACCACAAGGGATCCGACACGGAGACAAAGAAAGTAAAGTGTTGTGTTTAAAAAGAGTAGGAGTGATATATTTTAAAGGTTAAACTTTTTTCTTTTATAGAAAGTGACCACTTTCAATGAGACAGTCTAGTCTAATAAGAAAAACATGGCCATATTTAACGGAACGGAGGAAATAATATATATGTAACCATTGAAAAATTAATTTTCGACCACATATAATATATATTATTGTATATTCTAGAAAAAGATTCAAGGTGTGTTTATGTCCCTTCCATTGGGACTTGAAAAAAGTTGGAGGTACATGAACAAAACTATTCGCTAATTATTATAGGTTTGACTTGAAAATAACTTGTCTCGATCCTCGATCCAATAGAAACAAGCTGAACTCAAGTTCGATAATTTATCGAGTCAAGATAGAGCCATGAATACTAATATGTTCGAGTTTGATTATTCAAAAATATGTTCAAGAGCCTTCAATCAAGTCAACATGCAAGCATCAGTCTAAAATAGTTAATTTACTAAAATAAAAAATTTATACGAACTTGAACTCGAACTCGAATCCTAGTTCAAGTTCGAGAACTATCAGTATGGATTATAATAAAAGAGCCAAGCTCGGGAATAATATTATCAAGAAATGCATGAATAAAGTTAGAACAAGTTTGACTCTATAATTTAATATCTAGTTAAGTCTAATATTATAAAAGAGTCGAGCTGAATATGAAAGAAAAAAGGGAAGGATAAGTTGTTGATTACCATGAGTATTGCCTTAATATGCTTCCAATCAATCTTACACGCAGCTGAATGGTCTTCCCTAAGTTGAATCAATAGATCAATAATGTCGTTCCTCATCGAATCCGGCCTGTTCCGATCGAGATGCACATCGATAAGTTGTTGATAAAACGAATCCAGATCCTCGAAAATCCTCTCAACTCTACGAGCCACGCCAGAAAGTTTATTAATCCAACCAAACACTACGCAATCAGCCAAAAACGTTTCCACAAAGCATGCTAGAAGTTGACTGGTAATTTTCTCCATCCTTCTCCATGAATGTGTGCCACTTCTCTCCAATTTCTTCCCAAATGCAACCCTGCACAAAACGTTGCAATTGAAAGAAGTAAGCATCTCACCTATGTCGATAGCCTCATTGGAGTTGGCCTTATTTGATATGACAGCAATCATGGATGATACTTCGTGGTCGCGAATGGGACGATAGGATCGCAGCTTTTGGGGGCTGAAGAGATGGTGAACCACCATCTTCCTCATCTGCCTCCAATAATCTGTGTATGGTGAGGTGACGATATCACTGTGGTCGTACGACAATCTCAAGGAGGCAAATGTGTAGGGCCTTCCAGCAAACGCTATATCATTGTGTTTCAAGGCCTTTTTCGCCATGTCTGCCGACGAAATCACGACCACCGGCACACGACAAACTGTGTAGTAGGTCAGAGGGCCGTACTTGTTTGACTGTTTTGTAAGCCATATATGAGGTTTTGAGATGTCGACTTGGTGGATGTTGCCGATGAAGGGAAGCCCTTTCGGCCCCGGTGGCAGACGACGGCTGCTTCGTCGAGACCTCTGCTGCATGGCGGCGAGGAGAAGAACGATGAAAATAGAAAGAGCGGAGAAGAGAAGAAGCATTGCCATATTGGATTGACAAGTACTTTGTTTCACTTAAAAATCATGGCTTTCAAAGTTTCAAGTGGTGGCTATTTATTAAGATCAATTGAGTGCACAACTGCTAAAGCTACCCATTACCTTATCCCACGTCGATTTAGTAAAGGTTCCTAACTCTATACATAAACTTAGAGTATCTCACTCTTACAAGGGTCCATTTCTATATGGTATCAGAGCATATTATGAAAAGTTTCGATGGGAATCTCTTGATTTACGTGTGGAAAGTCACACGTGCGGGGGCGTGTTGCTACTCATTACCTTATCCCATAAGGGGATGAATGGCTCATTTCTATGACAACTAGTACGAAATTAATGTATTAACAAAAATGAAATGAAATTAGATAATTGTTGTGTCACATTCCATATATTTATTACGATAGTGTGACTTGAGGTATTATGAACTGATTGAAGTTTGAGTCTAACTTTGTTTATTATTGTTAATGAAGTTATGTGCATAAAATGGAAGAGTTCACTTACCATTTATAAAAACAATTCAATTGAGTAAAAATTTCGTAGAAGTAGGAAAATAGAAAAATCGGTAAATTTCATGGACCTAGTGAGTACTTTTTTACTATTATTCTTTTCCTTTTGTTGGGTTTAAACTTATTTCCTTATTCGTGTTTATTGTCTCGTGTCAATGCGAATGGAATAATGAACTACGTACTTTTTTTCGTCTGATTATCCTTTGTCTTGAACTTCACCATTTCCGAATAACTTGATGTCAAAATAATTTTATAATTATTTTCCATCACCCACCTTGTTTGGTCAAGTCGAAGTTGATGTATGATCTAATATTTTTATCCTTAAATATTATCGTTTTATATTGACATGTATATAAAAATGACATGTTAGATCGTATACTTAGATTAGATCGAAGAATGTCTCCATGGAAGAAATCGTAAGCTGGATACCAATCTTAACATCTTAATTAATCTAACAATTTTACTTCAAAAAATCAAAATCCTACCTTTATCTCATACATATATACAACTGTTGAATTATTAATCTAACAAAACTCACTTCATTGAATCAAGACTCATCCTTTATCTCATACATACCATTCTTAACATTCTATAATTTGACAAAAATACTTCATATTAATTATGAGGACTTACTCTCTATCTCATGCATATCACTCTAATTAACATCTTAAAAATAACCCAATTATCCAACCTTATGAAGAAAACGCATTTTACTTTAAATTAAAATAAATTGTCATAGAAATAATCATAGAGGGGTTTTATATAATTTTGAATTGATTATTATTCTTGATTAAATTTTGAGAGGGAACAATTCATTTTTATTTGAAAATTAGAGAATTACAAAGTTTATGATTTAAAATTTAAATTTGATAGTTTTTTTATACATTGAAAATTCAATCAGAATTAGTGTCTTTTAATGCAATTAAACAAGATAAGAAGCACAAAGCTAGAGGTATCGAATCGTAAACGAAAGCTCAGTTTTCGATTCTGAGAGTTCGGAACTATAACCGAATTGTTGTCATGACATTTCACGTTTTAGAATTGAACCGTGTAAGGCGGTTTCCGCTACGGTTTCGAACAATTCAAAAAATTAATATTAATATAATTAAAAATGTTAAAATCTCAATTATTTTGATTACGTATTAATACGTATCATTTAACTTTTGAAATTATCCCTCTATATGTTAATTTAAAATATAGTTTATTGAAAATATATTGCATTTATAACTTGTTCTTTCTTTTCTTTTTCTCCAATTTGAGGTACAGATTTAAATTCCCTATACTACTACTAAGAATTAAATAGAGTACATAATATTTGTTCAAAAGAATCAATTGCCTTTATAACTTCTTTTTCTTTAATGAAAAATAATTAATGATGACAAATCCCTTCCCTCTAATCTCTTCCTATTAGGGGGTCTAATCGAATTGAATTGAACGAATATTGTTAAGCTTGAGTTCAACTCGTTTGAAAAATGTAAGGCTCAAGTTCGACTTGTTTATTATTCGATTTAATAGTAAATTTGAACTCGAGCTCGAACTCGGCTCGAGATGTTAATATTCGAGTTCGAGCTTGTTTACTAAATTATTTTGTTAATACATATATATTTTTATATTAATTTGTAAGTTCGTGAACTAGTTCGTATATATAGCTCGCGAGCTGGTTAGCAAAGTTCACGAACTATTCAAAGTTCATTTCGTTAAAATAATATTTGAACATGTTCGCGAATCTTTTGTAAGGAATACCATTAGGCTTGAGTTCAACTTGAAAAATTATTCGAGCTCGTTTCGAGGCTCGAGTTTGGTTCGTTTAGCAAATGGACGAATTTCAAACGAACTTTCATCGAATCGAAATCCCAATAATTTATGAATGACTTGGTTCTCACACGATCCTATTGTCCCTTTACATTGGAGCATTCGAAACTCGTTTACATTCAATTGCATTTATTACATGGGTTGAATATTCTAGGCTCTAGCCTTCAATAAATAAATCCAGTCGGTTACGTAACAAAAAAAAAAAAGTTGTTTATAAAAAACTAAAATTAATCTTGTATTTCTACATGGTTTCTCGATGTTCTCGAGGTGCAACATGACTCTCTCGAAATCTTCTTGAGAATTTGTACTCAAATTGATATGTATAATAATTGATATATAGTTAAAGATTTTCATAATTAATAATGACATGCATAATATAGTATTGTAAAAGACACATAATCACCACAAATATAAAACTATTTTAAATTCTAGTCATTTTGGATGTGAATTACCATAAATGTCCTTATACTTAAATTTAAGTGTACGAATGGTATGAAAAGTATGAATAATATTCATTCATACGATTCATACGCACGTAACTTTAATAATATTAAGTATCACATAGGAATCGTATATATGATTCGATACAATTCATACTATTCATACTTATAAATGTAAAATATAATTATTAGGGTATTTTAGTACAAAAAATTTATAAATAGCTATAATTTAAATATTATTTGGTGGCTATTATTTATTTTCACAATCTTTTCGAATATTTTATATAATCGCTCTAGAAAATATTTGATTAAAACGAAAGTGTTCTTTAGTAGAAGGTTAAATTCAGGGCTTAACTGAGTATGTGAGTTGGGCGAGCGGCAAAACAACAAAGAAACTGACATTAAGAACATACTAATTTTTATCGTTGTTCAAACATGGGCCCATTGTTTAAATTAAAGTATGAGAAAATAGCGGGCCGACGTATTAATCACATTTTCTACCAAACACATAATTTGATAAAATAATTTAATTTTATCCGATCATATTTTGCCAGCGAAGACCTTAGCTAAACTTAAATGAAAGCATGAACAACAAGCTTATTTAAATACCTTGCAATGTTCACTCACAACACCACACAAAAACTTACTTGAAAGTCCAATGTGGCTACACTTTTTCATCTTCTTCTTGTCTTCTCATCAACTCTTCCTATCTTCATCGTTCTCTTCCGAGGCTCGAGATCTCGACAAAGCAGCCGTAATCTGCCACCGGGGCCTAGAGGACTCCCCTTCATCGGCAACATCCACCAATTCGACATCATGCAACCTCATCTATGGCTTACAAAACAGTCAAACAAGTACGGCCCTCTCATGTACTTGAAAATATGCCGTGTCCCTCTCATCGTGATATCATCAGCGGAGATGGCGAGGAAGGCTTTGAAAGAAAACGACGTCGCTTTTTCCGGAAGGCCTTTCACGTCTGTCTCCTTGAGAGTATCGTACGACCATAATGACATCATCACCTCACCGTACACAGAGTATTGGAGGAAGATGAGGAAGATGGTGGTGCACAACCTCTTCAGCCGCCAGAAGCTACGATCATATCGCCCCATTCGCCACGACGAAGTATCATCCATGATCGCTGCGATATCGGACAAGGCCAACACTAATGAGGCTGTCGATGTAGGAGAGGTGCTCGCATCTTACAATTCCGACGTTCTGTGCAGAGTTGCGTTTGGGAAGAAATTGGAGAAGAGTGGGGAACAGTCAACGGGTAGGTTGGAGAAGTTATCGAGTCAAATTCTTGGGTGGGCTATAGAAACATGGGTGGCTGATTGTGTAATCTTTGGTTGGGTTAGTAAACTTTTGTTGGTTGCTCGTGGAATGGAGAAGCCTATATCGGAATTAGATGCTTTCTATCAACGGCTCATCGATGAACATGTCAATCCGAATAGGCCAGATTCGATTAGGAACGACATCGTTGATCTATTGATTCAGCTTAGGGAAGATTCTTCAGCAGCATTGAAGATTGACTCCAAGCATATTAAGGCCATACTTATGGTAATACACAACTTTTATACTCATGTGTCGCTTCTTATTAATGCAAGGGATTGTAGTACCTCTCATGTTAATAACTTTTCACCTCTTCTTAGAAAAGTTTTACCTTATGTATTCATATTATTCGTAGAATATATTCATGGCTGGATCAGACACGACGGCGGCGTCACTTATTTGGGCAATGACATCTCTAATGAAGAATCCCAATGCAATGAAGAATGTGCAAGAAGAAATCAGAAGTATTGCAAGAAATAAAAGTTCAATCTATGAAGATGATGTTGAAATGTTACCATATCTAAAGGCAGTCGTGAAAGAGACCCTGAGATTGTATCCACCTGTTCCATTGACATTGAAGGAGACAACAAAGGCGTGCACCATAGATGGCTACGAAATTGAAGCAAAAACACCTGTGTTTGTGAACTTATGGGCCATTGGAAGAGATCCCGAGTACTGGCAAAATCCGGACGAGTTCTTGCCTGAACGGTTCTTGAAGACTTGTATCGATTTCAAGGGGCAAGATTTCGGTTTCATTCCATTTGGATCGGGACGAAGAATGTGTGTGGGCATTGGTCTAGCAGTCGCTAACATAGAAGTGGCACTTGCTAACCTTCTCTACTTTTTTAATTGGGAAATTCCTCATGGAAAAACAAAAGAAGATATTGATACTGAGATCTTAGCAGGACTCGTCATGCATAAGAAGAACCCACTTTATCTGCTTCCAAAAACCTATGTTTGATCATTTTGGCATTGATCAAAGACAAAAGAAGATATTGATACTGATGCCTTATCTGGACTCGTCTTGCACAAGAAGAACTGAAGAACCCACTTTATCTGCTTCCCAAACGCTTAGATTTGATCATTTTTTCTTTGTTGTAATGAAATAATTGGGAGAGATCAAATAAGAATGAAAAATTTTCGTTGAGAGAGAAGAATATATCAATGCCCTTAATTTCATATGATGGATGGACAAGATTTGACTTTTATTTATAATTTTCATTTGTTTATGTAATGCATTTAATACATCAAAAGGTTATAATTTGATTTTGTAAATTGATTTCATTATATGTCATTATCTCTCTTCAATTTGATATGTTACTTGATTTTATTTTTCGGTTACTCCAGCAAAACAAAATATTATCCTTCATAGCATTATTTTCTTTTTTATTTTTAAATTGTTTATTTCATGCATATTATGATATAAGTTAATGCACTAACATTACAATTGTTATGCATTGTGAGTACTGTGAATGTGTTTTAAAATCTTAGATTCTTACAATTTATAAATACTAACTATGATTTATCATTTTTATATAAGCCGGTTCATTCATTCTTAATTAGGGTATTATTTATTTATTTTTCATGTGTTATTATAATTACCATTATAATATATGTTTTTTGAGTCGTTGATGCAAATCAGGATGCATGTTATGAACAAATTATAATTTGGGTTAAAAAAAATTAGGTTGAAAATTTACAATCGTAACTCTAAACAATCAGCTTTTGGGCTAGTCCATCAGGTTAATCAAGCTATAATATTTATGAAAATGTTTCTATATATTTTTTTTCTATTATTTTATATTTGTAAAAATAAGTATGAAAAATAGAATATATAAAATCAAATTAACATATAGTTAAATATCAAATTTAAACATGAATAAATTCGATCTAGAAAAAGGTAATGAAATCTTAACAAAATTGTGTCTTAATTATTGTTATTGAGTGATTGATTAATCAGTGATATGATAAACACAACTTATGCATATAAAATCAAATATATCTCAGTAATATTTTTTATTTTATTTTTTTATTCGATTAATCGGTCAATCCATTCGATTTTCTGGCTAGCCTTATCAGATTCGGGTTGTTTTCTATACAACTCGTTCGGGTTTAAAAATACTTCGGATTATAAATTTTCAACTATAACCATTTTCTATTTCAAATTGGTGTTAAAGACAACACATTTCGAGATAAATTGACATCTCTAAAACTAGGTTTTAATTACATAGAAGGCCCAAAGCCTAAGCTTTTATTCCATCAATCAAAGTCAATAAGTATCATTTTCTTTTAGTCAAGCTTAATTAATTATTGGTTTAAAGTTGTTTCCCTTAAAAAACAATTATTGACCTAAAGAAAATATGTTTTATTATCTAAACCATAAAATTTGAGCAATAATTCTCTTGATGTATATATATGTCCTTTTTTAATGATATGTTGATTTTTAGTGAAAATTAACATCAATAGTTATTCTAATTAATGGACATATCTTATTTTTCCAAAATGCTAAATTGTTCCAAAAGGAGAAAGAATATTCTTAAACAATTTCCAAAGTAATGCGTATTACCAAAATGTGGTTGAAATTCATTTATTTATAGCCTATTAATTAACACAATAAGTTATTTAAACTAATTTCCATATCGTACCTAGTTCTTCTAGCACTAATATATACATCCTTTGTAAGCTCTTTTTATTTAATACAGCACTTTTTATCACATTTAATTCTTTAAATTGACATACTTAGTTGTATTCTCCGTTTCCAACGAGCATAACACATTTTTTCAGAATACAATTATTAAAGATAGTATATAAATTAGTGTAAAAGTATTAAAGTTAGTAGCATGCATACTCAATGAGACTTTCCGGTTAGAGATGGTGGGAAGAGGGGAGATTCGATGAATACTAAGATGATCGCAGTAGTGAGCATAGAAGAACCCCAGCTCTCGATCGGGTATTCCTAAAGATAAACTTCAAGACCACAAATGGTGACTTTCAAGCATAATAGTAGGTAGTAACAACAAATACCCATACATATGTGACTAGATTGCTTGAATAGTATTTCTTGCAGCCCTAGTATATCTTCAAATATTCATCAATATCAACAAATAAAATAAATTAAAAATAATGAAGTATAAATTGCTTGCAAAACTCACCCGTGGTTTTAATTCCCTTCAACCACTCATTAAAATTTAAAGAGCAAAGGAAGCGAAGCTGAAAGGTCGTGAACATTCGAGAAATTACTTAAGAGGACAAGGTTTTATAATAATCATAGATATCTTTATTACGCTGGCTAAAACTTATTTGTTCTTATTCATTTGTATTGCAATAAGATGGACTTTACCAAGACCGAGAATGGACCGACTAATAAATCTTGGATGAAAATTTCTTTTACCTATTTTTTTAGGTAATCTAATATTAACGACTTTGTTACAACTTCTTTTCCTGTAAACGAATAGAATATTATATTTTTGATAACTTGTCTCAAACAAGATAGAGAAACAAGTAAAATTAATTATAGCTATTCCTAATGATGGAGTATTTTTTTTATAATGATTAATTGCCTAAGAAATTACATATTTTTATATATTTTATTTTTCCAATGATTTTTCGATTAAACAATAGATATGCATCAACTTCAATTTTGTCATTATTTTTTCCACAACAACCATATTCCAACAAAAATCACTTCATAAAATCATGATACAACCTTTATCTCATACATACAACGGTTAAAATCTTAAAAATTACCCAATTAACCAACCTTATTAAGAAAACATATGTTACTTAAATTTAAAATAAATTGTCATATAAATAATCCTAATAATATGATTGAGCAAGAAAAAGTAAAAAAAGAGAAGGAAAAAACAACTATCTTTGTATATTCTAAGATAAAACGTTAATTGTATTAAAAAATACAAACGTTGGTTGAACTTCTATTAATATATTCATAAATTTTAATATATTATTATAAATTATAAAAATGACTTTTATAATATTAAAAATAAATTAAATTAAGTAAAAAAAAAATAAGTTTACATTTGTAATCGAACAATGATGTACAGTACAATTCTTGAAATCATCGATTAAGATCCAATTACGATTTGATTTTGAGGGTGGAGATCGTTTTGAACACCACTAAATAAGAACCACACAAAAAGCAAGCATATGAAAAAAAATAACTAAAAAAAGAAGAATAAGGAACGGCAACCATATTCGGTGTGAACGGCGCCAACAAGAATATAACTGAAATGTAAAATATAAATAAAGAAATAAAATAAATTCCACGGCTTCTTCTTCCTCCACGTATTCCAATTTGCTGCTCATTTAACTACTCACACACTCTGCAATTCACCCAAAAAAGCGCACCACACACACTCAATTTTAACTCCTACCTCGCCTCTACCAATCTCGATTCACGTATCTCCTTTGTTCCGGCGTCCGATACCTCACGCGCGAACGTTGCCTTGCCGCCATGGACGCGGCTGCTCAGCTCGGCCACTGCGGGATAGATCATCTCCGCCGCGCCTCGCCGTACTCTTCCGCCGCCGGCTGGAGCTTCAGGTCCAGAAGCAACCAGTTTTTCCCTAGAATTAGGAGACATGCTACTGTGAGGGCCGTTGCGACAGAGCCGAAGCCCGCGGAGTCCAAGCCTGTGAAGGCCGTTAATGGTACCCCAAAGCCGGCGCCGTACAAGTTGGCCAGCGGTGGATCGATTGTATGTTTTTTTTTTATCTTTTTGTTTAGCTACTTTCTTCAGTTCTTTTAATTTTTTTGCTTTTACCAGAAAATTTTGTTCTTCAGTTGAGGTTGGTGATTTTTTTCTGATTTTGAACTTGAGGTGTTTGATGAAATGATGTTGACTTATTGTTATAGAGTAACTTATGATTTGGTTAATGGAAAGCAGCAGCAGAATTGCTTTCGCCTTTTCAAATTTAAGAATGTTTAACAGAGTTTTTTTGTCAGACTAAGAATTTGGGAAACTTGTAAGTGTATGATTAACGATATATCTCTCAATGGTCAAATAAACAGTTATCGGGAGAGATTGATCGAGTATTCCGTACACATTTAATTGCAGTGATGCAACTCCTGCAACCTTTTAGAATACTTAAATTGCAAGTTTAATACATCGAGGTGGTGACTTTTGCCATTGTTTTTAATTTGGAAATGGCAGAGAATCCAAGATGTTTCGCAGGATATCAAAAGGGTGAGGGCGCAGATGGAGGAAAATGAGCAGTTGGCCAGTCTCATGAGAGGGCTTCGAGGCCAGAATTTGAAGGACTCTTTGTTTGCTGAAGATAATGTCAATCTCCGTCTAGTCGAGGTTTGTTGCATCGATTTAAAGCTTATTTTGATCACCACACTATGTTTACTCTCTCCATCTCTCTCTCTCTCTCACTATATATATATATATATATATCCACTCCTTGAATAATGATTACACTTGAAGGTTCCAGTCAGTTAGATTCATTTCATGCATATCTGTATATATGTTGCATATATCTTGATTTAAGGTATGTGGTAATGATGGTGACTTGTCATCATATAATCAAGTTTGTATCTTTTCATGGTTTTTTCTATCAAATTATTGAGCCTTTCAACTTCTTCAGGTTGATGAGAGCAGTGAATTTTTACCGATCGTGTATGATCCTGATACAATTGCTGGTTATTGGGGAAAAAGACCACGTGCTGTTGCAACTCGTATTGTTCAGTTAACATCTGTTGCTGGAGGCTTTTTATCCCGTCTCCTCTGGGATCTAATAAATAATAAACTGAAGGAGGTAAGGGGACTCATTTGGTTTCTGTTTTTCAAATTGCTCTTCAAAGAGGAGAAGCTCTTCAATCCTAGTTTATTCGTGCTTAAGTTAAGTAATTATAATATGGGGACCATGCATTACATGTTCAATCATGGACGAAATGGATAATTTTTCCTAACAACACAGAGCACATAAGAGTTTGAGGCAGAGTACATCTTCTTAAGCAGAAGCAATAGCCAACGAAATATGATTAAAGCATTGAATCTGATGATTATGCAACTTCATCTCATGATTTTTTAGTAATTTGATTTGCTTTCTATTTCCACGCAGAATGAAGTCGCTCGAGCTATTGAATTGAGGGAGATTGTTACCTCTTTAGGTCCAGCATACATAAAACTTGGGCAAGCATTGAGTATCCGACCTGATATATTGTCGCCTAGTGCAATGACTGAACTACAGAAGCTTTGTGATAAGGTGACAAATTATTCTTGAGTTTCAGTGACATTCCTTGTTATTATCACAATCTCGACTTTGTTGTCCATTCCATTACATTCCTCATTTGAAACCTTTCTTCAATTCTAAATCTCTACCTTCGCTTGCTTCTATGGAAGTGACTTTGATATTCAAGAGGAAACTGTTTCAACTACATTGTTTCTTTTGCACTCGTCAGTAAGTAACTAATCTGTCCATTGTGTTTATAGGTACCATCCTTTCCAGATGACATGGCAATGGCTCTTATTGAAGAAGAGCTCGGACAGCCGTGGTACAATATCTACTCCGAGCTTTCTCCTTCCCCTATTGCTGCTGGTAATTTCAACGGGTTTATGTCTTTGTTTACACTTTGGTTAAATCAGCTTCGAATTGCACAAATCATTATCCAACTTTGTTAAGTAGCTGAAGTTTTATGATACTTCTTCTTTTACAGCCTCTCTTGGTCAGGTCTATAAGGGCCGCCTAAAAGAGAATGGGGATCGCGTAGCAGTTAAGGTGCAGAGGCCATTTGTTCTCGAAACTGTGACAGTCGATCTGTTCATTATAAGAAACATAGGCCTTTTTCTTCGGAAGTTCCCTCAGGTACTGATTAGAATTTGTCACTATCTTATATTACCTTGAAATGGATGCTTTGAGTCATGCCACAATTTCCTTCAGGTCTCCATAGACGTTGTCGGATTAGTTGACGAGTGGGCAGCTCGTTTCTTTGAAGAGCTGGATTACATTAATGAAGGGGAGAATGGAACAGCATTTGCTGAAATGATGAGGAAAGACCTACCTCAGGTAATTTTTCTGCTAAAGTGAAAATTTCTTTTTATCTCGCAATTCCCACGACTATCCAAGATCAGCTTTGTGATTACCACTACTCTAACAGAGTTCTGCTTTATAGGTAGTTGTGCCAAGAACATACAGTAAATACACTGCAAGGAAGGTTCTTACAACACAGTGGATAGATGGAGAGAAGCTGTCACAAAGTACAGAAAGTGATGTCGGAGAGCTGGTAAACGTCGGTGTTATATGCTACCTCAAGCAGGTAATTATTCTTGTGATTGCTCATACCTTTGTCATCTGTGAATCCTAGACTCCCTTTAAATCCTCTTTAACCTTTCTCGTTTCAATTTGGATTACAGCTGCTTGACACGGGTTTTTTCCATGCCGATCCACATCCGGGAAATCTAATCCGAACTCCTGATGGGAAGCTAGCAATACTGGATTTTGGTAAGCAATTGCTATCTACAAAATTCACATTCTTCCTGTAGGAAAATACTTGTAACAGGATTTCTCACAACAATGTGCATCTACATTGACTTGCTCCCATATCATATGTGTAGTTTTAGTTTTTCATGCTTTTTGTTGACTTGCACTGAAAATGGCAGGCCTGGTCACTAAATTGACGGATGATCAGAAATTTGGGATGATCGAAGCTATTGCTCACCTTATTCATCGAGATTATGCTGCTATCGTAAAAGATTTTGTCAAACTTGGCTTTATTCCAGATGGAGTTAATTTAGAACCCATCCTGCCTGTTCTTGCCAAAGTTTTCGATCAGGCACTCGAGGGTGGAGGGGCCAAAAATATCAACTTTCAAGAATTGGCAGCAGATTTAGCACAAATAACATTTGATTACCCGTTTAGAATACCGCCTTACTTTGCACTTATAATTAGAGCAATTGGGGTGCTGGAGGGTATTGCTTTGGTGGGCAATCCTGAGTTTGCCATTGTAGATGAAGCTTATCCATATGTTGCCCAGGTACAAATATACTATGATATACTAATGCCTAAACCTCAAAGGTTTGATTGCTTTAAAATTCTCATACTTTCAAAAAACAGTTCTCATGACTTTTCGATTTGGCCAATAGATACACACAGTTACGATTTTTTGTTCCTTTTGACTTTTCAATTTGGCCAATAATTACATTAACTTACAATTTTTTTCGTATTCTTCCTTGGCGACCTTTTTCGATCAAATTTAAGTTGATGCAGGATCTAACATCACATTTTATATGCATGTCAACTTAAATTTGATCGAAAAAATTCATTATGAAAAAATAAAAAGAAATTGAAAGTTTATGTATATATAGTTCTAAACTAAATTTATAGTACACAGTTCTTTTCCTTTTGTTCTAAACAAATAGTTAACAACCTATTACTTCTTTCTGTGGATCTCAGAGGCTACTCACTGACGAATCCCCACGACTGAGGTCTGCTTTACGCTACACAATATATGGAAAATCTGGAATCTTTGATGCTGAAAGATTTATTGATGTCATGCAAGCTTTTGAGACTTTCATAGATGCTGCGAAGAGCGGAGGAGGCGAAGATCTGAATGGAGGCATGGCAGAACTTGGATTTTTACAACCTCAATCAAATAATTTGGTTCCTGCTTTTGTGGGTGGTACTTCTCAAACACAGCCAATCCAAACAAGAGCAGCCTTGGGATTCTTACTATCCGATAAAGGGAATTTTTTTCGAGAGTTTCTGCTAGACGAGGTAATATTTAGTTTTAAGCACACGATTGAAGTAATTATGTTTCATAGCAAGTCAAAGTAAGTTAACTTCATCGTAGGTAGCATAGTGAAAGATCTATGCTTTTGATGCTATTTATGTATATCATCTTTATGTTTCGATCCACGAATATGATTATTCATGACTGTAGCATGTGCTGTAGATATGTTTGTATACAAACCGAACCGAACCCAATACTATCATGCTTGAGTTAAGCTCGTTTGAAAATTGAAGGCTAGATTTAAGCTTGATAAATAGCTATCGAGCTCAAATTCAGTTTGCTTATTCTTTGATTTAATAGTGCATTGGAGCTCAGGCTCAAACTCAACTCGAATTCGTTAAATATACTAGTTTGAGCTTGTTAAAAAGTCATTTATTAAATTATTTGAGTCAATATATATTATTTTATGTTAATTAAACAAGTTCGTGAACTAGTTCGTATAAAAGGTTCACGAACTATTCAGAATTCGGCTCGCTTTTGAAGTTTGTGAACAGGCTTGTTAACAAAGTTCAATATATAATGTTGTTTTCTATTGACTCATGAACAGATTGTGAAGGGCATTGATGCTATCTCAAGGGAACAGCTGGTGCAGATAATGGCTTTTGTTGGTGTTGGAAATGTAACCCCAGTTTTTAGTTTGGTTCCTACTCTGGGGCCTTTCAGGACAGCTGCACTTCTTCCCACAGTAACCGAGGAAGACAAAGTCATACTGAACAACGTTCAGAAAATCGTCGAATTCTTAGCTGCTGGAACTGCAGCTTCGTCGCGTCAGGTGATGCCAATTTCATGCTTCTTTGGACTCAATATAATGTGCTTCTACAGGGTGTAATAATTTTACCTGTTGAACATAGAATCAGCTACTTACACAACTTAATTATGTGCTTCTACAGGGTGTAGTAAATGTTCCTCAAGTGGTCCAAGAGCTACTCCCCGTGTTGCCGGGTCTCACCGTGAAGTTGCTTCCGGAGGTGCTCAGTCGGTTGTCATCACGGATACTAGCTCGTGTACTACGTGATACGCTCTTGTAAACGAAAATAGTGGCTCGTTGCCGAAGATTTAGCCATCATTCAATTGCACAGAGCATGTCCCTTTCCAACAGCTTATAGATTGATTACTAAGATTCCTGAGGAATGTAGATTATGCATGTATAGTGAACTTTACAAAGAAAAGAAAAAAGAAGTGTAAATTTACTCACCAGAATAAATGAATACAAAGGCTTACATTTTTTCCCAGTTCCTGACTTTGTTGATTCATTAGATGTTGTTCCTCTTTAGTAGGGATGTCGAATCTCGTACCTAACCCGAAAATTTCGAGTATCCGAATTCGAAAATCACATGCGGCCATGCTCTTGCTCTCCATTTCTTGAAACACTCGCCTACCGCACTGCAAGCTACCGCATTTGCTGTACATGTCACAAGAGACGTCCCCAGAAACAACCCAGATGGATCTCAAACTGGTTATTGACCGCGTCGTCATACACCCAACGCCCCGATCCAAGGCTCCCCATCCCGGCTGCAGCAGTCAGAAGTGCGACATACGTGTACTTGTTTGGCTTCACGCTATCACCGTGCATTTCCTTGTAGAGCTCAAACGCTTAGGGCAGTAAACGAACAAAGCTATTTGAAGTTCAGCTCAAAAAAAGGTTCATTCGGAACTCGATTCGATAGTAAACGAGTCGAGTTCTCTAATATCGAACATTCAGTCGAACCTCAAGCTAAAATAACTAATTTTTGAAATAAAAATCTATACAACCTAGAACTCAAGTCAAGTTGAGCTCGAATTTGAAAAGTATTAATATAAATATCAAACAAGTCGAGGTCGAACTCAAATTCGAAAATAATATTATTTAGCTTTCCACTAGTAGAGATAGAGTTGAACTTGAACTCGACATTTATATGTCAAGCTGATCTCGAACTCTACAATTATATGATGAGCTGAGCTCGAACTCAATAATTATATATTGAGCCGAGCTCGAACAACATATTAGAAGTTTCATCCGAACTAGCCTCGGCTCGTTTACCGCCCTACTAACGACATCTCCGATTTCGCACTCTTGGCAAAACTGCTGATCATCGCCCTCCGAGAAACCACATTTCTTGTCACATTTTATCAAACACCTCCCGCGCAACATCGTTCTCCTGCTGAGCCCGAGACCCGCGAGTCCGCCACTATAGTCGTCACAAAACGACACTCTAGTGCCGCATTATATCGAACATCTTCAGCGCATCACTCAATTAATATCATAAAAAAATTAATTTAAAACCACTAAATTACTTCTCAAATGTAGCCATAATTATTTTATCACCAAAATCTTATAATATTGAATAATAATTCTTTACTTGCTTTTCAATTACAAAACGTGATTAATTGCAAATTTTTCACAAATTTTTCTCAAACTACATGGCTTATATGGTTAAAATTGGTTATGGATTCTACCTTGTCGGTATGTACATACACACACACATATATATATATATATGCATGTACACCACAACATTCATACACGCACTCTTCCTAAAATTCTTTCCTTTATGCTCAATAAATGAAACTAAATCAATTCCCAAATTGTAGCAACAGATTTCTTTAATACCATAAATTACCCACTTACCGTTCAGCAAAATCTAATCCTTTCCCCAATTTCTCTGAAAAAACCCCTCGTTTCTCGACTACTACAGTGCTCCGATCTGCCCAAAATTTTGGTGGTTCTCTACAAGCACAACACCTCTCCTCGAAACCCAATTTCGTGAGCTTCGCACGGCCGCTTGAATCAAGGTAATTCGATTTCCCTATACTTTATTTGTTTTTACTTTTCAGTTTGGTACTGCAAACTATCCTGATCCGTGCTTGCTTCCATAGTATTAATGGTGTTACGGTTAATTCTGCTACTGTTATGATTATATGCTATTCTGCGGCGTGTGAATTAAACTGAATTTTGTTGATGAAGTTTCTGATTGACTCTGGAATAAATTTTTCAATTTTAGCTTTTTGTTAAAAATTGGGGCTGTCTGAGAATTCCATATTGTAATGCAGCGTTGAACTTGGATTGTGCAGTGACACGTGCTCAGTTTCTGCTTTGTGCTGCCAATTGAACATGAGAGGATTTGGTCTGCTTAAAAATTAGGAGATACAGTTTAATAGAAGAGAGATCTAGATAATAATTACTAATTGGAACTTTTCGAAGAATCAAGGGATGAACTTGTATGTTTTTTTACTCGAATAGCTTGAAATTCATGCTGTATTGATGTTCTGCATTAGTAAATAAACTTGATTTTATACTGTTTGTAATGTTTAGTGAAAATTCATGCCTCTTGAACTCAATATTGTGTGTTGTTAAAGTTATGATTTTTTTTTAACTAAGAGAAATGTATATTGTATAATATACTATTTGGAAGGGGTTGGTTCTTACTTTTATATGGTTTAGAGGGGAAATTTAGGGGATGTAATTGTTTTGGTTCAAGTTCCTGCCACCATCTGAATCTACAAATCGTTATTTACATTTCCTCGGATAATTCACATGAAACAATTGGGTGCCGAATTAGGAGAGTAATTTGATTCTTGGGAAGACTAGAGTCTGGATGAAGGTTCAGTATTCAGTAGTAAGTCTAAAATACATAGCTTGGTTCGGGGGATTTGGATTTGAATTTGGTCCCTTCTTTCACCTTACTAGTAATAACTCCGTTTCTGGTGATCTTGTGAGTGAACTGCAACCTTCTTTAGATTTTGAATTGTCCTTTTAAGGTTTCACCGATTGTTCCTTCCTTCCTCTCTTACATGGATGACACTATATGTTTTATAATCCATTAGAAATTTCTTCTTCTTCCTTTTCTTTTTCGTGTTATGGAATAGAGTGAATTTTATGTTTGTTTATAAGATAAGAGTCAAAACCAAAGAAACCACTTGACTTCACTTGGTCACAATTGCTGAGTTGGGATCGGGAGTACTGTAAATATCTGCAACATTTCAATTTTGTGCGTAAATTATGATAGTCTATTTTCAAGTTCTCCTCCGTCATCTAGCTATATTTGAGATTTTGGCTTTTGGAAATTATTGCAGCAATCTATAATTTTGTACTCATGAAACATGTGCTGTTTTCTTTGTTCTAATCAGTGGTTTAAGAGCTATCTGGTTTCAACATTCTTGAAGGTTGACAGAGGTGCATTTGCCTTTATTTGATAGTGGTGCTTTGGATGATTGCATTGGCTACGCTATTAGCATAGCATAATTTGCTCTAATACATCCTGCAGTATGTCGGCTGTTGATATATCCAAATATGAACATAGTCCTATCCATAAGGCCATACTTTTGAAGGACTATGCTGGTCTCAGGAAAATTATTGCAGGACTTCCTCGACTATTGGACCCATCTGAGATCCGCACTGAATCAGTTTCACTTGCAGAAGAAGCTAAGGCTGAGGCCATAGCTGCTGTAATAGACCGACGTGATGTCCCTAGCAGAGAAACTCCTCTTCATTTGGCTGTTAAATTTCGTGACGAGACTGCAACGGAGATGCTTATGCTTGCTGGGGCGGATTGGAGTTTGCAGAACGATCAGGGTTGGAGTGCATTACAGGAAGCAATCTGTAATAGAGAGGAAGCGATTGCAAAAATCATAGTTAGGCATTACCAGCCACTGGCCTGGGCAAAATGGTGCAGAAGGCTGCCTCGGTTAATCGGGACAATGAGAAGGATGAGAGATTTTTATATGGAAATCACATTTCATTTTGAGAGCACAGTTATCCCTTTCATATCAAGAATCGCCCCTTCTGATACTTACAAGATCTGGAAGAGAGGTGCAAATCTGAGGGCTGATATGACTCTGGCTGGTTTTGATGGTTTCAGAATACAACGTTCGGATCAGAGTGTTCTTTTTCTTGGTGATGGCTCGGAGGATGGTCAAGTTCCCCCAGGTTCACTATGCATGATTACGCACAAAGATAAGGAGGTAATGAATGCTTTGGACGGTGCTGGTGCTCCAGCAACCGAGACAGAAGTGCAGCAAGAAGTTACTGCAATGTCTCAGACCAATATATTCAGGCCTGGAATAGATGTGACGCAAGCAGTTCTCTTGCCTCAAACAACATGGAGGAGACAGGAGAAATCGGAAATGGTAGGTCCCTGGAAAGCTAAAGTCTATGATATGCACAACGTGGTTGTTAGTATTAAATCAAGGAAGGTGCCGGGGGCCATGACTGATGATGAATTATTTAATTCGTCCAACGAGAACGAACCTGAGAATGAGCTTGATGATATCTTAACAGAGGAAGAAAGAATGCAACTTGAGGTTGCTCTTAAGATGGACTCATCTGATTTGAGCAATGAAAATAGTGACGGCATCATTCCACACCGTCATAGTTGTTATGACCACAGGGACATCCCCATTGAGGATATAGATGGTTTTAGGAGCGGAGAAATTAAGCAAGAGAAGAAAGGATGGTTCGATGGATGGAGGAGACGGGAAAATAAGCAAGACAATGAGAAAAAAGTTACTCCACCAAGAAGCTCTTTGTGCGTGGAAGAAATAGTTAGTGATTCTCTAGAGGGCTCTCCTAGAAGTCAAAACAAGCCGGGTAGGCACTCCGTCGAAGTGATTGTGAAACGGGATGAACATCGAACCACTAAAGCTTCTTCATCAACACGTATTGACAGTGCAAATCGAAGAAAGGATGTAAATCGTGAGAATGAGTATAAGAAAGGTTTAAGGCCAATTCTTTGGCTTTCTCCAGATTTTCCATTACAAACTGACGAACTACTGCCACTGCTCGACATTTTGGCTAACAAAGTCAAAGCTATACGACGGTTAAGAGAGTTATTCACCACAAAACTACCAAAGGGGACCTTCCCTGTGAAGGTATTGTTTTCCCCAAGCTATTTACTGAACTGATAGATATGCTTTATTTCACTCGCATTCATTTTTACTTATATTATATATTTTAGCACACTAGTTTCTGCTTATGCTTGTTATCTCTGATCATATTGAGCCCGAGAGTAATGAATCAGTGCTGATGGCAAGTTTAGAACAGGTCTGGTTAAGTGTTCGTTATACCGATGGTACATGCTATTCATTATGAATGGGATTGACACCAACATGCTTAAAAATTCTAAATTGACAAATTCGTCGTTATTTTTTCTCCATTCGGTTCAACAAGCCAGCTTGATGAGAATTTGATAAATTTAGTTATGCCCGTTTACTTGTTTCAATAAATTCTGGTTCTTTTTCAGGTTGCCATTCCAGTGGTTCCCACTATAAGAGTGATAGTTACATTTACAAAGTTCGAGGAGTTGCAGCCGTTAGATGAGTTTTCAACTCCCCCTTCGAGTCCTACTGCCGTTGGCAAAGAGAGCCCTATGCTTCAACCTTCAAGTTCATCTTGGTTCCAGTGGATAAAATCTCCTTATCAACGACCCGGTTCTTCTACAGGTAGCTCTAGCAGCAGGATCGATAACATTCAAGACCCGTTTGCAATTCCTTCTGAATATTCATGGATTACCGCGGAAGCAAAGAAGAAAAAGATGCAGGAAAAGAACAAATCTAAGAAATCAAAAACTCAAAAGTAGTCTTCACTCTTCACTCCGTTGCCAGACATGAAACGTGGTTTCGTTGATCCTCTAACTTCCGACTTAGACGAACAACACATTGCATCAAGGTATACGTGGTAAGAATATTATTATGGGTTATTTAAACAGTTCAGCTCTGGTATATTCATTGTGGGGGGTTTATAGAAGTCTGTATCTGTGATTCTTGTTACCGTATCGACCATCGGTTTCGTGTTTCGGTTAACAGTCTTACCGTTGTCGTCGGCACGACTTTCTTCTCCTGAACTTCAGCATCTTTACTAACAGATTGAAAGGATATTGTATATTCTTTGATTCTATCACCACCATTTCTTAATTATTTTCATGCAGTGTGAGCAATGAATACTGTAATTCCTGTGTTTAAGAAAGTATGGTTATTTCTTGAAATAGAATTTCAGTTTGCTTCCTTTCTCTCTCTGCTTGCAGCCATGGTATATTTTCAGCTTACATTTTTCGGACACTGCAAATCTTTTTCGTTTGTTTATGTACTGGGAAATTTCCGATTGCACTTCAAGTGCTTGATGAAATGCCGCAACTAATTATTGCCTCAACCTAATCAATTTTGATAGCAACTTTTATACAGCACTTTTTTTTTTCAAAAAAACATTTCCAATCTTTTTTAAGCATGAAAGCATTATACACATTGGAGGAAGTATTTTGTAATTTTTTAAAGATTTTGGCTAATCGATTTTTAGAATGCCCTATCCGAATACTATATCCAGTTCAGATCCGATTATTATATACTCGATATTGTTATTCAAGACGAGTTCGAGTATTTAAAAAAGTTGATCAAAGTGTATGGTAATGCATGAAATCTTAACAAAATCGTTATGAAATTATAGTGATAATATTCAAAAAAATAATAAAAAAATTCTAACCGTAATTTTAATTTTTTCCAATGAAACACTCATTTCTGTATAAAATTTTCAGTTTCATACAATTCATACCGAGTGTAATTGTGATGAATTGGAAATTTATATCCTAAATACTTAAAAATAACTAAAATTTATAATTTTTTATATTTGCAATTATCTTTATTTATTTCTCTCTATTTTTTTCATAATTATAATGCATAGTTGGGAATTGTATTTTCACTTCAAAAAAAGACCCATATTAAAAAATCGATTCATTAAAATATTATAAAAGCAATTAAATTTCAATTTACATCTTGAATAAAAATATTCACATAATATATAAAGTATTTTCTAGGTTTAATTTTTATTTTACTTATTTTAGTTATAATAGTACTCAGATTTTAAGCGGCCAATTCGAAGCCACCGTCATCTCCGCCGTGGCGCCACCGTAGACTGCCGCGTCACTAACTATCGCCACCCTCCTTTCTTTCATTCTTCACATAATCAAATTGGAAATCTCTCCGCGCAGACATTTCAGAATCTGAGCAAAAAACCCACTTATCGAGCTAAAACTTCTTTTTAGTTTTCTTCCCTTTACATACGAGCATATCTTCATTTCCGATTCAGCTGAGAAAACGTCCAATAGTAATGTTCAGGTATGGAATTTCTCTATCATTTTCAGTAAATATTAAGATTTCGTTAAATTACTCATTTTTAGTGTTGTTGTAGTGTTGTGAGTTGGGCTAAAATTGGATGAAAATACATCACGGCATCATTGGTTTATGAGCTGATTTTGCTAGAATATTATGTTTTGGGTCATTAATACTAAACCGGAAGTATAAAGACATGATGCCAATTTGAGTTCTTGGTGAAGGAATGATTAGTTGGTGTTAGTAGGTTTGCAGTTTTAAGGATATAGTAACTTCGAATTGTTCTTTGATGCTTGTGTATGATATCTTTTGAATAAACATCTTTAAATGTTCAGAATAGGATGTATTGGAATGGGTTTTCTGCATGCAGAAGTCCAACGAATTGCTGCCTTTAGAGATTTTAATGTTTTTTGGTTGTTGTGGGAGAGGCTTTCTATGATTTTGTTACAATCCCATCTCAACTTGTAGTGTTCGTGCCTGATTTCCAAATATAAGCTGTGATATTGCTAATCCATTTTGTTTGACTATGAAGAAAAGGGATACTTGTGTTACGGGATTAAAGAATTTATAAAGAAAGGAAGAGATGCTATCATTTATATGCAAACTGAATACCATTGTGAAATTGTGAAGTTGGAATTTTTCCATTGCTTAGCTGATCCACGAACTGGCTTACTCGATTGACGTTGCACCTCTAAGTTGGCTAAAATCATGTTGTCTTTTCTTCGGAGTTGCTTCTCTTTAAAAGCTTTATTTGCATTCTTCTCTTGTCCATGATGATAGATATCTCTTCTGTTTGCCTTTGAGATTCATTAAATTAATCAGTCGAGAGGTGAAACGACTTTAGATCATAAATGTGGATAGTGGTAGGAGCATGTCTCTTTAGTGGCATTTTAGCCTGACAACAGACTCTGACTATCCCAAATGTCTTTATTTCTATATGATTGTGTTTATGACATTAAACAATGATGTGCATATGAGGATTGAGGTTATTGTTGCGGTCTACTGGATTCTCACTACTTCATAGTTCATAATAGATGAGAGTAAAAGATGTGTCTTTTTTTAATTTTGGACAGGACAAGTACAAGACGGGTGGCTTTACACATGCATGCCTGGAAATCGGCAAACAGGGCATTATGTAGTGGTGCACAAGCCAAGTCACCTGGTGCATCCATCGAACAAGTTAGTAGTGTAATGGATTTAGTATATAAGACTATGTCATTTTGATTTTTTCTTTTGGGCAGTTATGGAGCTGTTTAATTAGGTGCAAAACTTTGGCATTTCGTATCTTTAAACTCATTACTTTGGAATCTTCTTGCTGATTTTGTTACTTCATTTTCGTGATAGTGAAACCTCGTTTTTCTGTTATATCTGCCTTTTCTTTTCAGGAGCTTTGGGACATGATGTTCTTAATTTAACTCTTAGATTTCCTTTTTGTGATCCCTCAAAAGTAATTACTTGTCGTGTTGTAGAAATTTCCTAGATATATAGGTAACATATTAGAGATATGGTTTTTATTTCTGGAATGGCATGCATTAGTTTCTTGACTTAAATGGAAGAAATTCTGATTACTAAGATGCTTAACTAAGGGGAAGAGGATTTGCAGCATTCAAATTTTGAGGACAGTTGTAAACTTTCAAAATGGAACCAGAAAAAAGAATCAGAAATTGTATCCCTGTAGTGGAATGTTTAATGCAGGATAATTCTGATATTCTTCTGCATCTTAGGTTGATCAAGTCCCAAACATTACGAAACCAAACTTAACTTCCTGATGTTCTGCTCAATGATTTGGGTCCTAATCTTTTGTTACTATACTTAGGTACTTGCAGATAAACAAAGATCTGAAAGTGATCTTCCCGTACACGATGTTGCTATTGTTGGGGGTGGCATGGTTGGCATGGCTCTGGCTTGCTCTTTGGGTAAGTGTTATTTTGCTTATTATCTTAATAGTATCTGAATTGGGTAATACTGAGATTGATGTAATGTGCTTGCAGCAAAGACACCATTGACAAACCAACTGAATGTTGCCATTATTGATAGCAATCCAGCTCTACAAAGTGTCCATTGCATCAAGAAAGAGGATCCCCCAGATCCGAGAGTTAGTACTGTCACCCCAGCGACGATAGCTCACTTCAAAGGTACCACTTCTTGCATTGTGACTTTCCAAATATTCTGTTTCCCATTTTGAAGGAGTTTTAAATGTGCACTGCTGTCTGAAGCATTGGTTCAAGCTTTAGACTGGTACTTTAAATGTGCTCTCACCAAATGAGCTGCATTTCTGGTTGAAATGAGTGGATAAGCTTGATTTATGTAGACTGTGAAAGCATGATAACTGTTCATCCTTTTCTTTCAGACGTGGGTGCGTGGAAATATGTGGAAGAGCACAGGCATGCTTATTTTGACAAGATGCAGGTAACGATACTTGAAACCCATTTTTGGGGTATAGTTTGTCTGCAACCATTAGTACGGGTATCTTTAGCCTTATAACTTGTTGCAGCTTATTTACAACATTTTCAAGTACTTGTTTTTTCATCATTTTCTCCAATCCTTCCATATAGATATATATATTTCGACAATTAGTTTTAGAACGACTTCAATCTAAATTTATTGTGTCTTTCCAGGTCTGGGATTATACTGGTCTGGGCTATACAAGGTACCACGCAAGAGACGTGAACAAAGAAGTACTAGGGTAAGAGCGAATCCTGCACTGTGATTCCTTCTAAAATCCTACAGCTCTGTCGCAAATAACGTTTGTCGGGATTCAATTATGTAGGTGCGTGGTGGAGAACAAAGTGCTTCATAAAACTCTATTCTCATGTCTGCAGGTACTTGATGCTATAATAGTACTTGCACTTTTGTTTCTGTAAGGAAGGTTACATGAACAAATCCTCTACCTAGTCATTTTTTTTACTCGCACTAGAGGATGGATGATTGAATTTCTCTTTAATATTTGTGAGAACAAAATAGGTCGAAACGGAGTAATTGACTCAATTACCATTGTGCCTTCCTTGTTTGATTGCTCAGCAAATTAAGCTTAGTCTTTTAGATTACATTATGCTTGTGAGTTGTGACAGGATGCAGGTTCCCAGCATAAAGTATACCCTCTCAGATTAAGCTCGATGACCATGGAACCAGCATCAACATCGAGTTCACATGGATCTTTGGCAAAATTGGAACTGAGTGATGGGAGTCGCTTGTATGCAAAACTAGTGGTAAATTTACTGCATTGTCAAAAGTACAAAAATTATCACCTACCCGCATGCGAGCACACTAATGTGTCTGCGACTAATGTGGCATATCATGTAGTTAAATAATAAATTTTTGATAAAACTTTATTAATTCTCACTTTCTGATCAGAGTGTAATTTAATACTCCCTCCGTCCACCAATGTTTGTTACATTTTGCCATTTTGGGCCATCCACCAATGTTTGTTACATTTTAAACTTTCCATTTATATCACACATACTTCAATTAAATAATAATAATAAGTGGGACCCAAACTCCACTAACTACACTCTTTCATCTAAAGTCAAAACACTACATTAAAACACGTGCCGGGTCAAAACGTAACAAACAATCGTGGACGGAGGGAGTATTAATTAAAACAAATAAATGAAAAAATAATGAAATTATGGTGAATTGTAGGTTATTTAACATTGTCATATCAGTCACGAGTATATTAACGATGTCCGCAACAGGTAGGGCAGTAGAATTGTGTCAAAGTATTAAATTGTTTGGCTTGCATAAAAAAGATGATGTGAATTGGGTTTACGCTTAAGTGTTTATAATAAAATTTGAACTATCCGGCTTCTCATAGCTTTTCTCCATTCTGCATATGTCAGGTTGGAGCCGATGGGTCCAAATCACGTGTAAAGGAGTTAGCTGGGATAAGTTCAACTGGATGGAAGTATCCGCAGAATGCAATTATATGTACTGTCGAGCATATGGAGGAAAATCGATGTGCTTGGCAACGATTTCTCCCGAACGGTCCAATTGCCCTTCTGCCAGTTGGAGACAAGTTCAGCAATATTGTTTGGACAATGAACCCTGAAGAGTCATTGAATCGCAAATCAATGACTGAGGTTGATTTTCTGAGAGAATTGAACCGTGCTCTGGACAACGGATACGGACCGCATCCGAAATCTCAATCGTTTGGGGGTGCATCTCCGTTCTCTTGGCTAAAGGCAGAAAAAACATTGTCGGCGTATGATTGCTTTGAACTTCCACCGAGAATCACCAATTTGGTGTCTGAAAGAATGGTGTTCCCCTTGTCTCTCAATCACGCAAACTCGTATGCCAAAAAACGTGTCGTCCTTATTGGTGATGCTGCACATACTGTTCATCCTTTGGCCGGTCAAGGAGTTAATATGGGATTCGCAGACTCGTTTTCTCTATCAAACGTTATTGCTGAAGGTATCGCAGTTGGATCTGATATCGGTGAGGTAAGAAAATATTCTTTCTTGTGACATGAATTTGGTACGTAAAGGTAGGATTGTAAACGTACTACTCGCGGGCTATTCATATTCAACTCAGAAAAGGCTAGTATAGAGCTCGATTCGATAGTAATCGAACCTTATTTTGAGTTCGATGCTTTTATCGAGCGAGACGGTGCTCGACTCTTTAAGTTCGCGAACATGTTAGGATTCGTTTTTTTCACGAGTATGTTACCCAAGCATGTTCCCGAGTCTTCAATCAACCCTTCTATAATCTAGCGAACACACGAACCTCAAGCTAAAATAGCAAATGTGTTAAAATAGAAAATTTATACAGCTCGAGAAAATCATTCATTTGAATAATATTATCGAGTAACTCACGAGCTTTGCTCGAACTGCGCTCAAACTAGTTAATTAGAATCATGTTGAGCTGAGCTGGAACAATAGTTCAAAAGCTCGAGAGTCAAGCACAAGCTGAGCTTGAACACCCTTATATTCAAAATGAGCTGAGCGAGTCGAGCAGAGTAGTATTCGTCTTGGCTCAGCTTGGCTCCTTTACTGCACTACGTAAAGGTGATTTTCAAGAATGTGCTTAAAATGCTTCTCCCCTCGTTTTTCATGGCGTTCATGAGCTATTAAGTGGTTTTCTAATGCCATTTACATTCCACCTAGCTATCGTTGCTGAGAAGATACGAATCAGATAGGAAACCTGCAAATTTGACCATGATGGCGATCCTCGACGGGTTTCAGAAGGCGTATTCCGTTGATTTCGGGCCGTTCAATGTGTTGCGTGCTGTTGCATTACAAGGAGCCCAGTATATTTCACCCTTGAAGAGAAACATCATATCCTATGCCTCAGGTGAGCATAGATTTCCACTCTTTTCATAACCTTTCAAGTGTTAAAAATCGTGGTATTGTCCACATCTCTCTTTAGTGAATAACAAACTCTGTAATGCCTATTTATGAGGGATCAATTAGTTGTCGATGCTGCTAATCATATTTACTATTACTATTATAGTTTCGTTTCTACTTACTTAATTTGGCTTAGTTAATCTGCCTTGTCAAATTTTATCATGAATATCGAATTATGTTTGAGATTGCACATAAAAATCAGAGTCTACGTCGACGATTAAGTGTCACATTGGTGTTACTTAAACGCCATCGTTTTATTTAATATCTAACGACGTTTTAGGCGCGTTGACAATGAACTTATTGGCGTTGAAACTATAATTTAATCAATAAACATAAAGCAATGTCGTTTCATTTCATTTTAAATGCGACTGTCTTTTAAGTAGCACATTTGATCTTTATGTGCAATTTCAATATAAAAAAAGGTAGTTAATGTATTGTATTGAATCTGTAAGTGCAACATTGATAGTTAGTGTATTGTTGGTTAGATTTCTTAATTCGTATACAATTTCTGGATTTATAGATAATTCATGTATTTAACAGCAATTAACTCTTATATTGATAATATATATGGAGTTTCTGCTCACGAACTGTTTGTGAAAATGCCAAAATTTAATTTGCAGTTTTTGATCAATAAACTCATTAACAGAAAATAAAATTGGCCTAGAAAACGAACGAACCTTCGATGATCTCATTCAATGAATCCACTCTGGATAATATTTCGAAAGATGCTTTTCCTAATGGTTATTCAATTAGTGACGACGCCATAATCGATGATGAACTGTTCGATGAAATGTCTACAAGAAAGATGATGGCCTTCGTGGGTGCATGAACCTTTATTTTTCCAAGCTTGCAATTAAAACGACTTTGTTTTGATGTCAATTCGGTTTCAATTTGCCAGCTCAACTTTGTTTTTCTATCCTCAAATTCAATTTGACAATAAAATCAAAACAATATTATTCTACATACAAAGAATTGTTTTATTGTTCGTTTAAAATATTAGAATGTTTAAATTCAGCTCGTTTGAGATTTATATTAATGGTTTTTGAACTCGAGCTCATATGAACTTTTTTAGCTTGAGGTTCGATTGAAAACTCGATTGAGGGCTTAATGGAATGTTTGGTAACATATTTGCGAAGTCAACGAGTTGAACATTATTTATCTCAAGCTCAACTTAATAAAAGAATTGGCTCGAGCTTGGCTATGTAAAAGACTCGGACTGGAGCGCGGCTCAATAAGAAATCAAGTCTACTAGTTTACTATAGAGTTAAATTCCGAACAAACTTTTTCGAATCAACCCTCAAATAGCAGTACTATTGATATTTTTCCATGTAATGACTTTTACAAGAAACTTGAATATAGTTTGGCTTTCACTCTCATCCAATAGAGACAAAGGCACTTTAATTAATTCAAGCTGCCACTTTCCCTACTATCAACGATTGAGTTACATTTGGACCATCTCTTAATCAATGTCCATTTTAGTCTTAGATATTTAGTTAGTGTAGAAATAAGTGACATGGGGTCGTTATGTGTACACGTGTGTCTCTGTGTGTGTGCGTGTGTCTTAATGAGAAAGATAGAGTGGTCTACCTATGGACTAGGAATGGGGGTTGCATTGTATACCACTCTCCATAGTAGGACACGTGTCACTCATATTATTTTGTGCAGTATCTGATATTCCAATAAATAAGCTAAAATAATAGGGAAATTACAACTATAGTGATCCTAACCAAATATTATAATGCTCAACTTCAGTAGCTAATTTGAGAATCTGAACTCCGTTCGACTTTCCATAGTTCACATTTTACCATTTTCGTCTCTTTAAAAACATGCATCTTCTATTTTTTGCCATGATCTCATCTTTAATCTACTTAAAAACATGCACCTTCTACAATTAAAACACTTAATAATACATTTTTGTGGGTCTTAATATTCACTATCTTTTAAGCCAACAATATTTTATTAAATATTAGTTCAAATGTTGCATTTTTTTTTAAGGAACAGAGAGAGTAATTGAGTTCGAGTTTGGTTTAATATTTATTGCATGATTTATTAGTGTGAAATCTGTACTCGAACTTGGCTCGAGTTCGAACTCGTTAAGAACATTCATTTATTAAATTATTTAAGTTAATTGGAAAAATTTGTTAATTGATTTGTATATAAAATTTACGAATTATTCGAAGCTTGGCTCGTATTTTACGTTAGTGAACAAATTCGTTAACTAAGTTTTGGCTCGTTAAAATTAATTTAAAACATATTCCTCGAACATAATATCATTTTATGTAAGAATTGATAAAATAAATGCTGTAACTTATTTCAAGGAGGAAACATGATTAGTAGGTTATGTTAGTGATGAATATTTTGCCACGTTATTACTATTTACTAATTTGTTTGGTACATTTAATGAGTTCGTATAAACTTTATAGTAGAAAAATGCTTTTTGTGAACTAATACGTCGTGTGACTTGATATCAAAATTGGGAATTATTAGACTTGCATTTTCTAAAGCAAAATTAAAATTTAGACAGACATACCCTATTCTAATTTAAACTCAATTAATTACTTAGAGTCTCATTCAATATACTTGTCTAATTGTACCAACTAGTTTCTAGGAAATTAATATAATGAAATATATATGCTATTTTCAAATTATATTAATTATTGTGATTTAATGCAAGGTATCAAGTGGAGTATGACTATAATTTCATTCTTTTTGTGGCTGTTTATAATTTAATTCTAAAAAATCTTTTATTTTTCTTTGTGCCATATTTTCTTGGATATACTCTCTTCGTCCCACTTCACTAGTCCATTTTTCCTTTTCTAGACTGTATGTTTCAAATTATTCACTAAAAATATCCTTATTTAATGATTATGAAAAATAATTTTTAGACTAATAAATTAGGGTACAATAGAATTATTACATATAAATTATATTTTTCAAAACGTATTCAATACATTACTTAATACATGTGAAAAGTCAAATCGGACTAGTGAAATGGGACGGATGGAGTATTTGTGACTAAATAGAACAAACCTTATATAAATACCGTTGTCATTAGTGACACAAAATATTTGGATCGAACTAGCGTAAATTTGAACTTTTTGGTAATTAATGGGGTGTGAGGGATTTGGCCGACTTGTAATAAAATCGTCTCGTCTATCTAAATTTTCTCTGGTTTTGAAATTACATGTAAATATGTTTCACTTGTTGGTCGACTATAATTAATTACCTTAAAACATCACAATCAATGTAATGAAAGTTTGTAACTTGCAAGTAGTTGGTTTCATGATTTCATAACAAAAGTTACACTAATATTATTTAGATCGTATAAAACCGTTTCTCTACTCGCACATACTTAAAATATTTAAAATAAAAATTATATTAATTCATATATCTACGTGACATTACCATACTAACTACACGTAACATTACCACATTCTTTAATTTGTGTCGCCGCGTGTTCCTATTAAATCATAAATATCTGAGTATTAAAGTTACATTTGTATACATGGGTCTGATCAGGATGTAGCCAGACTTATGGTCGTAAGAGTCAAAAATAAATATTTATATAAAAAAATAAAATAATTTATCTAATATATATTAATATTATTATTATTAAAAAAGAAAGAAATATATTAAATCAGGCATAAGAGTATCCAACAACAGAAGTATCCAGCCATACAACCTAACAAAATAGCCAACCAAGAGAAACGAAACAACTACACAGTAGGTAGGGGGTGTGCGCATCACGACCTAAAACATTGCACAAAATTGGAATGACTAACCTTCTTACTAATAACTCAGCTTCATACCACATATTTCAAGTCTCCCATCAATCTATCGATATTCAACATCCCATTATTAAAAATAATCTCATTTCTAAATTTTCAAATCACCCAAACAACACATTCCCAAATTGCAGCCAAAACCTGTTTAAACATCTTACCCTTCCTCAATGAGCAGAATTGGAGAAAGTTTGTCGCGACTGCATTAGGTAGAGTGGCTTGTACGCCGAGCCACTCCAAACAGCGACTCCACAACATCCACAATTTATGACACTCAACGAACAAATGATTCGTAGTCTCCTCGGCACATCATGATCAGAAACCATTAAATTTACTTGAAAAGACAACATTTTGCAGCCATTAGTAAGAAAACAAGCATTAGTCCCTTAAGATATATTGGAATGTTCTCCTAATTGCGTCGGGCATAACTTAACATACGCATGGGCATGACCGATATGTCGATATCACGTAATGTGACATAAGAATACGAATTACTATAATTTTTATTTATTATTATTAATTTATTTTATATAAAATAAATATTAAATTATAGTACTCTTATTAATAAACTTTAGTTGGAATGTAAAAATTAATAAACTTTTATTAAAAATTTATTATTTATCTATGTGACATGTCATGCACATTGAGTCGTGAACACGTTAAATTGTAGGTATCACTAATTGGAGAGCGGTTCTAACCATTAAAACAAATTATTGACCCATACACTTGAAATTGAAGCACTTATTGTTCATATATAAAAGGGGTTAGTTGGATTGAGTGATGAATATGTGGCCACGTTATCATATACTATTACATTTTCTCACTTCCAATTAATTGAGGGCTTTTTATTTTTTTGAGACTAATACAAAGATATATTAAATTGACTAATATTATAGATAATTATGCATTAATTTAATTATCAAATTATCCATATCTAAAATGATAAAATTACTCCATACATTGATGGAAATGGAACTCATAATTTTGTACTAAAAGAGAGACTTGGGTCGGCTTTATTTCATAATCCATCTTTATATAATCTATAATTATAATAAAAAAAAATTCAACTAGTTTCTTTTCTCTTCAAATAAGAAATCTCACAAAATGCTCTTCTAGGTTATAATTATGTGATCCTATCACATTATTACTACAAATAGACAATATATATAATTTTAGGTATTAAATTATTTGATTATTTGAATGATTAAAAATAATTAAATATGATAATCATAACAATTGAAAAATTGTTATTTAGTTTGTATATCATCTCTAATTAAGGTTGAGTAAGGGTAGACTAAATAAATAATTACTTTTGTTGGTGTTACAAAACTATAGCTATTCATCCAGATTAATTAATAAGTCCTTTATCAATGATCCTTAGAATTTTAGTTAAAAGAAAATATTTAATGGATAAAATATCCAATTTTAACGCACATTTATAAAATAAAATATGATAAAAAAAGAAAAAAAAAACATTCTCGAGATCATTAATTAAGTACTTGGTTTTCATTGAATTTATATGCCCAATTTGTCTACCTAGTAGTGCATTTAGGAAATTCTAATTAAACAAGTTTTTTTCAAATGTAATTTAATATGAATAAATGCTAATTGATGTTATATATATATATATATATATTATATATATATATTCATTATTCATAAAGGAACATAATATACAATAAATTAGTACCATTTGATAATTCATGTGACCATCAATGCATCAATTAATATGAACATCAATAAGTGGTGACTAATTAAATTGAAATTAAGAAAAAGATAAAATATGTGATCCTTAAAGACTTCACTTTCTCAACTTTAGATTTTGTGAGGCAAACCACATGATGCCTAATGTCTTGATGCATGAAGGTTCACATGCATGTTGTACATAAGGAATTGATTGAAGATTACCTGTTTTTTATTCAAATGAATCTATTAAAATAATGAAACGTGTCAAGTCGAGTGACACAGAGGGAGTATATATTGTCTCAATATCTCATTTCAAAGAAATTAAGAGATCCAAAACCTAACCAAATTAACAAAAAACTAAAAAATGTTCATTTAGTGTAAATTCATAAACTTTTGTGATTTTCTCATGATTAGAAATACAAAAACTTTTTATGTTTTTTTAAATTTTCTACCCAGTGAAAGACCCAGCTAACCCGCCCAGGGCTCGAGGACCGAATTGTGTCTAAATAAGGGATCTATCATAATTTTATATCTCAATTATAAAGTGGTAGGATATTTTGGTGTTAGGCTAGCGACTAACACCAAAATAACTGATGTCATGTGAGTATTAATTTGATGAGAATTCAAATCGTGAGAAAATTTAAAAGTTGTGTATTTCAAACAAATTTTAATGTATTACATGGAAAGCCATAATTTGTATATACAATAGTACATATATAAATTAAAGTGTGGAAAGTAGGTCTTAGGACTTGATTCTCCTCTAAGAAGTGCTCATGTTTGGTAAACTCCGATAAAATGTAAGACGAATTTTACGAATAGTTTTCGCCTGATTGAAGAATTTTTTGATCTTGTGCAGAACTCAACAATCAAAAAGAAAGAGCATATATATGAGGGTTTAAAAGGCTTAGATATATGCGGTTAACGATCTAACTAAATAGTTGTTGTTTTAAGTGCGTCTTCGGCATTCAGTACGTGTATTTATACAAAATTAGCCCTAATGAGATGGTTGTCATCATCATGTTTGATAACTTCTTCATTAATGACATTTGCATTGAGGTCTTTACGTTTCTTGGCCTCTTTAAAATGATCGTACCTTGTTAATTAATTATGATTGCGTCAGATGCTATAAATTCTCTTCCTATTTAGTTCACTGAGTTTGATTTAAATTATTGATTACATTTAAAATTCTAATTGTCTCGTTATTGTCTTTAATTTGTAAATTTGTTTCATGTAGTGATTACTTGACAATAAAAGCGCAAATTCTCACTGCGGTCAAGTTAACACATTGATAAATAATGTGTCATATCTCGTATATAAATATTATATTTTTAATAAAAAAAAAATTATGAATTATTATTTTGATTAAATTTATTGATCATGATATAATTTATTCTATACAAAATAATAAAATAATAAAAAAATTAAAAAAAAAATTATAATGACACGTATGCTGACGTGACAATATCACATCAGTAGTGGACACATTAAATTGTGTCGATCGTGGACAGTGGAACGGTCCTGATAATAGAAGATATGCCATACTAATAGAGACGTCGTACTCCCTCCGTCCCACGAAAATAGTCACCTTCTATTTTACACACAAATTAATATCTTACTTTATTAAATTTAGTTTAATACCCTATACTTTTTATTTATAAAATTTGTCAAAAAGAGAAAAGATACTACTTTGGTGGAACGTCCTAATCGGGAAAGATGAACTTCATTGGTGGGATAGGGGAGTAATATATAGCTATAAACCAAATAAAAAGACAATAACAATAGTAATTAAAACAAAGCAATGCAATACATAATTATTATTAGGATGGAATATCCATATTATACGTACATTCGTACGTCTTACTTTTACAAAATGAAAGAAATATATAACACGTAACTAAGTTGTCCGTACAAAACATTAACACATGTCTTGCTACAACAACTTAATCCATAGTTATATATATTTATATATATAAGAGTATCACAATACATCAAATTATATAAAAATAAATTAAAAAACTAGAATACAAACAACACACCATATTCAGTACGTAGTAAGTAGCAAATAATTAATTAACTCACTCCCATGCTGACTCATCACCATCAATTGATGGCGACGCTGTGAAGAACCACCGTCTCCACGGTTAGGCCCGGCCCGAACCCGAAGAGCACGCCCCAGTCGAGGCCCTCGCCGGTGGTGCTCATCCCTTCCTTGGCGGAGGACTTCCTCATCTCGTCCAAGATGAAGAGCACGCACGCGCTCGACATGTTGCCGTACTCGCTCAGCACGTGGCGCGTGGACCTCAGTTTCTCGGGCTTGAGCCCGACCTTGGCCTCGACCTGGTCGAGGATGGCGGGCCCGCCGGGGTGGGCGATCCAGAAAACGGAGTTGTAGTCGGAGATGCCCAAGGGGCCGAGGGCCTCCTTCAGACTCTTCTCGATGTTCTTGGAGATGAGGCCGGGGACGTCTTTGAGGAGGTGGAAGGTGAGCCCCACCTCGCGGAGGTGGCCGTCGATGGCGCCGTCGCTGTCGGGGAGGATGGTCTGGGCGGCGGAGACGAGCTCGAAGAGGGGGCGCTCGACGCCGAGGATGGGGTCGGAGCCGACGATGACGGCGGCAGCACCGTCGCCGAAGAGGGCCTGGCCGACGAGGCTGTCGAGGTGGCCGTCGCTGGGGCCGCGGAAGGTGACGGCGGTGATCTCGGAGCAGACGACCAGAACCCTAGCGCCGGCGTTGTTCTCGGCGAGGTCCTTGGCCATGCGGAGGACCGTGCCGCCGGCGAAGCAGCCTTGCTGGTACATCATGAAGCGCTTGACGGAAGGGCGGAGGCCGAGGAGCTTGGTGAGCTGGTAGTCGGCCCCCGGCATGTCGACGCCGCTGGTGGTGCAGAAGATGAGGTGGGTGATCTTGGATTTTGGCTGCCCCCACTCCTTTATCGCCTTCTGCGACGCCTCCTTGCCTAGCTTCGGCACCTCCACCACCACCAGGTCCTGCCGGGCGTCGAGGGACGGGGCCATGTAAGCCGTGATGTTCGGGTTCTCCTTCAGATACTCCTCCGTCAGGTGCATGTACCGTTTCTTGATCATCGACTTCTCGCCTGCCAAATTAGGGTTTCAGGGTCAGTCCGAATGAGATTTACTATTTCTTACTCGTGTCACATCTCGTGTTGCGTTAATAAAATTATAACACTTCAAGATTCATTGTGCATATAAATTAAGAAAATTATATACTATAAATTTCATGTCTTAATAATGTCACGAGTCATGCTCTTAAAGCATCACGAGACGTTACATTATCAGACAATAACCGAACAAAATTCAAATTGAGGGCTTTCTCAAGAGTGATAGTCGTGCCGGAAAATGAAATTCCGATCGACTATTAGTCCGAAATAGTATATTTTTTTCTCTTATTTTAGTTTAATTATACACTAAAGAAGTCAAATTATCAATTAAAAATGACTTATAACTTAAAGAACATAAAACAAGCCAATAAGTTACAAAAAGCTAAACCTAACAGATTTTATCTTAATTAGGGATATGTATGAGATTGTTATCCACACCAAACTAAATGTTTGTGTTAACAAAAGTTAAAAAAAAAGTGATTTTATTATAATGGTTTTGATTGCGTATAAGCATTTACCAAGACACATTACATTACATGTTCAAAGGATATCAAAACTCAATCCTACTAAACCAACACGTTAAAACCTCCCACTCCATTATTTCAGCTACTTAATCGATTAGAAATTTTAGAATAATGCCCTAAATTTTTTAAATAATACTCTATCTGTCTCGCTAAAAATTACATTTTTTTAGGACGAAGTTTAATGCAAAACAAATTTGAAATTGAGTACTAGGGCTTCATAGGCTTTTAATATTACTCCATTTTTGGTAAAATGCCGAGACGAATGGGACAAACAGAAAAGGAAATTGTGTCGTTATCAGCGAGATATAGAGTGTAACAAAAAGATAAAATTGAATAGGAAGATTAATGAACATACACATGCGCTTAAATTTCTCCTTGAGCTCGGTTTTGTGCTCGCTGTTAGTGATACGGAAGTAGTAATCGGGGTAGGTGCTTTGGTCGACGCAGTTGGAGGGGGTGGCGGTTCCGATGGCGAGCACGGTGGCGGGGCCCTCGGCCCGTTGAGCACGGCGGATCTCCTCGACGGTCACCATTGTCGCCGGAAAAGAAAGAATGCGGCGGAGAGGAAAGGGTATTGAAAGTGTGGTGTGATGAGTAATGAAATTGAGTGTTGGTTGAGGGAAATAGTTGGGGGTTGAAAGGGGGTTATATATGAGTTGCATGAAGGGGTTTGGTAGCTGAGATCACGTGCTGAGGGGATGGACTTGTTGAGTCTCAACCACTAGGGGGGCAGGGTGGCACGTGACATCGAACCATCCACGTGGTCTGTAAAAAAATTGAGGAAATTTGGTTGCTAAAAGATTAGGTTTTGATATATCTCAACGTTATTAGAGGATTATCATTGGTTGATTTCTTGATTTGTGCACCATTTAGTTAAAGTTGTTAAATTATTGAATGGATGTTGGTCCTTTTTATCTTTTCTTTGTTTAATCAGGATGATTAGTAAATTGGATAAGTTTGTATATAAATAAATAATTTAGGATAGTGTAGTGTTTGCCATTTGTTTTGTCCCGTTAAAAACGACATATTTTTCTTTTTGCATTATTTAATTAATATTGAAATAGTAACTCTTTAAAATGTGTGAATTTTTTTTATTTTTTACACTTGTGTTAGGTGCAAAAAAGAAAAAAATTATTTTTAACTGGACGGATGGAATATTTAGGAAGTGATTATTGGTTATTTGTTTCGGATGTAAAAGGATGAATTAGCGTAATCCAAAAAAATGAGGATACGTGCAATCAATTCTATCTTAATCATTAAACGCTCTTGAAAGCTGTATAACAACGAAATTGAATGTTCGGATTTCGCCCATAATATATTTTAAATCGTACATTTTGGTGGGATCGGTCCAAGTCCATCGAACTTTACATCATTTTGCATTGGATCGTGACATTAAAATTAAATCGACTTCTAGTTTTAACTTGAGTAAGTCTAGATTGTTAATTATTGTGTTTTCTACAATCTAAGAACTCTAAGATGCATTATAACTTGGTAATGTAGATCAAAATTAGTCAACAAAGTTCATGAAGAGTGTTTATCAAATTAACATGATGAATGCATCATCACCATACATCATGTTCTGTGGGAATAAATCTTGGTTGCATATGTAGTCATGATCTAGGATATGTGAACAAGATTTTATTCATATAGACCCCATATTACCACTTTCATTTTCTTTACACTTAATTCAAGAATATGGTTGTCAAAGTGACTAGACCAAGTCAAATCATCGGGCCAATCCTATATATATCGAGTCGGGTCAGGCTAATTCAAAAATAGTTGTTCGTGATACTAAAATTCAAGTTCATAACACTATAAAAATTTGATTAAACCATATGAAATGTATATGACATTAAAAATGTAATCATGCACCATGAGAGTAATAAGACCAAAAATTTGATTAAATCGTATGAAATATGACATTAAAGATGTAATCATGCACCATGAGAGCATTGAAGGTTAAGAGGGTACTCACTAAGCATAATAAATTCGAATAGATAAAAATATTATACAGTTTACTATTTATGATTAAATTGATGGGATATTACAAATCCAATAATTAATGCTATTATAAGTAGGGGTGAGCATGGTTCGGTTCGGTTACCGAACCGAAAAAATAATGAAAACCGAAAAAAACCGAACCAAAAAATATAAAACCAAAACCAAACCGAAATAACCTTGAACCGAAAAAAAATCGAACTGAAATTTTCGGTTCGGTTTTGGTTAAAAACCGAAAAATCGAAATCGAAAATATTGAATAAATAATTATTAGAAATATATTTAATAAGTAATATTTAATATATATTTAATAAGTAATACTCCCTCCGTCCCCCAAAGAGTGTAACGCTTTGACTTGCACGAATTTTAATAAAAGATGTTGACTTAGTGTATAGTGTGTAAGAAGTATAATGAGTGGAGTTAGAAAGGTGTGATGTTAGTGGAGATTGGGTCCCACTTAAAGGTGTGTTGTGAGTGGAGGTTGAGTCACAAAATAGAAACTTTAAGTGTTAAACATTTTGGGGGACGGCCCGAAAAGGAAATTCGTTAAACACTTTGGGGGACGGAGGGAGTATTAATTATAATTATTTAATAAGTAATATTTAATATCTATTTATATATTTAATAAGTAATATTAATTAAATAATTATTTAATAAGTAATATTAAATAATATGTTTCGGTTCGGTTTTCGGTATTTCGATTTTTTTGATGTCAAAACCGAAACCGAACCGAAAAGGAAAAAAACCGAACCGAATTTATCGGTTCGGTTCGGTATTCGATTTTTGACCAATTTTTGCTCACCCCTAATTATAAGGAATTATTTGTTTGACATAAATCTCATCAAAGATAAATGTAATCAGTGAGATATAATCATATCTCACTTAGTAAACATCTCCTAAAAGTACCGAAGAGATGAAAATTAATAATAAGAAACATCAACAAGTCAAATTGGCCTGAAGTTCACCGTGCTTTTTGAAGCCTATAAATCTTTCAGGCCATTGTATTGGGCTAGTCAGACCTGAATTTTTTTGGGCTTTTAGATTTTGAGTCATGTTGGGAAATATTTATAAGTATTTTGATTTAGATCCCAAAATCTCCCCTGAAAGATGTAATAAGTCCAAAACTGAAGTCTTAGTCTTATTTAGAACTCACTTGTTAAGGAGTTCAGTTTACAGGAACAAACTGAAGACACGAGACTAAAGACTGAAGTGAGTAACTGAAGTTCATCTTAGAACCCAGTTTACATCCCAAAACTGAAGGACCATGCCACTTGAACTATAGCCTGAAGTTTTGAAGTTGAAGCCAACATGAAGCAAAGGCTCATTCCCACTGAAGTTCAATCTAAAGCTCTGCATTTGAAGTCATAACTGAAGATTCTCCACTGAATTCCAAACTACTCTATAGGAGTTACCACTTTGGGAAAAGATCTCAGTAGGTGAAACTAAATCTTGTTGCATACACCAAAAATGGCAAAAAAGGACCACGACTCCAACGGGGAGAATTCAAATGGTGCTCTATCTCACAACGGATACATTCTATGAGAGACCTATAAATATCCCGCTGCTTCAAACGCTTCAAGACACCGATTACCTTGCATTCTAACACACAATCGCTATCTCGCTCTCAACTTTCACAATTCTCAAGTTCAATAACACTCAAGGCTTTCAGATTTATCTTTCTAGTGTTCTAAAGTAGCGATTATATTTGTAACCAAAGAGTGATCTGACATATTTTGTCCATCTAATCCTTAAGGATTGATCACTGTAAGACAATCTCTATTAACTTGGAAACCCTCGATTAACATCGAGAACTCGTGGACGTAGGAGTTTTTATCTCTGAACCACACAAATCAAACCTTCGTGTTCTTTCTATTTCATTCAGTATTTCTATACTTTATTATCATATTGCATACTGAATATTGATTAAAAGAAAAGTGAACTTAAGGCATTAAGTTTTCTGAACAAACGAGTAAGATTTAAAACCACCACTTCCGCACGTACGCTTAAGATATTAGTCCATCAGTCCAATACTAAGTGTAGACTGAAGGATTGCTATCTAAAGTATCAACTCTCACTGAAGCTACCTCCCTTCGGTTCAAGAGCTCACTAAACCTTTTAACTTAAAAAATCAAAAACTGGTATATCCCCCCCAAATACACTCAGTATACTTGTTTCGAGACCAACAAGCCCAACGTAGCCCGACCCTAATTCTAGATGGACCTAATCGTTTTGCATCAATTTTAGCAGAACTAATTATGAGTATTGAGTAATACTAACTCATGGCTGAAATTTGATGTAGGTGGTCGCATTGGAGTCGCCCATTTTGTGAAATGACTTGTGAAGGAACAACTTATAATTATAATTTTCCAATACAGACACCACGTACTCCTATGTTGTAGGAATGCAGAAATATATATCACTACATTAATTAGTATGCACTATATATGCTGTATGAATTAAAGTCGGCGGTTATAATTCATTTCCCTAATAAATCAATGAGTTTGTACTTTGACTAGTATTATAGCATGTCAAACATTTCATCATCAAAATACAAGAATTTTGATTTGAATTTTATACAAATTAAATACGGACTTTAAAATTTACATTTTAAATCATAAACATTGTAAATTTTTTCATTTCCAAATTCAATTTTTGGCGAAAATTCAAATTGAGTATCGTGAAAGAATAACGTAAAAGATAAATGTTCTTCGTATGAGAATAGCATGCAAGAATGAAATATTATTGATAAAATATGAAGTATGCATATCAATTCATCAAACCTAGTATATATAGGCCTAAATAGAGCCTGATTTAGGAAACAGAAATAACTAGGAAACAAATCCAAAATTAAATGAAATATTCGAGACTATGCAAAAATAATCAAATAACAAAAGGAGTTGAATAACGAATGAATTTGGTTCTGGAACCTCATAAATCAGGGCTAAGCAGTGAATTTTGTTTATCTTGTCATTCCTCTTCCGAAAATGTGCTATGATAGTAATCCAGAGTGCGAAGGCAAAACTTATGCCAAATCCAGCCGACGACGGCCATTTTCTCGATCATTAGTCATCCGCACCTACATCACTGTTGAAGAATTAAGATATAATAATGAAGAATATAGAACATGAACATATTGTTGATGACATTATCATTTCTATTAATTTAAACTTAACCTAGGTTAAGATTTTCATAAATATATGATGTTGGCGTTCAATACAATCCTTTTTGTCCCAACTTAGATATTTTGATTTGTTAGACCAAACCAGCAATATTATTTACAATTAAATGTTGTTCATTCCATTTACCTCTAACACATTTATTGGTTAACATTAAATAATAAGGAAAACATTGACATCATCACTTGAGTTTTTGCATCTTCTTATGGACAAGAAGCAAACCACATATGCAACTTAAGTTAGTTGCTCAACCAATTTTGCTAGTTCGCGTGGGCATTCCTTAACCAATGAGTGTGTAAAGTCATACCTACTTAATTGTGTCTTTTTTATTATTTAAAATGAATTACTATTATTGAAGAAATTAATTCTAGACTTAACTTTGTAGAAAAACATTCCTAATTATTATTGAAACTCTTCCAAACAACCATTATTTTTGGAATATAGAATATAATAAATTCATTTTAGTTAATTTTATATACTAATGTGGTGATTAATTATGTTAACTTCTCTATTAATTTCACTACAAGAAAAAATAATTTTATTGAGAGTAAAATTATAACGACTTTAACTAGAAAAATAATAATTAGATGTCATGGCATGCTAAAAATTTTGTCACTAAAAGTTATTAGCGATGAAATTATAATTTTCATATACAATTTTTATTCTAATTAACTAAAAACTTTTTTCTACAATTAGTATGAATATATGTCGCTTTATTAATGTATATATTCGGCACTAAATTGTTTTTTTAAGTATTTGTAATTGTGTTCTCAAAGCTCAATGTAAAATAGGATATATATATTATAATTCAAAGTCTCACTCATCATATTCTAATATTATTTTTTTCATTACACTATCTTATTAATAAAATCTCTTATGATATAATAAATCTCAATTAGCATTCATTTGAATAGAAAGAAAATTAAAGACCATCTATTATAATTTTAAATTTTTAACCTTAAAAATGAATATTATTAAATGTGATTTTGAATATGATCATGGTGTAACAGTAAGTACAAAATAATTAATTAAGTTAAACTATATAAAATTGATATTGAAACAAATAAATATACTTATAGAAAGACACAATAAATAATAATAATAATAATAATAATAATAATAATAATAATAATAATAA
>JAPKLX010000181.1:37356-58397 GCA_026898415.1 Leonotis leonurus | reverse complement strand
AATAATAATAATAATAATAATAATAATAATAATAATAATAATAATAAGACATTCAATTAATGAAACGGTAAGAAGATACTCTTTCCGTCCTACTATTATTGTTCTATTTTGACCAAAACTGTGAGAACTTTTTAATCAAAGTAAGACAATAATAGTATGATAGAGGAAGTATTATTTTTCACTTTTAAGTTGATACGCATGTAAAAGAGTGTTTCATTGAGTCGTGTTCAAAATTTATCTACACTAATCTATATTGAATTCTTCAATTGATATTCCACCTACATACTATAAATAGCAAAAAAAATCAATAAAATAGAAAATAATTAGTAATATATATTGGAGAAAATGAATCAAACTACTTCCTAAATTGGGGTTTCCTCTGAGCAGGGAAGTCTATTACTAATGAAAAGGAACGGAGTTGTCCTTTTTTTCTGTCTTAGGTTGCTTTCAGCCACAAATGAGCACAACTGTAATGTCCTTGTGGTTAAAGGAGTTAGAGAGAGATAGTTAGATCGAGATAAAAGTGTTAAAATTAGAGCAAGGATTCTAGGTTTTCTCTTCTGTAATCTTGAATATCGGAATCTGTCTCCAGTCATCTTCTCCGGCATGAATCCTTATACATCAGTTTTGACATGGAACGGTTAATGTAGAAGACAACGCTCTTCATACGGCCGGGAAAGGAAAAAAATGAAATTTTATTCAGATAATATCAAGTCTGTCGTCGAACATTTACGTACTAGCCCTAAACCTAGCATTTATAAACCTAAATACACCTTTACTAACCCTAAACCTATTAGGATATGATATATATCTAATAGGATACCATATATATATATATATATAAATCTATTTTAGGAGTTAAACAAAATTTAAAATAAAATAACATAAATTAATCAAAAATAATAAAACAGGCCAACAAGCTGAATAACGACCGAATTTGAGCTCAATGAGTCTTGTTCGCCTCGACGTTCCACTTCTGGAAAGAGACTCTTTAATAACGATTATGAGCCCAAAGTCAAGAGTTATGCCCTTTTCGACTCCAGCCAACGATGACTCTTCTTTCGATCTTTAGTTTTCATGTAGTCGTCCCCACTTGTTCCACATCAAATTTCCTCTTCGTAAAAATAGATCTTATGTATCCAACGACGTTAAATTGCTTGTAATTTAATTCCCAACAAACAAAACAGCATAGGCATGCACGACTTATAAATTAATTAATTAAGAGGCTATGAGATAGTTTGAAACATGATGTCTACATTGATTGAAAAGGTGAAGATGAAGAAGGTTGGTAGCATACTAGATTGTAATTGGCTCAGAAACAATGTTTATATTTATATAAATAGTTAGAAGAGAAAAAAAAAAGAGCCAATAATATTTGTGAAAAGGGAAATGAATATGTGAAGGTAATGCAGCCATGCAAGAGTCCATTAATTATTTAATCTCTCCGTCCACAAAAACTTGCAGATTTGTCCGCTTTATTGTATCCACAAAAAATTTGCATACTTTTATTTTTAAAAATTATATCTATATTGTTGGATCCACCGTTACCTTTTTAATCACTCACATTACATATTTAACTATAAATAATGTGAGACCTCGTTCCACTCATAATATATTTAATTTATTTATTAACCAACCACTAATTTTTATTTCACTCACATACAAATATATTTAATTAATAAATATTATGACATTCTTACTCCACTCACAACATATTCATACATTCCTTAAAATTCGTGCCGAATTCAAATATGCAAATAATTGATGAACGGAAGGAGTATTATTTTCTCCGGTTTTAATTTCTAGGGTTTCGCTTTCTTCAATCTTTTCATTACACTTTACAACGTACGACTACGACGCAAGCCAGAGTTAATTATATTCTCGTGATTATTTTTAATAAATATATACACTTTTATATTTATTAAATAACTAACTAATCATATTTGCTACACGTATACGAGAAATATATTTATTGAAAATTTTGAAGAATTATTTAATTACTAAACGAAACTGTTCCTTAGCATTAAAATAAGTAAACATTTATAGGCACATTAAAATACTCAAGAAATTAAATACACTTTTATTGCTTAACTTTTATATATAATTAATATTTATTTTATTACTATAATAAATATAAAAAATTATAAATTTAACTGGCTACTTGTATATAAAATCTTTTAATTGACTACCTATTCAAAAAATATGAGTATTAAGAGTAAACTTAAATGTAGAAGAATTACTATTATTTTATTATAATATTTTAGGTGGTTAAAAATTGAATTTGTTATATTTAATTGGTTGTTTCTGACCTATTTCGCTCATTTGACTTATAATAGTAATGTATTAATATTGAAATAGTACACAATGCGCACAGTTAGCATTATACTCCCTCCCCATATGAAATATCTTCCTAATTTAACCTGGTACGAGTTTTAATATATTGAACTTTATTGATAATATGTAGTGAGTGGAATTAGGATCACACTTGATATATTATTTTAAATTGTATTGTGTATAGTTAGTGGATTTTAGGTCTCACTTAATGTATTATATTAAATTGAGTTGTGTGTAGAGAGTTTGGTGGGTCCAGTTACTATAAATGGAAAATTTAAAGTAGGAAAAAATTTTGTGGACGGACAAAAATGGTAAAATAGGAAGAACTTTCGTGGATGGAGGGAGTATGACTTAGCATAATGCAAACTTTCAATAAATTAAAGTTTGTGTAACAATAGTAGTCTTATAAATTTGATTTTTGACATTTTAAAACCAACTTACCTTAATAAAAAAAATTAAACTGAACTTTGCAATAATTCTAATCATAATTTTTTCATGATAGTCAAAATTAATTAGGACCAATTCAATCCCGTCATGGTACATGGTAGATCAATGTACTAGGAGCAAGTGAATTCCGGCCACCGTCGGGACTTTTCGATGTCGAAAATCACTTAATATTAAAATTGTCAATAAAAATATAATTTGTGGGACTAAAACCGTCAAAAAGTAAAATTTGAGCTAAAATTATTGCAAATTAAGTTTATGATTTCTAAAATTGTGTATTGTTCTCTTTATTATTCAGCATTAAAAAATCTCACAAATAAAAAAAAATGTATTTCCACTTAATTGTAAAATATTTACTAATTTTGAACCATTAGCAAGTTATGTGAAATGATGATGAGGTTGCTGGATATGCAAATTGTGTATATATGGAACAAGTTTGTGTAAAACTTTTAGTATAAAGTAGAAAATATTAAGGCAATATTCAGACATATCAAAATAATAAATTCCATTTGGTTAATTTTGTTTATGTTTATTCCATCTCATATTTTGAGTACTAGCATGCATTTATGTACATGTTGCAAAACCGTTGAAATTAAAGCATATATAATACACTAAAGGTATGACAATTGACGTGGAGGTATCCGACTTTAAATACGTATGAGTTTGAAAGATAATTTTTTTATTTACGGGTTGCTTTGTGATTCGTTGGTATGAGTATGAATAGCTCTTATATTTAACAGTCGTACCCAATTTCCATCCCTAGCAGTTGCTATCCATAAATAAAATTGAACTCTAAATAGAACCAAACACTTTAATCTTGATTGATAAATCTCAATTTGTCGTTACCTTGTCAATGAAAAAAGGTTGGTAGATCTCACGGCCATGATAATTTCTTTTTTAATAAATGATTGTGATCGATTTAATACACCACACTCACATTTAATTACACTTCAGTTAACAACTTGCCTAGCCAAGTATATAATTGTACGTCGTGGATGATCTAGTTCCAAAGACGTCTAGTCTTGTACTTTTGCTATTTAGGTCATTTGAAAAAAGTTGAATTGTGGAGATTAATTATAATCTAATACCCTATGTTTTATTGATTGAGACTTTTTATTGTTTAACTATATGACATTTTAAGTTGTACATTTATATGAGAGTGACACGTGATATAACTAATTAGGGTTCGGGCTTTATGAGCGGGTGGAAATCAAATATATATTAGATAGGAAGTGAAATTTCATTTTACTTATTATTTTGATGTAATTGCCGAAGTATTATATTGCATCACATGATAATGTATTTCTAAACATTAGTGAGTGTATTGTCATTTCAATGCATTTTATGTATAAATCTGATTCATCGTTAATTTGGAACAACGGTCTAAGTTGGTTCTAGTACCAATTTGATGTACTTATATAAGAATTATGATTAATTGCCTCAAATTTTACATAATTTTAACAAAATTTATATTTTTATGACTTTTCATTTTGATCAATAATAAATTTATGACTTTTCATTTTAACCAAAAAATTATGGTGTGGTTTGAACTTTAAGACATTGCATTTCATAATTAACCACATTACATATAAATTAGTGTCGTTTTTAAATGAGAATTAAAATATCGGCACAATGGTGATGGGATTTGAACTCGAGAGCTTCTGTTTCATAAGTAAATATTCTACCACTAGACTAACATACGCACACATGTTAGTGTATTTTTTCTAATTTTGAATGCAATTGAACAGTAAAAAAAAAGAAAAAGAAAAAAAGAAAAAGAAAAAAGATTATGCAAAAGTTCAAACTAGTGAAATTGATGCATCAAGTCTTGAAAACCCTAAAATCTATAAAGCATCAATCTAAGCTTGACAAAAAATAAATAGACAAAGGGTCAAAAAGAATTTTTTCCAATAACGAAACCCTTTCAAATAAAATAAATATCGAATCTTCTAGTCCAATATTAAAGTAATTTGATTTGATATTGGACTATGCATGGTCATAGTATTCCACAATAAATAAATTATATTTAGATGTAGAGTGTGACATGTACCATTTGCGGTGGTTATAATTACTAATAATAATGTCAAGGGATTTATTATTTATGAATCTTTGGTTGCATTCAATAGCTAACCAATAATAGCTTTATAATTCCAAAAACAAGTACCTTTACTCGTGAACTTTTTCACCTTCTCAATTTATTGGATTATTCATAAACAAGCATAGATTTATTCATGCTTTTTTTCTTCTTGTCGATTTATTGGATTAATTGGTGAGCATCTCTAAAGGATTGTCTAATCCCACCTTTTACCAAACAAGATTGTGAATGTTCCAATCAAACATGTTTACAAGCTATTATATAGAGCTTTTACCGACCATGTACGCATACACGAGTTCAAACAACTACTTACTGAGTATCTAAACGGGCCGAGTTTGAACTTGTTGATTATTAATCTAGCAGAATTTGTTTACAAGGAAAAAGATCGAGTTGAATTCGAGCTGGAAATTGAATGTTCGTGTATCTTATCTAATTGAGTTCGAACCATATAATATTTTGTTGAGCATGACTCGACTGGATTAGAGCCCTGGAAAATATAATGACAAGCAAGTTCCCCTAGGTTAAACTTAGTAATACATTAAATTTTAAAAAAATCGTGTCATGTAAGACACGGATTGATTTTTTTTAAAATTAAGACATTGGCTTTCTATTGATAAGCCAAAACACGTACACTAAACTTGATTTATATTACATTGTTAGTTTATAGAGCTTAATATGATATTTTAATATATTTTCTCAAAATAACAAAATTGGACAACTTCAATGTTTTGAATCTTTTATTATATTATTTATAGATAGTATCTACTTCTTCAATTTTTAAAATTAAGAAAGGGCTTGGCTTGACTGAGTTAGGTGTGTTTATTGATTGGAAAATGGACTTGGGCTAGAAATGGGCTTTTACTCTTTATATTGTGTTGTTTGTGTCCTAATATTTAAAAATTATTGCAATTAATTTCTCATGTAGATTGTTTAAAAGAACCGTAATAGTTGGAATCGACAATTTTAGAAACTATAATCATGTACTATTTCCGTCTAGCAAGAGCCAAGAGTTGTAATCTTATTAGCAGTATGAATTGTATACTGAACATATATTCTTTTTTTTTTTTAAACATGATGCTACGAAACACTTAATACGTAAAATCTCACAAATATGTTATTTTATTAATCAATTTCTCCACTAAAAATAGATTTTACAATTTTTTTAAAAAATTCAAATTGATTTCATCATAACACATATTTTGTGGACGAAAATAGACCATCCCTTCATGCTTTCAGACCTTTGGAACCGAAATCAAAACCAGAATGTACCATTTACTGCTTGCAAATTCTTGTTCAATCTCGGCAGTTATAATTTTTTTTGAATACATCTAGATCCACCAAATAATATATCAAAACCAAGAGTCTTCAGAATTTTTCAACTTGCATAAATGATTGAGTTCATCATTTGTCATCGAAAGAGTTACTCTTACCATCAAATAAACACAAAAAACACTTTTTGGGATTGTCATAATAAATTTAACATAACTTAAAAAGTAAAAAAACATTAACTCATTAAAAAGACAGTAATCCTACCATCTTTATAATTTTACACTAGTTTATAGTTTCTCTTTAATAATCATATACACAAAATTGTGTCATGTTTATCCGAAGGGAAGGAGTACGTTAATGTTCATGCATTATCTTAGTGGTAGAAGGTTACTGGTTGAGCATATAAGTCTATGATTCAAGTCCTTTGCAACACGTCATTTGAATTTAATGCAACTTGAAAAAAAAAAAGAAGAAGAAGAAAAAAGAGTTGCATTATATTAGTTATCAACAATATTTTCTTCAAATATAATTTCACCAACTAAAGTTTGGTCACACGCAGCAAGGCTTAGAAATTTATCACACAACGAAATGCATAGTTCTGCGGATGAATAGTTCTATAACGAATGAGGGAACCACTCCTTTGCTGCTGAGTTCTACATTATCACATACCAACATCACTTTCCCTCTTTCATTCACCATTACTGTCGCAGTTGCTTTAGATTGTAGCTAGTTAACGAGCATCCTTTGAGAGGAAGTTCTGAGCTTCGACTTTCCGAGTATTGCAAAGCTCGTCGCACGAGTCCCCTCTTTCGAACACTGCAGCAGCCCCCATTCCTGTGCCTGCAGTGATTATTCACACACCTATAGGTTGAGAGATTGAGAATCACATAAATAGAGAGAGAGAGAGGGCGAGGAAGGGAGGGAGAGGGACCTATGCACATCGACACCACACCATAGCGGCAGTCTTTGCCTCGACGCTTCATCTCGTGCAACAAAGTTGCAACACAACGAGCTCCTGCACTCGAAACCAATATGCATTAATAGATTATTACCATATTCTTAAACAACTATAAGCAATAGTTACTCATAATTATAAACATCTATAGATAACACAGCAGGTGCGATATTCGTCTCTCGATTATCAAGAGAGCACATACCTGTGGCGCCCAAGGGATGTCCAATAGCCATGGCGCCTCCATTCACATTAATCTTCTCAGGGTCAAGCCCGAGCTTCTTTTGGCAATACAAGAACTGAGAAGCGAATGCCTGCACAGGAATATCAGCCATCATGAAGTGGTTGGAGCAATATAGGCATCAATGTTTTTTTGTTTTTTTATGAAGATGTACCTCGTTTATCTCAAAAAGATCTATGTCCTCAACTTCAAGACCGGCAGATTTGACTGCAGCGGGTATTGCAACTGCAGGACCAACACCCATGATAGCAGGGTCGACGCCGACAGCAGCAAAGGTCCTACAGTACAGACAAAGAAAATATGTCACTAAGTCAGCCATAAGCCACGTTTCTATTGCAGCCAACAATATCTACATAGTGTGATGTATACTGAAAATAATGTAGGAAGAAAGAACCCATTTATCTTGTGGCTCACTTGGCTAAGTTACAGTTACAGATGAAGAAGGTCCACTAAGCAACTTCTACAACTAAGTTAAACACCCAATTGAAATGGTCTTTTTAATATAAGGTCACAAGTCCCAACCTTTGATTTCCAATCATAAAGAAGAATCCCCTTCTTATGAAAGATATATGAACAGTTTGGAACAAACAGAAACCATAGACTAGTCTAACGAACTTATATGATGAGCAGGAAAAACTGGCTTTTCTATGAGTTTTCTTTCGACACATCTCTAATTATTGATTTAAATGGGGACGCGAAGAACATGGGGACACGAACATCATGAATTTCAGAATCATGAAAGCAAAACTTAAGTCATTAGTCATTACTTCTAGGATCTTCTACCAAAATATAGACTCCCAGCTAAAATTTCCTTTCTAAGATTTAAATGCACAAACCTAAACACTCCAAGGATAGGAAGTCCCTTCTGCAAGGCGATGCTTCTCTTCATGAGAAGCACGGCGCCAGCACCATCACTTATTTGGCTTGAGTTCCCTGATGCATCAAGATTGAAATTAGCCCAGTTGAAATTTCTGTAGGACAACGAGAATGCTGAATTCAACAACAATGATATTTACCAGCAGTTGTTGTGCCATCTTTCTTAAAAACAGGTTTCAGCTTGGCCAGGTCTGCAATAGTGGCATTTGGTCTTATACCATCATCAACAGATATGATGACTTCTTTCTCATCTCCAGATTTTGGATCCACAATCTTTTTGAAGAACATATATATAAATTAAGAGCAAAACAAGGATTTTAAAAAATAATTATAAAATAAAGGAGAGTAACCTAAAATCCAAGCTTTAATACCTTAGTTTTTACAGGAATTATCTCATCTTTAAATTTTCCAGAGGCAGTCGCAGCAGCTGCCTTCCTATGTGAGTCCACCTGAGGGAAACATTCCAACAAATTCATAATATTATGGCCTGCATGAATTGACTATAAGATGTATCCAGGATATGCACATATTCAACTTACTGCAGCCTGATCCTGCTCCTTCCTTATCACGCCAAAACGATGGGCGACATTTTCTGAAGTAATTCCCATTGGAAGAAGACAATCTTGAGCTTGTGCCATTGTCTTCACCTGCAATGTGGACAGTGTTAGCCATACCTGTCAAAATATCTCTTAAAACATATAACAAATACATTAAAGGCTTAAAGCAGCAATTTTACTCGTGGATTCACTGATCCGTCGAAAGCCATGGCATTAGTAGTCATTGATTCCAATCCAGCACCAATCCCTGATAAAAATCAACAGAATTTAACTTATTGACAGAGCAGAAAATCTGTGTCCATACCATAGACAATCATATATGTTCTGCATACCGATATCATAAAACCCAGCTTTGATAGCAGCAGCTACATCAGCTACAGCCTGAAGGCCAGAAGAACACTGCCTATTCACAGTTCTAACAGGTACAGTGTCTGCATGTGAAGAAGTCTCATTGTCATTGTTATCACAAATTAGTAATTACAGTACCATTGTAATCACAAATAGACCCAAACTTTATACCAGGAAAACCAGCATAAAAAGCAGCCATTCTGCACTCCATAGCTCTTTGCGAGCCCGGAGCCAATACCGTGCCGACAACAATATCCCCAACTTCACTTGGATTTACATTGGTTTTTTCTATCACTGCCTGTGACATCCAGCGGTAGCAAAAATAAGAAATGGAAAATTCTGGCCATTATGGTTTGATGGAAAAAAATAAATAATATAGATGAAGAGGCAGAAATAAACCCTCAGAACAGGAGCAAGTAAATCATCAGGATAGGTATCTTTGAAGCCACCCCTCTTTGACTTGCATAGAGCAGTCCGGTGGGCCCTACAGAGAGAAGTAGAAGGGCCTCATGAAAACAAATAATATATCCAAAAACCCTCAATATAGAGAAAAATCGTATTTTAAAGATTATATGATATATCACTTACGCCACTATAACCACATCATCACCAAAGACAGAAGACCTATGATATGCTGCACTGTCCCCAGCTGCACATATAGACGCCTGGATAACATAGCAATAGATTCCATTAAGGAGAAATAAAAGGACAGAGAACTGAAAGTCTATTGTGGCATCATACATCTTTCTGTCAGAATCAGTAAACAATAAACATGCGCCCATACCACCAAGATTAGACAAATTTTAATGCATAAGAAATAGCCATCTATCAGTAAGTACGTTAAGTTTCACAAAACGAAATATCCAACATGTTCTGCAAAGAGAGTAAATGAAGCATAGAATATCAAAGTTCGATTTTGATAACATTCATTCTCTCAGTATAACCTTCTCCAACTTAAATAAGATGCATTGAACTAGAACAAAGGAATAATGTTGGTTCAGCCACAAAAAAGTACAGCTTAAAGTCCAGAATTACCATACCCCACACTAATCTCTTGACTCCTGTTTAATCAATTACTTTCTTGTTCTATATTTACTCAAAAGATACCATTTTTCATTGATAACACTGTCATTTTCATTTCAAGTTATTCTTCAAGAACCTATTGGGGCTCAATCTACTAATCCTAGTCTCCTACTACAAGCGTGAACCATGATCTACAAATCGCAAATGATCTATATTCAGGATCTTACAAAATTAATCTCTGTGAAAGATTCAACATCAAGGTCATACTATTAGGACAATCGCAATTAGATTGCTGCAGATTTCAGATAAGTTCAAGAGTAACCACATCTGTAATTGTAATTATCCTTCAATCATAACCCCAGCTCCTAAAAACAGAATGAGCAGAAACCGACCTACTTGTATCTGTTCCAACTCGCAATTGAATCGTGAGCTAAGTATCATCAATCTTAACAATATCCTCCTAAACTAGTAAGTGATACCAGATCTTTCAGTAACGAATTACATACTCAAAATCAGAAATAGAATGTTTCAAACTCGGGCAAACATTTCAAACTCCAAGCACGATTAGTCAACTTTGTAATACAAATAGTTTTTCACAGCCAATCACGCTGCAGTCAATCACTTGATCACAAACTCCCAATAAAATCGCACTAGCAATTCTCACACACTCCAAATACATCCGCAATAGATTGTCATAACTTGGATTGATCTTATACAATACGCAAAAATTTCAACATAAAGGAGATTAAAGCAACAGAGAGAACTCACAGAAATGGAAGAATCGACATCTTCGAGAGAAGAACTAGTGAAGGATGGTCGTAGGTGCTGAAGCAAAATCCTCTGCCTCTCGGTAGCTTTCTCCATCTCTCTATCTCTAAAAGTATATCAAAGCAAAATAATTACATATTTTTTGCGTGTATGCATATTTATATAGTGAGGGATTTTATTGGAAAGTGTGAAAATGATAACGCCTGATTTATATCCACTTATTTGTCACATTAAGAATTAATCATGATATTTATATTTATATTTATATTGTGAACTACTCTGGTACTAAATTTTATTTACGAGCTCGTCACCCATCACATATTGGATATCCGTCAATTCTTTATTCGCGCATATTTATTATCCGTAAAACATAAAATTTTGATATTTAAAATATATTAGAAATATTTTATGTGATCATGTCATATAAAAATTGAAAAATATGATTAATATTATATGATAGGTTGGATATTTCACATGTATTTTATAAATATTTTTAAAATATTTCACAAATAAATTTTTGCGATTTATTAATTTCACATGCATATATCAATTTGTAGATATTATCTTGTTCAAGAAATGATGCATATAGTTATGAACTTATGAGCAATTTTATTACTATATTTTTAATTTCTAAAATTCACTCAAATAATAAGAATGCTCTACATATAACAAAAATAGCTATTTGATGATATTTATTATTTATGTTATGAAATATCTATTCAAATTGGATCCCTATTAAATTGGGCTAGTTTAAACCCTTTATGTAGCCCAACTATTTATAAAGCCCAATAAATATTTCATGGATGTGTTAATATGGGTAGGCCCAAAACTGTCCAATAAAGAGCTCTAATCATGTAAATAAGATTGCTTGGATTTAAAAACAAACAATAGGGTATTAATTTCTAGAAATATACTACTCTCTCCGTCCTGCTAAAAGTGGTCACGTTTCCTTTTTGGATTGTCTCATTAAAAATGACCACTTTCCTAAAAAGGAAATAATTTTACCTTTAAAATACATCTCTCCTACTTTTTAACACACAAAACTTTACTTTCTTAATCTCCGTGTCCACTCACTTGTGGCCGCTTTTAGCGGGACGGAGGGAGTAGTATTTGTATAAAAATAAGCCCGACTCAGAGTCGAGTTCGATAACATTATCAAATCGAGCTTGAACATTATGACACTCTGACTTGTTTTGCTCGCAAACATGTTTGAGCTCATGCCTAGTCAATCTATTCGCAAGTCTGTTATTTGAGCTATTCACGAGTCTGTTAAGTGAGTTGTTCATGAGCCTATTAGTCAAGCTATTAGTTAACATATTAAGATTATATTTGATATCTAAGATATAATACTTATCTAATGATAATTAACCTATAGTCGAAATAACTATAGGGTAACTATCATGAGATGAGTATTATATCTTAGGTACTAAATATAGCCTAATTACCTTGTCTGCAAGCTTATTAATCAAATTATTCACAAGTTTAAAGAAAAAATATTACACTTTTCTAGTTAGAATGAGTAAAACGATCTTAAGTATGAGCAAAAAAAAAGAGATAGCAAGCACATGATTTAAATAAAATTGAGCTTTTGACGAGTTGTGCTCAAACTTAAACTCAATTAAAATATAATTGAATATATAACGAGTCGAACTCGAGCTCAACAAATATTTCAACCAAATTCAATTATAAATACCAAAATTTAAATAGAGCTCGAACTGAAATTAGAGCTTACAAATATTTAAATTAGTCGAGTTCGAGCAACATTACAACCCTAATATTTCCCTTATACAAACACGCATTTCTTTGTTATGGAGAAACTACAAAAATCTATGAAATACTAATAGTTATCTTCACCGAATTTACAAGAAAAATTATTATGTGTCAATTATCATATCATGAAACTTAATACACGTGGCATTCATACGCACAAAATTAAAATTTGGATATTTAGATATATAGTTTATTTATTATAATCGTGACATCATTTATCTTTGATACGAGAAGTGTTAATCGGTTTGATATCAGTTAATCAATTATCTCTAAAATCAAAAAAATGTACTTTTTGAGTATTGAGCACATGACTATTTATTTAGATCAATGGTGCAGATTAAAAGATAATTTTGGTATATATCTGATTTAAAATATTTTATCCCTAAAAATAGAGAATTTGTTATTTTTTCTGACTGAGATTTATTGATTATGGTATAGTTTAATTATATTAATTGGATGAAAAATATGAATGGTAAATCGGTAATCGGTTCCGACCAGTAGTGATTATCCGAATATCGTTAATTTTTTAAATATTGCAACCGATTACCAACTAATTTATTGAAAAATCGATTCTCAATAAGTACAAGTTTTTAGTTTCATATCAATTTGATAGCGCGATTCTTTTCGAAAACTGGTTAACGATTGACGTCCCAATTTAATGACGTCACGAATGACAATTTATGAAGAAAAAATATCTCAATGAACAATGCATGTAGACTGCAAAAAGAAGTGACGATCGATGAAATGAAGACGTGGATGAAATGGCTGAGGTAAATACCTTTTTGCTATCTAATTACTATTTTATATTTGGAAAGATTTATATCATCATATATCAATAGTAAAAGTAAATTAATATTCCAAAAGTTCGAAATTGGCAGGATGTTGGATGATTATTTGTTACCTTTTGCCAATAATATATATCCAAATTAAATTATGCGATTAATTAAGTACAAAAATGACTACTCCTCTTACAAGGAATATGTTGGTAATTGTTATGAGATGTTACAATAATAATTTTTTAATAAAAAATTGTTAATGTTTTACTTTCTAAATAGAATTTATTAGTTATGATATATATATTTTATATAAAATTATAAAATTTAAAAATTATAATAATTTTTATATTTATATAATATTACGTGACATTATCACGTCACTCACATGCATATTAAGTTGTGCCTTTTGTAAAAGAGAAAGATTTTCTATAATTAAGTAAATGTCAATGTAATTCTTTGAATATATATTGTATATGTTTTATATTTTATATGTAATTTTATAAAAATCCACTTTATATTTTTGTACATATAATACTAAACAAATTAAATTGTGAAATTTTCACTTATAATATATTTAGTTTTTAAACAAATAATGTCGAATTTTAGTGAGTATGTTTGTGGAATATTGAAACGATGACTATAATTTGCACAATTTACAAATTTTATTATAATTTATACAAATAAAACTTATTTAATGTTTATGAAATATCTCCAATAAGGAATTGAGATATTGATGAATTTTTTCATCAATTTACAAGAAAATTCATAGGAAAAAGGACTATAATAGAAACCACAAAATCCCAAAATTTCCCATTGAATAGGTTATAATAAGGACAAACATATTACGACTACTACTTTTAAGGGACAAAAATAGCAACATAGTTATAAGGATAAAATTGCAAAATATCTCCTTATAATTAAAATAACAACATTATTTCTATTTTATATCAAACTACAATAAAATTTACCTCCAACCATATATATAATACTTGGTTAATTATAATCCAACCCATTACACTCATTCGGTAGATTAGGGGCACTCATTGCTCCGGCTAAGGAAATGAAGAGACTCTATAAACATAAAAATGTAGTCACACGAGCGCGAGACAGCTACTCGCAGCTTGTATACAAAAGATAACACATATAACTTCAAAATTCAAGAGCTTCAATTCAAAATTTTCTTAGTTAAAATTTATGTTTTGAATATAAATTCTTTTTAGAAATAGACTAATTGGCTCATAACAACATATATATAGTCATCAAAATTTAAATGTTCTTAAATAAAGATGAGACTTGCTACAATATTTACAAGCTAATAAATTTTAGATTTAATGTTATTTTCAGTATAGGTTCACTACTGAGTGGAGGTAACTTCAGTATAAGAGTAAACTCAGATAGCAATCCTTCAATCTACAACAAGTTTTTGACTGATGGACTAATATTTTAAGTATAGCAGTGCAGAAGTGGTGGTTTTACAAAGTTACTAATTTATTAGAAAACTTAATGTTAAAGTTCAACTTTACACTTAATTAGTATTCAGTTATGCAATAGAGTTAGCAGAATAATGAATACTGAAAGTAAATAGCGAAGACATAATTGTTTGGTTTGTGTGGTTCGGAGATAAAAACTCCTACGTCCACGTTTCTCGAAGTGACTCGAGCGTTTTCAACTAAATGAATATGTCTTACAATGATCAACCTTGAAAATTAGATTTACAGTAGAGTCTAATCACTTCTAGCAGATAGAACTAAATCTAAGCTAGAGTTATTTCTTCGATACAAATGTATCACTACTTAAGAACACACTATGCAAGTAAAACTTGAGTGTTCTAAGATCTGAAAGCTGAGTGCGATTGAAAGCTTGAGAGAGTTGATAGCGTTAGAGTGTATGAAAGCTTGGTAACTGGTGTTTGAAACGTTTGAAGCATCGGACTATTTATATATAGGACACTCTCAAGAATATATCCGTTGTGAGAGAGAACTTCGTCCGTAGCATTTGAAATTCTTCTCGTTTTAGTCGTCGTCATTTTTACCATTTTTGTGTCAAGATTTGGTTCACCTACTGAGATTTTTTTCAAAAAAGGAAATGCCTATAGAAAGTAGTTGTATCACTCAGTGGCTGTATTCCAATGACTTAAACTTCAATGCAGAGCTTCAATTGACGAGATCTTCATACTTCAAGTTTTCTTCAACTTCAATACTTCAGGGAGATAGTCCTTCAATATTGACTTTGTAAACTGAGTTATTAAAACTTCATTACTGGTGTCGATACTTCAGTCTTGAATTCTTCAGGATGAGTGAACTTGTAAACTGAACTCATTTAACATATGAGTTTTAAAATAAGACTAAGACCAGATTTCAGTTTTGGACTTAATATATTTTTCAGGATAGGTTTTGGAATTTTAATCAAAACCTTTATAAATATTTCCCAACATAAATCGTAACAAACTTATTCACAAGCTTAACTCTTTAAGCAAAATTTAATGAACTTCTATCGAGTAAAACTCCAAATAGCCCATAAAAAATATTGATTAGTTTATATACTTAGATTTCATTATACTGTTCATGACAAACATTTGCTAAAATGTCACGTGATACCACATATGCATATAAGTCATCATAATTTTTATTTTTTGTGTTGAAGAAATTTAAAAATATACACTAATTAATAAACTATAGTCTGAAGTGAGAATTAAAGGACTTTTTTTTTTTTTATCGAAAATTCATTATCTATCTATGCCGCATTAAGCGAGAGCACATTTTTGTACATACTTAATCACTACCTTGCATAATAGGTATCCTCTAATATATAATGATTCGTTTACATGCTATAAAAACCCTAGTTTCCATTTATTTAGTTAGTTATATAGTGAATAATTAATAAATTTGGTGACATCATGACAGAGTGGTTTCATAAGGGCATATTTTGGTAGTCAAGATATGATATAGCATGATAAGATTAAATTTGTATAGTGTATAAGAATTATTTTAATCTCACCCATTTCTTAATCTCACCCCTTTCTTATGATTAAAATATAGGGGGAAATGATAATTTTGGCACGGGCCTAGTGCTTAATAGCGGGCCGACATATTAATTACATTTACTATCAAACACATGATTAAATAAGATAATTTAATCTAATCTTATCATATCTTGCCTACCAAACAAACTCTAATTGTAATGAAATATCTACACACACAACTTGCCTATACTAAATGATTCAAATTAATTTTGAATTTATAAGGTTCTTACTCACTTATAGTATGTGTAGGAATATTATTATAGGTAAGTATAAAGTTAAAATGGAGTGAGGGCTTTAATTTTCCCCACACTGGCATTTTCTGTCTTCTCTTCATACAGTTTGCACTTTCCATTTATTCTTTTTTTAAAGTTTGGTATAAACAAACAATTCGATTGGTAAAAAAATTTATGAAAGCAAAACACACGTTTTTATCTATGTTTAGACAAAAAGGTTTTCGATATTCGAGATGTGAATCGCTGTTTTACTTTTGTGTATCATACTCCCATATTTAAATTCATTTTATTAATATTTTTAAAAATATAGAAATTGTTATTACTATTATATTGTATCATAATTAACAATTCTTTTGAAAATTTAAATTCAAAAAATATAATATATCATATTTTTGAGATATTAAAACTATTCCCAAGTCAAAATTATTTGAAACTTCAATTTTGAAGAATGCTTATTAAAAAATATATAACTTTTGGCAATTTCGCTCATGATCTCTTATTAAAAGTATATATATATATTTATTTATTTTGTATAATTCTTTGGCAAGAAAAATGTACTTAATTAAACCACACGAGATTTTGGCTAGATACTAGGAATAGCAGGAGTCGTTGAAACCCAATTTTTTGACGAGTTTGTGAACGAATTTTTAGCTAGTCGACAATTAAGAAATGACTAATTAAAATTTATATACTTTACTAATTTTTTAGATAAATTTTATTTTTGTACTAGTTCTTTTTGAGGACCGAAATACTTTTTATACAAGATGAGAGAAAAATTTAACTAATCACAATTTTTTTAAAAAGTAAATTATAACCATTCTTTTTGTATAGATATGATATGAATGATAAAAGTTGTGATTTTATTTTTCACTAAATATTTTTTTACTATTATTGAGCATTAAAACAACAAAAATTCAATAAGCCAAGTAATTAATGTAGAGATCTCTATATTAAAAAATAAAATATAGGAAATTAACTAAATATCTAAAAAAGCAGAGTGAATTACCAAAAAAAAAATATTATTTTCTTAGTTTCCAATTTAAACAATAAAAGCAATTAACAAAATTCTTCACCATCCTTATATAAAACCCTCACAATCCCCATTGCTTCTTACACCCCATAATCTTTGTCTCCACCTCATATTCAGACATGCATCTCTCACTCTCCCACCACCTTTTCTTCGTCTCCAACCCTCCAACAATTCACCATCACTCTCCTTTTTCATGCAAACTACTAGCCAATCCATCCAATATAATTACCCTCCCAACTCTGCCTTCGCCGCCGCCGCCTCCTCCGGTGGTGCCGATACCATCATTCACACCACAACCACCTCCTGCATTCTCACCGGACTCCGTTCCGCCACCGCTGCTAAACCCGGCTCAGAAGCTAGCGGCGGCGGCCCTCGATGTAGTGGAGAGCAAAATCTTGATGGAATTGGAAAAGAAGCGAAAACTAAACCCTATGATCGACCCGGCGGTTCAGCTCGAGGGAAACTATGCACCGGTTCAAGAGTCCCCGGTTCAGCACGGTTTGGAAGTTATTGGAACTATACCTAGGAGCGTCGAAGGCGTCTACCTCCGGAACGGCGGCAACACGCTCTTCGCCCCCACCGGCGGCCACCACTTCTTCGACGGGGACGGCATGATCCACGCCGTCACCCTGGGGAGGAAGAATAGAGCCGGCTACGCGTGCCGGTTCACGAGAACGAACCGGCTGGTCGCGGAGGCTGGTTTGGGAAAACCCTTTTTTCCCAAACCGATTGGCGAGCTGCATGGCCGGCTCGGGCTAGCCCGGCTCGCTCTTTTCTACGCCCGGACCGCGATTGGTCTGGCTGATGCCGGTCGCGGTCTGGGTGTAGCCAACGTGGCGCTGACGTACTTTGCCGGCCGACTCCTCGTCATGTCGGAGGATGATCTCCCGTACGTCGTCCGCATCCGGCCGGACGGCGATCTCGAGACGGTCGGACGTTTCGATTTTGATGGTGAGTTGAAAGATTCCATGATAGCTCACCCTAAGGTGGACCCCACCACAGGAGATCTCTACACACTCAGCTACAACGTGCTTTCTAAGCCCCACCTTAAATTCTTCAAATTCGACACGTGGGGGAATATGTCACGTGAGGTGGGGATTTCCCTCCAACAACCCACCATGATACATGACTTTGCGATTACGCAAAGTCACGTGATCATACCGGATCATCATATGGTTTTTAGACTATCTGAGATGATCCGGGGCGGGTCGCCCGTTGTCCATGACCCAAATAAAGTTTCCCGATTCGGGGTTATGTCAAAAGTCGTCACCCACGAATCTATGATCCAATGGATCGACGTGCCCGATTGCTTTTGCTTCCACATGTGGAATGCGTGGGAGGAAGTCGACAAGCGCGGTAACAAAATTATTGTTGTCATTAATTCGTGCATGACCCCCTTAGATTCCTTATATTTTTCGGGTGGTGATGAACCCTTGAAATCCGAATTGTCCGAGGTCAGATTGAATATGAACACGGGCAAGTCAACTCGAAGGGTAATTGTGTCCGGAATGAATTTAGAGGGTGGGCAAGTCGATAAACAGAAATTAGGTCAGAAAACTCAATACGTGTACTTGGCCATTGCGGAGCCGTGGCCAAAATGTAGCGGCATTGCTAAAGTTGACTTGGTCACGGGCCACGTGAGCAAGTATCTATATGGGGGCCGCAAGTTCGGGGGTGAGGTGTGTTTCGTTCCGAAAATGGCGGGATTGGACGAAGACGAGGAAGAAGGGTTTTTAATGAGCTTTGTGAGAGATGAGGAGAAAGAAACATCAGAGTTTGTGATTTTGAAAGCATCAACAATGAAGCAAGTGGCTTTAGTGAAGATTCCTACAAGAGTTCCCTATGGATTTCATGGTACATTTGTTAGTGCTAAAGAGCTAGCTAAGCAATCCTTGGTTTAATTAGTTGTGTATTAATTGTGGATGTATAAATAGAATGTACATCATTATAATTAATAGCAAACATTAAATTTAGGTATTACTATAATTTCTTATCTCCTAAAATTGAATCATTTTCACTAATGTGTCTCGCACACTATAAAAATTCAGTATTTTTTGTTTTATCAATTTAAATTTCTTATATTTTAATTTAATTTTTGCAATTAATATTAAGGATTTTTTACACCCAATAATATATAATTAATTTTTAATATTTAAATTTAAATTTTAGTTGAGTTTAGGGTTATTAAACTTTAAAAATAGGGCATATATTTTTTAAAATTTCATAATTTTAATTAGGATTTATTATATTATAATATATTATTTATTTTTAATAATTTTCTCCAAGATATTAAATTAGGAATTGAATTATAACATTCCGTAAAACTAAAGGGATTCGTCAAGCAGGAGAAAACAAATACATTACATAAGTAGAATTCAAGATTTAAAATATATATATAAAAAAAATTAAAGAATAAGTTATGATATTTGATAGTATTTGTTAAAAATAAAAAAATGTCACTCACTTAGATACTAGAAAATTCTTATTAATATCATTATATGTATGAACTTATGAAGACATGTTAAGGGGAATTTACATTTATTGTTGTTAGTCATATTTAAAGGTAAATATAAAATCAGACAATATTATTTAATGTACGTCTCTCTAATTTGTTGTGTTTTGTTTCATCTTCATAAAGTTCGTCTCTATTCACCCACTCTTTTTCTTTACCTTTGGAAGTTTGGTATAAACAACGATTCTTTAGGTGAAAAAAGTGAATTCAAAGCACACATTATTATTAGAATGTGAACAAAAGTAGGACTGAAAATGAATAGAACTAACTAGAAATCTCTACTGGTGCAGCTGCTATTGTGGTTAGGGGTGAAATGTCACCCAAACCTAGCGCTAGCTAGTTCTCTTCGAAATGCGTTGAGAAGCAGCAGTTGACCGGACATCTAGGGGTAAAGCACTGTTTCGATGTGGGCCATAAGAGCGGTACCAAATCAAGGCAAACTTTGAATACTAGATATGAAATCAAAATAACAGGGATCAAGGTCGGTCGGCCAATGAGACTGAAAGTGTATCACCTACTCTAAATAGTTGTTGCGGAAGCTAAAAAGAACACAAGATATAATTTTATGTAGGCTGTGTTAATGAACAACCTACACGGCAGCCTTTACGGCCAGAAAGAATTATCAAAACAAGTGTTGTGTTGTTTACAATGTTACGGACAACAACAACAACAACACTTCTCACTAAAATACTAAAAGTATGATCTTCTAAGACAAAGATCACACGTACTAAACTACGATATAAATCTGCAAAAGTGTATCTCTAACTAAAACCGAAACCAATATAAATAGA
>JAPKLX010000181.1:18793-32356 GCA_026898415.1 Leonotis leonurus | reverse complement strand
ATGTTAGGTTCAACAAACAAAATAACAACAGAATAAGATACCTAACAGAGACGTTGGGGATAAGCTTCATCATCGAGAGCTACTCGTGATATATTCAATACTCGGCTGGAGAAAAGAAATATGGGAGCTTACACGATAGTAAACAAGTTGATCTAGAACTCGAAATACTTTTATCAAGTCGAGCTTATGCTAGACAAAAAAACTCGACTTGGTGAGTTCACGAATATGCCCGAGTTCGTTTTTTCACATGCATATCAAGTATTGTGTCTAACATTCGGTCGAACCTTGAGCTAAAATAACAAATTTTCTAAAATAAAAAAAAATGTATGAGTTCAACTCAATCCGGACATAAACTCGAACTCAAAAATAATATTAAACGAGTCGGGCTCGAACTTAAGATCAAAAATAATATTATCGAGTAATGCACCAGACAAACTCAAACACGACTCAAACTCGATAATTAAAGGACGAGCTGAACTCGAACAACATGTCAAAAGCTTGAGTCGAGCTCGAAAACCCTAATATTCTATTATCTATAAATTCACACTCTCTGCATTCATTACCCAACTAATGATAAATAGCCACCATTTCTTTTGATAAAGTGGGCATCTTCAAGAAAGAGATGATATAACAAGTATATAACATTTCAGAATATTCTTCAAACTTCAAACTTAACATGATAAATTATAGGAAAGAAAAAGCTCAGTACATATACAGAAAAACAAAGAAATATCACACGTCTACCGTTGGAACGAGCGGCACGAAAATAGAATGACGAACACATCAGGCGTTGCGAAGGAGAACGGCACGAAAATAGAATGACGAACACATGAGGCGTTGCGAAGGAGAAACACACGGAGGAGGTAGTTCGGAAGTGCCTTATATCTATCGGTAAGAGTCGGGGCGCTTAGGTTTGCTTTGAACGACGTTCTCGATCTTCTCCAATACTGCAGGAGTAAGCAAAGGAATGACATTGATGGCCTTCATGTTCTCTTCAATCTGTGCAGCACCAAAGAAATGATAAAGAAGCAGCTTTTCAGTTTCAGATAAATCAAAAGAAAATGCTAGAAGTAATTAAATCAATTTAATGAAGATATCAATCGTTCCAAACTAGTAATCACTTGAAAGATGCCTTAAGACCTATTTCAAGAGGAACACAATTTTAAGTGGAAGTGAAGAAGAGCCCTTTAGGTGTTGTCGTGTTGAGAATTAAGAGGAAGTAAAAAAGTGAAGAAAAAGTTGGCCATTTCAATTTTCAAATGACAAATAGTTGTTTACATGGAGAGCCAAACCGAATACTAGCCGGCTCAAGCTTTTGATTTGTTGATAGAGCTCGGTTCGCCATCTAATTATTGAGTTGGAGCTTATGTCGTGCATTATTAGTTAATATTATTCTCGAGCTTGAGATTGAGGTCGAGCTTGACTCATTTGATATTCATATTAATGGTTTTCAAACTCGTTCAACAAAGAAGCTCGAACATGTTCGCAAATTCAATTATACGAGCACCATCAAGCTCGAGCTCAGCTCATTAAAAATATCGAGTTGGATACCATTTTTTTAATGAATCCTAACTATATGACATTCTCAATTATGGAATGAAGATGTGTGTATATAATGATAAATAAAATTTTCCCAAAATTTAAAAGTCGAAAAAATAAAAGATTTCTAACCATCTTGTTATCCTATAACATTAGCACAAACGAATCAAGTGAATGGAAAAAGAGTGTAGAGAATTTGTTGATAAGTTTACTTGTACCGGATGTATATATTCTTACTAAGCTCGTTTACTATCGAGTCAAGTTTCAAATAGCTATATTCGTTTACAACTCTAAAAGTTAAAAACATACATATCTATTTTCAATTTATAATAAGCATTAGGAGAAATAAAACAGAATTGCCATCTTTATGAACACTTCACTGCAATCATGAGATAAGAATTCTAACATAACTGCAGTTCCCAACACTTAGGAAACTCATGGTTAATATGCTCATGACCTAGGTATAAATGAAATCATATACTGACCTGAGCCTCCTTGGTGGCACCTGTGATAACTGATGAGACATTGGGATTTGAAGCACACCAAGCAATTGCAAGCTGCGATAATGGCACGCCGAGCTCGTCTGCTATCGGTTTGAGCTTATTTACTTTCTTCAGCACATCATCCACCAAGGATCTACTGGCAAGATTCTGCATAAATTTCCACAAAAATAGGTTGAGAAGAACAAGATGAGTAAGAACTGCAACACTGTAGTGGGAAGCAGGTGCAAAAAAAGTCTTTAAGAGCTAAGTAGGTGTACAGATGTAAACGAGCCGAGCCGAGCCGAATACTACTTGGCTCAGCACATTTAGAATATTAGGATGTTCGAGCTCGGCTCGTGTGATGCTCGATAAGATTGTTTTCGAGCTCGAGCTCGGATTCGAACTCGAGTTCGTATAAATTTTTATTTTTAGAAAATTAGTTATTTTAGCTTAAGACTCAACTAAAAGCTTAATTGAAGCTCGGTAATATGCTCGTGAACTAACAAACTTGAACATGTTCATGAATGGCTTGGTTCGGACTCGAGCTCGGCTCGTTTACTATTGAGTCGAGAATGAGTTTTTTTTCCAACCGTGTATCAAATAGCTCGCGAATAGCTCTGTTCGTTTACAACTCTAGGTCTAAGTAAGTGCAACACCAGCATAAATCATAATGGGAATTCATATATAGGAAAACACATAATTTGTTGTAAACTCTTCCACTAAATATTGAACCAGATATAATAGTAAAATGAGAAGAGGGGAACAATAGTATACTCAAATGGATCTGACTATGTTCTTCTTTATTACAGTTCTACTATGCCTCCACTACCACGATATAAAGAATTTCTCTTTAAACAGTGTCGAAATGCCAATCTCATGTAGGGCTATAAACGAGCACAACTACTTGCAAGGTATTCGAGGCTCGGTTCAATAGTAAACAAACCTAGTTCGATCCCGATTTTGAGTTCAATACTTTTATCAAGCCGAACTCGAGCTATGTTCAAATTCATTTATTCATGAGTATGTTACCCGAGCCTGTTCGCGAGCTTCAATCGAGCCAGAACACGACCCTAAATGCATTCAATGAAACCAAAATTACATCGAGCCTTTAACACCTCGAGCTCGAAAACCATTAATATAAATATTAAACAAGTCAAACCCAAGCACGCTAATATTTAAACGAATCTAGCTTGAGCCAGCTAGTATTTGGCTCGTTCCGTGTACAATCCTAATCTCATGCAACTTTCACGCTCTTAAACTTAGAGGCTTGCAAGTTGGTAAAACCAGAGCAGAGAAGGAAATGTGAATACAAAATCTATTTAAAACTTAAAGCTGCAGTTTTTTCCTTACCTTATAGTTTTCCAACGCAAACCTACTATCAGGAGGGATATCTCCCGAGTTGTACTTGCCAGTAAGGACTCCAGATGCGAGCGGGCTCCACGTAGTGAGGCCGATACCATAATTTGTATACAAAGGAAGAAACTCAGACTCAACCTGTAGAGTTAGTTCAATGCAGAGACTAATCTCAGAACACTAGATTCACACAAAAGAAAACCACAACATATGATCAAAAACACATCAAGCAACAACAACAAAACTCCCTCTTCCCAAAATCCAAAAGAACTACTTGCAAGAAAACTCAATCCCACTGAACAATCAGAACAGATCTTCCACAAAACAGTAGATGAAATGAAATTTCAGATCTTTCACCAATAGAAATTATAAACAGCTGCACTTCAAGATTTCACAAAATGATCTTTCTATAAAGCAATCCAAGCAACAAAATGGATCAAACAGCATCAAATCGTAAATTATTAAATAACAAAACAAAAACAAGAAAGATCGAAACTTGACCTTATGCCTAGAGAAGAGATTATACTCAGGCTGCTCAACAACGGGGCCCACGAGATCCAGCCTCTCGGCGACACCCCACGCCTCCGTAATCTGCTGCGCCGACCACTCGCTGGTCCCCCAATAGTATGCCCACCCCTTATCAATGACGTGGTTCATGGCCCTCACCGTCTCCTCGATGGGGGTGGAGATATCGGGGCGGTGGCAGTAGATGAGATCCACGTAATCCATATCCAATCTCTTGAGCGAATTCTTGGTCCCTTCGATGATGTGCTTCCTCGAGAGGCCCTTATCATTTGGGCCCGCCCCGCCCCAGAAGATCTTGGTGGAGACGACGATGTCAGATCGCTTCCAGCCCAGCTCCTTGATTGCCTGCCCCATGATCTCCTCGGCTCGGCCATTGGCGTACACCTCGGCGTTGTCGAAGAAATTGACGCCGTGGTCGCGGCAGCACTGCAGGAGGGACTTCGCCTCCTTCACGTCGAGCTGATTGCCGAAGGTCACCCACGCGCCGTAGGAGAGCTGCGACACCTTCAGCCCCGAGCGCCCAAGATTCTTGTACTGCATGGTTTGGTCTGGGATTTTCATCGAACGGTTGGTGGGCGTTAGCTGCGAAGTGTGGTGGAGGCGAGAGATGCTACAGAGTATACAGAGTAGAGTGATAGATGCGTTGAGTAAAGTATACTCAGCGTTACTACGACAGCTCGGTATTTGGGAAGAAGGAAGACGACAATCAAATTCATTAATTAATTAATTAATTTATGATTAAGATTTTTGAATTTGAAAATGACAAATAAACAATGTGTTTTTGAATTAATTAATTAATTAATTTATGATCCGAATTTGGAAGCTCATTCCAAGCTTCTCCGTTATCTCCCGCCAATTCTCCATTGGCCCGATCCTTTCCAAAAATCTCTTTCCAATCATCATAATATGCCCACCGTTTGTAGCGCATTGTTCGCGCATTAGGATCAGTCTACGAAAAACGTGTAGAAAAATTAGATATAAATCAATTTAATGTAATTAATACCAAAATCATTTAAGGAGAATACCTTCATTATATGGTCCCATGTTTCGTCCTCGCAATCGATTTTGAAATTTCCATTTAAGTTGAAACCAACACCACTCCTGCTGAGGATGTTTGATAAAGAGTAGTAATTTTTTTTCCAGGTGGATAGCTTACTGTTGATATGTGGCGAAGATCTTAAATCCGTGTTAGGAAAACGAAGCTTCATTGCTTCCTCCAGCTTTCCTAAATATCCAGCTCTAAATCCGTTATCGCTTCTCCAACCTTCTACTATTAATGCTTTCACTGAGCTTAACAGGCAAGACTCCTCAGCTTCAGTCCAACTTCGCCGCCCTTTGTCACTTTTATTACACCGTTTTGGATTAGAACTACAACCTACACAAATTAAATTGACAATGAAAGACATGGTATCATATACAATGAAAGCTTCAGAAGCAAAAACGATGTCTCTAATATGTAAAATCAACATTCATACTAACATAATAACCATATATAGTATTGGTCTAATAATTCATAAAATTAGGTCATGAATACATACCTTCTGTACTCATATTTCAAAACCTAGTTAGTAAAGTGTAATATTCTTTTACACAAGCAAGTACCTGCCATGAAAGGTTTTAATAATTAGCCAAATTTCATATAGACTACATAAAAAATCAAAATTTCATGTGTAATGTCGACAATTAATGACTAAAAAAAACAATATTATAAACACCCAATCCTTGCTCATACAATAGTGAAGAAGAGATGAACACACCAAACTTATTTCCTACAGCCGCAAAGAAATATTCATTAAAACCCATAGTAATTTCAGCCTCTTCATAATATTTCTCAACAAATTCATATACAAACCCTAAAAGATACAGCTACCGTACGAATCAATTAAAACAACATACCATAATTAATTGAACTTGTTTCCAAAATAATTTCACATACAAAATAACCCACATCATATATTGATTTGGAGCTCAAAAATGGTCAGAAATTTTTCTGTCAGCCAAAAAAACGTAATTTATACCCACATTATTAAATCCATAACAAATCAGACCATGTGTAATACTTTGGGTTGCTTCCTTCATTCATAATTTTTGGGATTCAAACAACTATTCGGTTGAAGAAAAAAAATTACCTTCCCTCTCTGTCTTCGTCGATAAATTGCAGTGAAGCTGTGGGATGTGTTATTCTTGAAAAATAAGCAAAATACCCAACTACATAAAGGTGAGGTCATTTTGGGGATTTAATAAAATTTAAATGGACAGAATGGTATTTTTCCACTTTAATCTTGATTATAATGAAGTGAACCAAATGGAAGACTAGTTTAATCTCAATCTCTATATTACCTACCAAATGAACATCCTTATTAAAGTTAACTACCCATTTCCCAACACACCATATTAAATTTATCCTATCTCACTATATCCTATCCTACCAACCAAATGGAGCCTTAAAATGATGTTTCATGTTGCAACTTTTTTTAACATTTTTAATGTTTTATGAATGTACAAAAGCTATATTTGAATTTTAGGTCGTGATCTTTAAAATTATAAATTAATATTTATTTATTTTTTGTTTTCTGAGCCTTTATTTCAAGAAAATTGAATTTGGCTCAAAATTGCACATTTTTTTATTAATTCTTTGAAAGTGATCACTTATTATAATTCGAATTAAATTTGGAAAATTCATAACTCACGTTTTTAAGAATGATGCTATTGGAAAATAATTTGAACTTATGAAAAAAAGAAGCATTTTAGTTGTCAGCCCAATAAATAATATTTCCCATACTACATAATTCTCTACTTGAATAATGATTGGGCTTAATGTTGTGAGATTGAATGATGAAATTGATACATTTATAATTGGGCCAGTTTTATAACTTTTGATTGAGATACTATCAAATTTGATTTGATTCAATAAATCATATATATTTAATAGACCCCATTTAACAAAGGGACATGTAATAATAAGGCTCCAAATAAGGCCCATATAAAAAAATTAGCTATTTTAGCTTTTAGACTCTTTGATTGAAAGTTTTATTGAAGGCTCGTCAACATTGAGTAAATGACTCTAACATATTCGTGAGTAGTTTGCCTCAATAAACTATCAAGTTTGAAATTGAACTTGAGTTCGGCTCATTTAATATCAAATCAAGTTATGAACAAGCTATTTCTGAGCCCAGACTTGAATAGTTCGCGACTAACTTTTTTCAAGGATCGGCTAAAAAAAGCTCGTTCGGAGCTTGATTCAATTGTAAATGGGTCAAGCTCGAGCTTGATTTCGAACTCAATACTATTATCAAGCCAATGTTCGGCTCATTGAGTTCATTTGTTCATAAACATGAAATTGAACATGTTCGCAAGTCTTTCATCGAATCTTCAATCGAGTCTGAGGCGAGCCCAAACTCGAACTTGAACTCGAAAACTATAAATTTGAATACCAAACAAGTTGAACTCAAGCTAAAACCTTGATAATAATATTATTGAGCTTCTCACGGACTGTCGGACCGAACTCAAACAACATGTTAAAAGTGATAATCGAATTCAAAAAACATATTAAAAGCTCGAATATAACTCAAATCAAACTCGAACACCCTAATATATCTAAACGAGCCGAACCAAGCCTAATAATATTCGGCTCGACTCTTTTACGTCCTAAGGATGAGTTCCTCTTGAATTCCTTGAACATATGATTACATTTGCCACGCACTGATAACTGATAAGCATGATTAGTTGCGTACATCTTGGATTTAAATGGAATGGGGTTGGTGTAACAATTAATAATAAAACAAAACAATAATTATAATCATAAATTGGATACTGCGAATGGCGTAATGTATTATTGACTTTATACTTCCATCTTCCAGAGTTGTTTCCACATTATTCAGAAAATTTGATTCGAGAAATTCATTTAGGAAATTAATTTGTTAATTTAGATCTTTAAAGGAGCTCTATAAATCAGCATCATGATATTTTAGTAATCTCACATTAAACTTGGCACACATTATTATTATAATACATTTAATTGAATATAAAGTGTATATATTATGTTTAGAGGGCGGAGATTATTTTATTTTGTGTGAGTAATATGTTTTACTACTATATTTTCATATCGCATCCCTTTACTATATTTATATTATTATTATATTTGTGTGACTTTATATAGAATCACTCCTCTATTCGTTTTTACAACTAATATGACATGTCTCGTAAATAAATATTTCATCCGTCTATTAAAATATGCCAACTTTGACAAAAAAACTCTCACATATTGGGTTAAAGTTGGCCTACTTCAATGGGATTGAGGGAGTAATATTTTTTGATAAAAATTTATTATTTTTTACTTTTCAATTATAATTTATTAATCATGATAATTTAATATTTAGTTTATATAAAATTAAAAAATTAAAATAAAATTAAATTGAGATAATTGCATGTAAATACATAAATTATCTATCATTTCTGGTATTGCACATGAACTTTAAAATTTGTCACACAATACACAAACTATCATTTTTTAGCTAATTTATACACCGGCATTGTTTTGGTTAAACTAATGCTGACGTGTACCCGATTAACACATGTGGTCGTACAAATCAGCCTAAACGACGTCGTTTATTCCTTAAGTAAAAATGACGTCGTTTTATTTAAGTTCTGAGTGTTCATCGTTTTGGTTGGAGAATCAAGCGATTAAGGTTGTAGCAATCAGTAGAGATTTAGGGAGGGACATCGTTTAGGTTAAGTCAAAACGGTGTCGTTTAGGCTAATGTGTACGACCACGTGTGTTAATCGGGTACACGTCAGCATTAGTTTGACCAAAACAAGTTAGATTTATAAATTAACTAAGAAATTGTAGTTTATACATAGTGTTGCAGATTTTAAAGTTCATGGTTTATGTATTTAAAGACAATTATCCCAATAAAAATTATAGTTATTCATGTACTTACATCACATTGTCACATTATAAGTTTTAAATCTCTACGTTTTTATTCATAATCCCCCATCTCCTTATGAATTCAATCCATTTTTATGCCCCTTAATTACTTAAATGCTTGATTATATAATCACATCAAATTTGGCTTGATTATTTAATCAAGTATTTGAGTGATTAAGGAGCATAAAAATGACTAAATTCATAAGGAGAAAGAGTATTATAAATAAAAAGGTAGAGATTTAAAAGTTATAATTCTATTAATCCTATCAATTTTATCACACAAAACAAATCAACCGATACGTGGATAGAGAATTGATACACTTTATAATTACAATAATAATAGTCATGATTGCCTATTACTTGCCCTATTTGATAGGCAAAACTGGTGGCAAACTATAGATATGTGATATATAGAGAATATTGCGCCAATCGCTCCGCAACAAAACAAACAAAATTATTCTTTGCACTTTTATTAAAGAAAATCAAAGTCAAATTATGCAAATATTTATTTAACGGCAATCTTGAAAGTGCAAGCTATATTTTATTTAGTTTTTAATATAAAAGATTGTGTCACAATTGAAGAAATTCATGCAGATGAAAGAAGCAATGAAATTCAAAGAAATTCAAAGTCAACATTATATTCATTGAGCGGCGGTAGACCGCAACCATGTGATTTTCTTGTTAGGTGTGAGCTGCTAGTGGTCTATTCCATAATCGGGTTGAGTCAAGTCGAGTCGAGTTGAGTCAGATCAAATTGTACATTTAAAAAAAGAAATAGGAATTGAATCTCCTTTTAATTAAATTTGGAACAAATAACCTGAAGGAATCAAAGAAAAATTTGAGTAACGTTAGGCTATGTTGAATACAATTAAAAATCTAAATTTAAATTGGAAATTAACTAACATGAATAATAAGAAGAAAAATTTAGGTAATTAATTAAGTAAATGATGTGAGCTATGGCACATGGTGCACACATGCTACGTACTCATTTTGCATGAATGCATGCAGTGGATTTTGCTGTATATCAATTACAAATTAATTACTTAATTACATACATATAATTTATATAAGAATCAAAATATATTAATGATTGATAGCAACATCGAATTATCCATTTGAATATAAAATATTTGATAATTTCATTTGGAAAAAAAAATAATGATGGAAATTAAATTCCATGTGCTCAATCAGATATGGTTGGTGACATATTGACTTTATCTACTTACATGTTCATCTGAATTTATGAAGAAAATTAATTACTTTTCAAAATTAAATTTCTTGCGACTTGGATTTTTTAATCCAACCTTTTTATTTCAGAAATAAATTAAATAACATTTCTTTTCCATAATTATGACCGCTTTTTATTCCAATATATATATTTATACTCTACATTGGTTTTTCAACGGCTGGTGTAACAAAGATTCTCAATCAACAGCCTTTTCTTTATGATAATTGTTTGCTTTAAAAGTAACCTTTTTCTTATGAATAGATTGTGCATAAAAATAGGACGGTACTGGAAATCTCGGTCTTGATTATGAAAAATATTAAATTTTTGGTTTTGGTCTCGATTTTGATTGGATTTTGGGATTTTCGAATTTTAAAATTGGAAAATTTTAAATCTCGTTCCCAAAACACGTCTCAAATTTTTCGAACATTATCAAAATTTCCAAATTTTAAAATTAATTTTGGAAAATCGGGAGTCTCGATTGGGATTTGGGACTATTCCAATATCTTAATCCCGGTTCCAGTCTTGAAAATTTTGGGACTCGTGGTCCCGAATCCTGTTGGACTCAGGTCGGGACGGAGAAAGTCCATCTCGATCTCAAATTCTCACCTCTCGATCCCAAATTCTCACCCTCATAAAAATACTTGTCAAGTTAAAACTAATTTCAATCGCTCGGATAATTTCGAATATCCAAATCAGATTCAGATACCAAGAGTCCGATTCGAGATGGGATGAATGAAACATAGAATTTTCACAATCTAGTACCCGAAATTTTGGAATGGGGTATATATTCTACCCCCGTGCACGGACTGGAATAAACACCCTTACCTAAATGAATTTTGTTGGAGTTTATTATTATGTCATATTCCTTATTTTTGGCATTCTATTATTTTGTTTATATGCTATTTTACATGACGTGGTCCCTTTTGATATTTGGCATTCCGTTAAGTTTGGATTTTGCATGAAAATATGAAATATTTATGCACAAATTGTCATTTTGCTAACGGCTCCATGAATAACGTAACGTTCTCAAATTCCAACCTATTGTGAATTTGTCAAAAAAAGAATGTGAATTTGTCAAAAAAAAAAAAAAAGGAATCAAAAAACTAAAAAATAGTTTGTTTAGATAGGAAGCAACATTACTTAACGTACTAGTGTACTACAAACCCCACAATATTGGCTAAGGCTACTCAAAGGTAGCTTTCATACACTCAACTCTAATCCTCATTCTTCACCACTTCGATCTTACTTGAAATTCTCAATCCCACTTTTTAACGTTGCGTTATTAACTTTAGTAATATATATATATATATATATATATATATATATACATACAAAATTCGAACTAATTGTATGAAAATATATAAATTTGGGGATTTTTTTTCTTATTTTGCACGCGAAATGTAAATTTTATCAGAAAATAATACATGACACAATTCGTGATTTTTTTTCCATATTGAAAATAGAATCCTATTTTTTCTTAGAAAAAATTGGCCAAAATGTAAGTTCTTACGTTTTCATAGAATTAGGGTTTGTTTTATGTCGCAATCTAATACATTAATGTTTGCTTCTAACACTATAAGAAAATATATCTTTAATGAGAGTAAAAATTATATTGTACCATCATTATTGATATTTGAGAAGTAATAACGAGAGTGATGATAGGCAAAAAATTGTGTCACTAAAAGTTTTTAGTTATGAAATTTGAACTTTTAACTATAAATTTTACTCTCACTAAAACTATTTTCTTACAATTAGTGAGGGTATATCTTCCTTCGTCAATACCTCCGTCACTAAATGTCATTTTTTCTTGTAATGTAAGGTGTATTGCATTGAATAATTTCCTAAACTATCCTTTATTACGTCATTGTGAAATAGCTGAAAATAAAATAATTTGATACATTCAGACAATGAATTAGATATTTTTAGGAACAAAACTTTTATAACGATTTAACCAATCAAACCAGACAATGAATGATATATTTCGTCTAATTTGATATATTCAGACAAACAAAATATTGAGACAATATTTTGTTAATTTTTTAATTAGTTGTCACAATCAAATACTTCTATATTATTCGTTATCTCATTTTACGTAGAAAACGATCCCTTGATAAATAGTTTTTTCTTCTATATATTGTATTAATCATGGATCGAGTTAATATTAGAAATTAAGGAATATATAATTATAATATTGTTTTCCTTCAACTTTTATATTAAATTCCACAAGTATGAAAATTAGTACGTGAGTGTGCATGCAAGCACGTTATAAAGCCCAAAGAGTCAACGACATGTTATTAAATTGATATTGGTGGCAATAATAGTCTATATAGATCTGAACGAATTATAACAGATGACATATTTATAATTTTATTGGTATACCACTTTCTTATTTAATTTAGTTGTATATGCAATTTCTCTATATTACAATACCACCTAACCTTTTAATATCTATAAGGGGATTTTGGTTAAATAATTAATAACGAATTTATGTCACTTTTGCAATTTTATCTCTGTCTCTTAACCCTTTTTTGGACTACGAATATTTTTTCAATCACGAAATTTGAAATTGTTGCAATCGAAGCATTCCCAAAATTTTGGACAATAAATATATGATGTGATCCCAAAAAAAGGGTAAAAATAGGCTATTAACGTGCACCACGTACTAAGTGAGTTGAAACAGCTTGCAAATTACTCAGTGTCGACTTGAAAAATACTTGAAATCTACAATTAATTGATCCGAAGTTCGAGTTCAATGATACCCGACTTGATAGATTTTCAAGCCTAATCAAGCTTAGGTTTGATTTTACATTTTTGCTCCTAATTATTAAACGAGTCTACACGAGCTTAATCGAGATCAAATTCAAATTATATAATGTTGGGAAGTGGATTCCAGCACCTCCCGGAGGGTGGGTCCTCCATGTATCGTACCCGCGAGAGCTTCTGGGAGTGCGGCCTACCTCAGTCGAAAAGGGCTTGCGCTACCATTGGTTGATGAGACGTTAAATGAATTGATTAGTACTATTCATACCAATATGATGCATCATCTTTTCAGGTGACCCATTAGTAGAAACTCCAAGGTTAAGCGTGTTTGGCTTGGAGCAATACTATGATGAGTGACCTACTGTGAAGTGTCCTGGGTCAGTCTGTCAGTGAGGACAAAACAGGTTGGGAAATAAAGTGTTGGTGTGTGAGGTCAGTATGTCAATTTTGATGGCCGCTCCTGATCCAACATATAAAAATTGAGTATGAGTTCAAGCTAATCAAGCTTTTCATCGAGCTCAAAAAATTAAACTAAGGAGAGCCAAACTTTAATTAGCTCGGAAAATTAAAACTAGGTCGAATCGAATCGAGCTCGAACTTGATAATTATTGATGTAGTTTGAGTTTGAACAAGCAAATACTCGGCTGGACTTAACTCGTTTATAGTTTATACTTCATATGCACCATTATTCAATGCTCTCATGTCATCAATCTCCAAAAAAAGTTAGTGATACCTTAATTTTTTAAAAT
>JAPKLX010000181.1:0-18783 GCA_026898415.1 Leonotis leonurus | reverse complement strand
AAAAAAAAACATATGAAAAATGTCCATTTTTAATGTAGAGTACCTAAAATACCCTTATTTAAGGTTTGATTTGTCTATTTTTATGTGAACTAATACAAATGATTGATAACTTATTATGTTTATTTTGAAATGTAGTAGTATTAATTATTTATTAGAAGGAGAGAAGAAGAGAAGAAGAAATCGCGTCGCGTGCTTGTTTGTCAAAAAGAAAGATGTATTGCGAAATATAAAAAAAGGTATAATTCATGTATGATTGATATTTTAGACTTTTTGGGTACTTTTTATGTAAATTTTATAAAATAGGTATAATTCATTTTTTAGTTACAAAAAATATGATAGTTATAATAAATAACCCAAAAAAAAACTCTGTATTGTAATTCACAATTTTTCTTAAATCAATTTAAAATTTTATAAAAATAATATAAACTCATAATTTATTTTGACAACTTTTATTTTTGTGTGTCTGCATATACAAGATTTACTGCAGATAAACTGCTTAAAAGATGGCAAAATGTAAGAGAAGCAATCAATGAGGATTTGGACTTTTTATAAATTCCTAAAAACACCATAAATGCTATATTTGTCAAATTATAATAAATATATACTCCATTTAACATGTGCACTAAGTGGCAAAAATAATCACTCTACATTTGTTAACATTTCTTACTGTCCTAAGTTCTATCACAACTTCACAATATCTATATTTACTGCATCCCGACTAACTATTACTACTCGTCCCATTTATTTAGACATATGTTTTTTTGGTACCCATATTAATATTTAGTTCTAATTATTTTATTGTAGATGATTTGTACTTTAAAATTTATCAAACAAGAAAATATGTCTAAATACTTTAGACAATCAAAAAAATGTGTTTGAATAAGTAAGATGTGGGAGTAATACATAACAACGAAACACTTAGAATATCCCACAAAACCCATGAAACACTAGAATTGAATTGTGGAGGGAAATTGAAGTGGTAATTTTGAAATAAAAAAGTAAAAAAGTGTTTAAATTAAACCCTATCTTTACAAAGTTTGAGGTATGACCACAAAATTGATATAAAAATATATAAAAAAAAATCATAGAAAGAACTTGACCACTATCTCCACTTTAGCAAAGAAAATAAGGATTTAGACTTGCAAAATTTCGGGTAACAAACATGGCCTACACAATCTAACCTTTCACTTTTCATTATGTAAAAAGATGATAATTGAGTGAAAATTGAATAAAGGTAAAAAGAAACCTTCCCCACAACCATCTCGTATTATCATGTTTATTTTTATTTCAACGGAGACAATATTATAACATGAATTTATCGATTAAATATTACTCCCTCCGTCCCATTTCGTCCCACTAAACTTGACACAATTCTCTTATTTAAACGTTCCACTAAGCTTGACACATTTCTAAAATAGTAAAAATTATCACTTTAAAAAGGCGTAGACCTTACCACCTTTATCACTCTTACACTACTTTATACACTCTCCTAAATAACCGTGCCCAAGAATTTTGTGTCATGTTTATTGAGACAGATGTAGTATTATACATAAAATATTGTGGAATCATAATAGCGCACCATCGTCTGATTTGATAAAAATAATCGTAATTTATTAAATATATATAATGGTCCACCGAACTGTAGTACAAAATCGTTTTCAAAATTTTTGATCAGAACAGACATATGTGAAACGTGAATACCTCTAACTTATCGTATTATTATATTAGATATATCAAAAAATATTATCAGAGCAAATCATCTTTATTAGAATATAATTGTATAGCATCTTTTGTTTTTGTCGATTGTAAATTCATATTATAAAGTTATCACCGGTGAGATCATGCAATGGAGAGATATGCAACATACTCTCTAGCCAACCATGCCTCTCTCTATTGATTATAGACCTAATTTCTTAAAATAATAAAATGAAAAACAAAAGGAAAACTCACAAAGTAACATGCCCCATTGCTTGTAGGTCAAGGGATAGTCATTATTGCTTATTTGATAAAAATTTTGTGGCCCCTATCCCCAAAAAAATTTGTTGAGAAACATTATAACCTCTACTTAAAAATGTTTTTTGTTGTTATTTTATGTTTTTTTGATTTTTTTTTCTTATCTAATTTATTTATTTAACTAATTTTTAATTGAAAATTAAAAATTTAAACATTACGTACGTCACGATGGATTAAAATATGTGCTTTGTAGCGTATTGTATTGTTTATTGATTATATTATTGATCAAGAGAAGTGTTTTCCTTCTAAAAAAGAAATTAATTATAATATAGTTGTGTGCGTGTGTTGGCCTAACAGTAGTGAAGACTTAATAGATTAATATTCGAGTTTAAAAAATATAGACAATATTACATTAGTTTAAACCATGGCATAGGGATACACACATCTCATAATGTCCTTGAACATTATTAATTAACAGAAAGAGTAGAAAATGTAAAGATTCAAGATTGGAATAATTGGGGGTATTTAGGTAATCTTAAACCCATGAACAAGCTAGTTGGTTAAAAAATATTTCTTTCTTTAAAATGGTAAACAGCCAAAAAGAATATGCATGGATGAATAATTGGAGTAGTAACTAATTATAAATCAATATGTGATTTTTCCAACACTAATGATTGAGTTTTACTTTACATCACTACCTAAAAAAACTTGTGTTCCTAACTACCCATGTTCACTAATTAACCATCACCACTTCAAGACTTTGGTTGAGAGTTGTTGATGACAAATACTTTTCAATACTTTCTATTATAAAGGTTTAGGTTTTAATTTGTCCATAAAAAAATAATTGATCTTACATGATAAATAAGAAAAAAAATCAACCATACATTTTAATAAATCAATTGTTGTGATCCTTTTCTGCAAATAACTTCCATTAAAAAAACTTCCACATTTCTATAGTATTCATATATATATATATATATATATATATATATAGTGTTTTTGGTGCATTGTTATTAGGATAAATGATCATTTTTAATAATCATGCAATGAGAAAATAATTCTACTAACTTACTAAGACCAAGACATGACAGACCCAATATCAAGTATATATTAATTGAAATTATATTAGGAATGTGGACATTTAATTTCTTCAAAAATACATTTAATTATATATGGTGAAAGTTACAATTTGGGTCCTCAAAAATAATAATGATAGAGCCTAAAAAAGAAATGAAATATGGTATTGGTGAAAAGGAGAAGTAAGTTTTAAGGTATAACAAAAATTTAAATTACCATGATGGGTTGATTGCATGCCTTTGATTTGTAGTGTTTGTAAATACATGTGTATCATAATGTAATACTCCCTCCGTCCCGGATCAATTGTCCCACTTTCCTTTTTCGGGTGTCCCGGATCAATTGTCCCGTTTCCATTTTTGGATAAAAGTTGTGAGAGTAATAAAGTAGGTGAAAAGTAGTGGGAAGTAGTTGAGAAAGAAATAAAGTGAGTATTGGTATGCGGGCCAAAAGCAAATGGGACAATTGAGGTGGGACAGAGGGAGTATAATGTATGCCACCTTTTGTAATTGAAGTTCTGAACCTTGAAAATTACAGTTTTTAATATTAAAAAGCGTGAAATATAGCTATGATGGGAAGCACTATAAATTTCAACTTTTACAATATAAAGCCATTGAATATATTTTCCGTCACAAAATATCATTTTTATATTCACTCTTGACCTTCATATATTACTACATCAGTTATCTTTGTTTAAAGAATATTTGAATTATATTAAATTTAAATTTATAATTATATGAGTTTATCTTTTAACTCACTACGACGAGTATTTCTTTCTATAATTGATATTTTATTGATTGGGCTCCTATTTCGAGTCTAAGCGAATTAAATTATTTAAAATTCGATTTGTTAAAAATCCATTCGATATTTGTGTTTCAGCATTTGTACTAAAGTGACCTTCAACCGAGCCAAAAAAAAATCGATTTTATTGGTATTTGGTTCGAAAAGTTTAAAAAATTTGTTCAAATATAATCTTAACGAGCTAGGTTTCGTATAGTTCACAGACTCTTCCATCCACAAACTTAAAAAATGAGGTGAGCTTCGAATAATTTCATGTTCTTTATATACGACTCATTCATGAACTTGCTCAATTAATATATTAACTTAAATAATTTGATAAACAAAATTTTTAACGAACTCAAACCTGGGTTCCAATATACAATTAAATGAAATAATGAAAGAATTGAAATCGAACAAAATTCGAGCTCGTTTATTATTTAGCCGAACTCAAGTTTGGTTTACAAAATTCGAACCAAACTCAAAGAGAATAAGCCTGATCATAATCAGTTCAGTTCAATTTGATTACAATCCTAAACTCCTCTATACACTGTTGAATTAAAAACTATTATTGAAGGGAAGATATATCATAATATGTTAGTTGATTCATTCATTTACTCCTTTGAATTTAAATTAAATGATTTTTCAGTGCTAGTTTATTGTCATGAATTAATGCCACCGACAAATTCATGAATTGGGCCAATATCGTATATAATTTTCAAAGTAATAATTCTGAATAATCAATTCTAATAATTGAATTTTTGGTAAAACCTTGGATTAATATTTAAGCATTCATGGAGCCCCCTAGCAGTATTTTATTTATGTAGAAGTATAAAGCAAAAGTACCCCTACAATTTTTATGTAATAAAAATTATATTCCACAAACGTAGGAATGGTTGATTGTCGAAAAATATCAATTTCAATACCACAAGCAAACGATAAAATCACAAGCATGCGAGATATAGAGACGAATTTATTGAAACGTATGTGGAGTCTGAATGAACTGTTCATTTTATCAAGATACCATTGATTCAATTCAATTTGAACTCATAAACTTTGCCCAATATTAATCCTAATGGGATTAGGATTAGGGTTTCGGTAGTTATTTTATTAATAACGATTTTCTCCTTGTAACTAGTATCAAGATAGTGAAACAACTTGATTTGGCATTACCTCCATACATAGGTGAAAGACAAACTGAATAAACAAATACTTGTTATTTTCGTTTTTGATGGTGCACAACTGTATGCCTCTCTAGGTGGATCCTACATGAGGAGATCGCCGTATCAGCATACCATAATTAGTAGAGGATCAACTCTTTGTCTAGTGTGGAAACTCTCGTCACATTGAAACCACTAGCACCCGTAGGCACGTTTGGTTGGTATGGATTGTCGTCTTATCTCCTTTAGACAGTTGATTATGTATGATATCTAATAACTCTCTTTTAAAGTGCTAAACTATGTTTGACCAACAAGAGCGAGGGTACGAAGTAGATACTGATCGAAGAGCAGCAAAGAGAAAGATGCGGGCAAAAAACTCTTTTAATTTAAGCGGGTGTCAATTGGGTCGGGTTGGGTCGCTATCAGGTCAACCTGATAACGACCCAACCTGTTAAAGATATAGTAAACCTGAACCCGACTCGAACCCAACCTGAACCCAAACTGACATGTTATTTTTCAAGTTGACCCAACATGATAACAACTCAACCTGATAACGACCCAATCCAACCTTATTATATAAATATATATCATTAAGAATAATAATTTTAAATAATATATTTATATATTTCAGGTAACCCGAACCCAACCTGAAAATTTCAGGTTCTTATTGGGTCAACCTGATAAGAACCCGAACCCAATAAAGGTCAACACCAACCCATTAATATTGTGTCGGTTGGTGTCGGATTATCGTGTCGTGTTGAAAATTGGCAGCCCTAACTATGTTTGACCAACTGTATGAACAACATTAACAAAGTTCGTTAATTATTTGAAACTCGACTCATTATATTTAAATACAAACATATTCACGAGTCTTTCAAATCTAATACCATTAAGTTCGAGTTCTTTTGAAAAAATAATTCAAACTATATTGAAACTTGAGTTCATTTCATTGAACAAACAAATTATCATATTACACTCCCAATAATTCACGAATTGTTTGATTAGAGGAAACAATTGTTTGAACTATTTAATCTCACTTGACTCAATAATTAGGTCAGATTGTGACTGTCCTTAATTAGAGGAAACAAAAAAGAAAATGAATCCACAAGGGGCAAAATAGGAAATCCATCCTATATAATTTTATTACACTCCATTTATTCCTTTTTCCTTCAATTTCAATAACCTGCGCCGAGACTCGCGGCGCAAGCGAAACACATGTTCAATCCACTTAATAATTAGTAATAAATAATATAAATTACTTATATTTAACTAAATAAATAAAAAAGAAAAAAACATTATGTGAAAGTAATCTAATTCCGTGGAATCAGCATTCCCCCGTGAATTCCGTCCCCACTGACCCTTGTTTCGTATGTTCGTACGCCGTTACGGTACGTGCCCGCCGTTAACGGAAGGCCCCACCGGTACGGTGGAATCCACTCTGCCCCTCGCTTGCTTTGCCTGATTGCGAAGCAGTTAAAAATCAGCAACAGTAAAAGCATCTGGTCTGAAGCAGTTTATCTACATCACTAATTATATTGATTATTTACCCAAACTTTTTCTTTTTTCTTTTACTTTTAAAGATTTATTTTTCATTATGGATTTAAAAAAACAGATTTGTTTTTTAAAGACAAGAGTATGATTCGGTCTTCTTGTTACCTATGCTTTATGACCTATCACTATGGTAGCCTTTGATTATATTAGTATTGTTTACTATTATTTTGCATGGATTGAATTTAGGGTTGTAAATCAAGTGAGTAGCTCTCCCTATTTGAGGTTTGATTTGGAAAAGTTTGTCCAGAATTCGACTCAATAGTAAATGAGCTGAATTCAATATCGATTTCGAGTATCGAGTCTGGAAATACTCGGCTCGTTTTGAATTCGCAAATATATTTGCATTTATTTGTTCACGAGCCTGGTTATGAATCTTTCATCTGGTCTTCAATCGAACATTTAATTGAGCATTCAGTAGAGTCTCAAACTAATTCAAACATTTGTCAAGCTATTAAAAACATTGTATAACATGCTTACTAACATATTTGCGAGCAAAGACTCATATAACATATAACTCAATTATATACGAATTGAAACATGTTCGTGAACCTAGCGAGTCGAGACTCAAAGATCAACTCGATAAAATTATCAAGCTTGTTTGAAGCTTGATCTCAACTCATTGAATATCGAGTTGAGTGGAATGAACTACAAAAATCTCACGAGTAATGTCCGCCACATCCCTATAAATTAGACTATGTTGCCATTCATACAATAATACATGATTAGATACTTTCTAGTAGGGTTGTAAACAAATATAGCTACTTGAGGCTAGGTTCAAGAAAACTCTATAATTAAAAGTCGAGTCGAACTCGAATAACATGAGCCGAACTCGAGCACTATAATATTCTAAACAAGCTGAACTGAGTCGAGCCAAGTCAAGTATACTTGAATTGACTCGGCTCATTTACAATGTTCACTAGGATTAGGTAAGTTAGTTACTTTGAATTACTAGAACATAAAATGAAAAGAAAGAAAATCTATGGAAATCAATATCACCATTTCAATGTTTCATTTACTTTTAGATAAACCATAAATTTAAAAAATTTAATAAATCTGTATATGCTGGAAATAATAACTTAGGAGCATCTTTATTTTGATTGAATACTTGAGATAGTTTATTTATATATTGAAATACTGAACTGAACCAAAAAGTTTCAATTGATTAGTTAGTATTTTGTACGAAGTACCAACAAATAAGCTAAGAAATAAAGGTGATAAAAATAAAAGAAAAAAGAAAAATCAGCTGTGCCACGTGACTGAGCGACGGTGGCACGTGACAGTGGCAGACAGTCACTGTGGATAAAAAGCAGTTATCAGTAGTTAGTTAAATTAGCCTTGTAATTAATTAAGTAAAAAGTAATTAAGAACACTAACCGCGGTGAGATTAACTTAAAACTTAAACTACTGTTGTCAGGTAAGTATATTAAAACATAGACGGCATAGTAAATTAGTAAGCGAGAGGCGTTGGCAGTTAGTTAACGGTCGTTAAGTCTAACGTTTTCTGATCGTGGCAGTCTATAAAATCAGCAGAGGCCGTTATGTCGGGCCGTAGTACTGAATTCTTCTTCTTCTTCCTTCTCCTCGTTCTCATTCCTTTCTCTCTCTAGAAAATTCTATCTGGCATTTGCAGATTCGCTGAGAGAGATAGTGTGAGGGAGGGAGACTGGAAGCGTAGCTGTGAAGACAATGGCGGTGGATTCGAAGAAATTGGCGGCGTCTCTGTTTCCACTTCTGCTGTTTGTGATTTTTATTGGAGCTGTGGCTAGAGTTGAGAGATCGGGAACCGCAAAATTGAGGTTTTTTTCTGCTTGCGCTTGATTTTTGTTCCTTTTTTAGCTTCCGCATTTTGATTTTCACTGGATGCTCTGTTTATTTGAGCATTTGGATCAAAGCAATTTGTTCCCATGGAAAAAAGATCAGTAATGTTACAGCATTTTTTCGAACTTTCACTTCAGTCGCAGTCTGCGAGTGTGCTCTCTGAATATTTTTTCACTGTTCTCTGCTTCGAGTTGGTTTTTGTTTTCCAATCGCATTTTTCTCTGAATTGTTTAACATTATAGAAGTTCTGAGAGAGATGGTTTGAACTTTACTGTGATTCTTATGTTTCAGTACTGTGGAGAAAGTGCAGAGCTCCCTAAACTCAACAATGGCGGCAAAGTGAGTACCTGAGCTTTTAACTCGTTTAATATATCAATATTCTAGATGTTATAGCATCAATCCCGGCCGTTAAGATCCCTTACCCTCAATTAGATCTCAGCCGTTTATTTGGTTAACGTGCAATTCCCCTCGGATTCCTCTGCCCCTAACATATTCCTGCTCCTCTTCATCTTCCCTAATTCATCCACATTAAATGCACATTATTCCACCCAACCATCAACATGGAAAAAAATAGGAATGCAGGTGGTGGCATATTCGTAATTCCATCTGTGAAGCAGTTATCAGTTGATTCTTTCTCTCTCTCTCACACACAATGTGTCTAATAAAACCACTTTTTGACGGTTTTAACGGTGGGGAATTTAGTATCATATACAGGATAATGTACGTAAATTTGGGCACTCTTCTTTCCACTACCTTGAGCAGTGAACACCATTTAATACTAGTGCGTGTAAATCTCGGCACACTGTTTAGTATTCATTTTCGTCTCCACCAACCTTCCGGTTACCCGTGTGAAATTAAAAAATTGGTTGCACTTAATTAAAATCTGCATATATAATTGATTGTCGGTGGGAAAACCGACACCCATGTGAAAATTTACCGTAGCAGTTCTGTTTCCTTCTTTTTTATTTTACCAGAAATGGGTTCACTGCAAAATGAGCTAAAGTTGGGAAAATATGCCTGCCAAAACAAGTTCTTGAAAACATAATGTGAACTTTTATGTTTATCTCTCAGGGTGGAAGGCATTGATGAAGAGGCTTTGAATGGCCATGCTGTGGATGACCCAGAAGAGGTTGTGAGAATGGTTGAAATGTGAGTGGTCTTTTATAATCTTCCTACTTTGCTTTTGTTATCTTTTTCAAGAGTTGCTCGGAATTGCCTTTTTATGCATTTAGTAGCAATGGTGTCTTTAATGGGTTGAGTGAGAGCTTTAACTGACACGATGAGGTATAGTAGTAGTTGCAGTTGGGGGGTTGTTCTTTGTTGTGGTCCTCTCAGATTGAATGCCACAATTGGAGCAGACCTACCCTACCCACATGCCATATGTATATAGCATACATATATTTAATATATATACATACACGAATAATTATTTTCTATAATGGCGAGTCTTGAGTATACAAGTTCATTTAATACCCATTTCTTGTATTCACATTATTAATTTAAGTAAAATGGGCTATTGTTGTTCAGTTCAACCCACATGCAACTATAGTGAGTCTCGGATCCATGTTCCACGATTCATAATTCCTTTATTTGTTTATAGATCGTGTCCAATGATTCTTTTTCTTTCAAAGCAATTTATGTGCTGTATCGAAAAATTTCTTCTTGTTAATATACAGAGAATGTACATACAGCAACTATGATTACAAAAAGTAGAAGGTTACACTATTCCTAATCATACATTGTTGTTTTTAGGCAGTACATGATGTTCCTTTCTTTCTAAGACTTGATAAAGTTGAAACTGCCCTTTGTTTTGCGCTTTATTTAGCATAACTGAAGAGCTCTGTTCTTTATGTGATATCACATTGTGTAAAGGTAATCATGTCGTTCTAGTCATGTGTGCATGTGTATGCAAGAATAGTAGTAAGAGAAGTGACCCTTCTATAGCATTCATATTTCTGGAATACTGAAAAGATTTATTCTACTCTTTTCTCACGTGATAATGTCACCCATGTGTGCCTTGAGAACGACAATGTGCCTCTAACGTTGTTGCTTGTCCTAACATGCTAAAATTGGTCCTCTCAAAAAGGGAAAAGCCCCAAATTGTCACTCTTGCCTGCTAACATGGTTTTATTGCTACGACTAAGTGAAATTACTCTGTAACAACCTTGCTTGTTGTACAAAATTGATAATATAGTAGATGATCATGGTAATTTTGTTGCTTACAGGGCAACTCGAAACAGCACTGAGAGGCGAAAACTGGGATTTTTCTCATGTGGAACTGGTAACCCCATTGATGATTGCTGGCGTTGCGATGCCAATTGGCACAAGAACCGTAAACGCCTTGCTAACTGTGGTATTGGTTTTGGGCGCAACGCCATTGGAGGTCGTGATGGGAGATTCTACGTTGTCACTGATCCTAACGACGATGACCCTGTTAACCCCAGGCCAGGAACTCTACGCCATGCTGTGATCCAGGACAAGCCCCTCTGGATTGTGTTCAAGCGCGACATGGTTATCAAACTGAAGCAGGAACTGATCATGAACAGTTTCAAGACGATAGATGGGCGTGGTGTCAATGTCCACATAGCTGGTGGAGGTTGCATCACTATCCAATATGTTACGAATGTGATTATCCATGGCCTCCACATCCATGATTGTAAAGCAACTGGGAATGCTATGGTGAGGAGCTCACCTTCTCACTATGGGTGGAGAACCATGGCTGATGGCGACGCCATTTCAATCTTTGGCTCGAGCCACGTTTGGGTTGATCACAATTCACTCTCTAACTGCGCGGATGGCCTTGTGGACGCCGTCATGGGATCCACTGCCATTACCATTTCAAACAACTACTTCACCCACCATAATGAGGTCAGTCTACATACATTCTTATCACTACTTGCTTTTATTGTCTCGGGATTACTTTGATACTTATCATGTATTTTGTTTATTGTGTTTTTCCAACAGGTTATGCTCTTGGGACATAGTGATTCCTACATGAGAGACAAGCAAATGCAGGTCACCATTGCCTTCAATCACTTTGGGGAGGGCCTTATGCAGAGAATGCCAAGGTAAGATTGGTACTTTGCTGTCAAAAGTTGATTGCCCTTGAACTGAAACCTCAACAAACTAAAACTTTCTCTGAAATCCCCAGATGCCGGCACGGATACTTCCACGTTGTGAACAACGACTACACTCACTGGGAGATGTACGCCATTGGTGGAAGCGCGAGCCCCACCATCAACAGCCAAGGCAACAGATATCTTGCCCCAACCAATCCTTTTGCAAAAGAGGTACTAGACTACTCCATAACTGAAAATGCAAGAATTCAGAATTGTAACTGACTATCTTGACAATGGACTGTTCTTGATTAGGTTACGAAGAGGGTTGACACGGCTGCAGGTCAATGGAAGGGGTGGAACTGGAGATCCGAGGGTGACCTCATGCTTAACGGAGCCTACTTCACTCCATCCGGAGCCGGAGCTTCAGCCAGCTACGCCAGAGCTTCAAGCTTGGGTGCCAAGTCCTCATCCATGGTGGGGACCATCACATCTGGATCTGGAGTCCTTGGCTGCCGCCGCGGCCGCCAGTGCTAGCTAGCAACACTAAAGGCAAAGTTCCCCTTTTTCTTCTTCTTTTACACTCTCTCTTCTCCTTGCCCTCTATAGATTATGATTTGACTCCATTAAAGCACCACTCTATCCATATTAAAGTGATTGTTTCCCTATCATTCATCATATTATATATATCATCCACATTTAAAAAAACTGGCAAGTGTACATTTTTTACACATGTCCACACCTCTTCCCCATTGTTGATCAACCTCGGCCTGCTTGAGTCGAAACAAAGACAATGCTATTCTGGAAGCAGGTGCGGAAGCGTTGTCCACATTTCCTTTTTCGGTTTCTTATCATCTGTCGATCACGAACTCTGTTTCGTGAGCACAATTTGCACTGCCTACCTTAAGTCTACAGAAATTGTGTTGGCTTTTCATTCTTCATAGGAACTAAATGATATTGTGATCTTCTCTTCTTTCTTGTTTCTTTTCTTTTTGTAGCTTCTCTTTTATTTCTTGAGTCATAGAAGCTTGTAGTGTGAATGTTGAAACCAGAGTTATTGGGGGAGAGAAGAAAAACAAAGATGACAGCTTGTGTAATAGATTTTGCATGTTATTATTAAAAGGTTCATTGCTTTTAGCTTTTCTTTGTCTTCTTTTTCTTTGCTGTGTGTTTGTTTCTCATATTGAAGGCTTGTTCACATTACATCTACCATGACGATTATATAATTAATTAATCAGATTATATCCCACTCTCTTGGTGATTATTACAATATGTAGTGTAGTAATCATTATTGTATGTTGCCTTTATCATATATTGTTATTGGACCATTTCTTTTTTAAGAAGCAAAAGAGAGTGAATTATATAATATGATTCAAATGGGACAATTTCAACATAGGATTCTTTTTAATCTAAAATCTTAGATGGAAGTCATATCATATTGGATAAGGAACTGCTGCAAGAATTCCATTAGCTGCTGCAAAATATTCACATATTATAATGTCTTACCATGTGCCTTGTCATCACTAGGGGTATGAGAATTGGGTTGGTACCATGTACTCGTCCTAAAATTTTGAAATTTTTATTTATCAAATTTATCATATTCCGAAGCTCATTGTAAACCAACAATTCCAAGCTCAGCCCATGTCCGGACCCGGTCCAACCCAAGCCCAATTCACAAATGGTCTCGGGTTTACAGTTAAATGTTTTCATGTTATCCTCTTAAAAAAACACATTTGAAACTTATCAAATTTATCATATTTCAAAGCTCATTGTAGACCAATCATCCGAGGCTCAGTCAAGCCTGAACCTAGTCCAACTGAACCCCGATTGACATTTGAATGTGTTTTCCTGTTATCCTCTTAAGAAAAATAGTACTAATAAGTTTATAGTGTGCTGAATGGGAAGTCTGTTTCAACAATATTTTGTTAAACAGAGGATTACTTTTATGCTTTTGAATGTGTTACAATCTCTCTTTGCTTCTTGTTTGCTAATTTTAATTGCTGATTCAAGAATTCATTGCCTAAATCTAATTTCAACAGTCATTGAGGCTCTGACTAATTTACAAACTTTATACGTGAATTAGCTTATGAATTTGTCCAATTGATATATTAGCTCGAATAATTTAATAAAATGATTTTTTTAATAAGTTTGAAGATGAGCTGAGATGCTGAGTTCTAATTTATCAAACCAAACTTAGTCCAACTTCTTGTAATAATTATTTGTAAAGTAACAGTTGGAATATATAAAAAGAAAAGAAGAGAGAATGACAAGTGAATGTGAAGAAAAAGGAAAAGGAGCATAGAATATGGTATCAACTTTTTTAAATTTAATAATTGAGCGTTGATGGAGGGAATCGAAGAGGCGTAATGCTTTTCTTGAAGAACATATTCAATCTAAAAAGCTACACACACCATGTCTATCATATTAATATACGTGGTTTCCAAACTTAAATAAGAATAACTGCTCTAATTTTCTCATAGAAGGCGAAAAAAAGATAAGAAAAGAAAAGATGGGTGAAGCAGTTGCAAATGTGGCTCTGGAAACTCTACGTGATTTGTTGGTTGAAGAAACCAAGTTTTTGCGGAGTGTAAAGGGTGACGTCAAGAAAGTTGGGAAAGATTTGGAGATAATTCATGGGTTGTTGATGAGAGCTGATAGAGAGAGGAGCGATTCTCCTACTCTAAAGGCTTACATCAATCAACTCAATGATCTTGCCTTCGAAGCTGAGACAGTGCTGGAAACATATGATGTTGAAGTTGAATCCAAGAAAGAAGATAGCAGAAAGAATCTCAAGGAGAAGCTCCGAAGGTACATGTGCATCATGTGCGAGTGCTCCACAGTCCATGAGGTCGGCAATGATCTCCGGGACATAATTTCCCGCCTTGCCGACATAAAAAGCAATTTAGAGTCGGCGTTGGGACAGCAAAGCGGATCGAGTTCGAGCCACGACGATCATCTGGTGAGGCAGACGTATGGTCATGAGGTGGAACCTTATTTCGTGGGAATGGAAAAAGACATCGAGAATATAGTCTCGATGTTAACAAAGGGTGAAGAGGAGGAGCAGCAGAGAGTAATAAAGATGTATGGGATGGGTGGGCTGGGAAAGACCACTCTTGCTAGAAAGATTTACAACCACAAACAAGTGGTGGGATCTTATGGCACTCGAGCATGGGTCTGTATTTCACAACAGTTTCAAGCTACGGCTGTTTTGGAGAACATTTCGAAACAAGTGGGTGCCAATATTGCTGAGAGTGGTAGTGTTGGCGAATTGGTGGTGGGAATTCACAAATATCTGGAGGAGAAGGAGAAGAAATGCTTGATAGTGATGGATGATATATGGGAAAATGATCATTGGGAGATAATGAAGGCAGCTTTTCCAATGAAATCGTGTGATGTGTTGCTGACAACTCGTAATGAGAGTATTGCTGTTAATCATGAAGGCCATATTCCTTACAAGCTGCAACTCCTCAGTGAAGATGAAGGCTGGGAATTACTCCACAACATTGCACTTCCCAAAGCTGTTGCTGTTGGTTAGTCTCACTTCTTTGCTTCATAAACATATTTTAATGTATTATTTATTTTCAATTTTTTAGTTTGATTTTATTTTTGGGTATCATAGAGATAATATGAAATACTTCATTCACTCACATTTATTTCGACACATTTTTTTTATTGGGGTGTCCCAGTTATTTAGACAAATTTTAAGACATAAATCATTTCTCACAAGTCATAATAACTAGATATTAATTTATGTGCCAAAAACAACTATATCTAAATAGGCAGGACGGAAGGAGTATATTATACTTATTCAGGTGGCATTTACATTGCAATATATGATGAATTGATAAAGTTAATTCAAGTTAATCCAATGTTTACTTTGATGGATTAATGATGAATTCCTTGGTTTTGAACTAATTTAATAATCTTATTTTTTAAATAGTCAATTCTATATTTTATTAATATAGCTTACGACTCAATGTAAATGACATCTTAGTATAACATTCATTCATTCAACGACGTGTGAATACAAGTTATATCTTCTAGTAAGATTAAATATGTGTCCCTAATAAGTTTTCACAGTAGAGGTAATTTTCCTACTATATAGATTTCTTCCAAGCAATAAGTAGAGGTAAAGATTGTAAATTTGTCCATGTTTTGATATATGAGTTTTATTTGCTCAAAACACTTATTAGGAGACAGAAAGAGCACGCGTTCATATATATCAATTTGTGGTTGTCTAAAACTTTTAAGAATTACAATTGGTGCACTAGAATAATGTTTATAGATATCAATTTTATTTGGATGATAAGTACATAAGGTGTTAGATAGATTTGAATGGTTTGGTATTATATGACAGTTGAGACAGGTTCAAAATCATTGGAGGATATTGGAAGAGAAATAGTGGTAAAATGCGGCCGCTTACCGCTCTCAATTTCTGTGATTGGAGGGATTTTGCGCCAAAAAGAGCAGAATTTAGGAGAATGGGAGAAGGTAAGTCTGCATATGGATTCATTTCTAAGGCACGGAGGAGAAGGCTTTACAGAAAATAAAAGAGTAAAACAGGTGTTGGATCTGAGTTTTGATGCCTTACCCTACTTCTTGAAACCATGTTTTCTCTACTTAGCATGTTTCCGTGAGGATGAAGAAATAGAAACAGAGAAATTGTATCTTTTGTGGATGGCGGAAGGCTTCATTTCTTCCCAAGATAAAGGAATAAATGAGACTCTAAGAGATGTGGCTGAACGGTATTTGACAGAATTGGCAATGAGGTGTATGGTTCAAGTGCACAAGTCTGAGTATTTCTTTACCCCTGAGAAATTTGATAGATGTGGACTTCATGATCTAATGCACGACCTCTGCTCTGCAAAAGCTCAAGAAGTAATACTTGCCAAACGCATTAAGCTCTCCAAGTATGAAAATGGTATTCCTTCATCAATGAACAAGATAACAATACCACCATCAGTCATTAATGATTCTGTTAGCAGATTAGTCATCACTGATGATAGTACTGCTTCATCTCCAAGTGTAGATGGGTTAAAGGAAGCTAAACATCTTAGATCCTTTATGCTCCCGATCAAGGAAAGACATGGTTTTAAGAAAATTCGCTTCACGGATTGTCCAATTGATTTTGAGAGGTCACAGTGTTTGAGGATACTTGTGCTTGAAAATTGCGAGTTTGAAGATGAGAAGTTACCGAGCAAAGTGAGAAAGTTAATCCATTTAAGATACTTGAGTTTGTTTCGTTCAAATGTGAAAGAGCTGCCAGAGTTTGTATGCAACTTGCCTTACTTGCATACTTTAGATTTGCGATATACATCTGATGGTTTTATAAGATTGCCTAATGTGATATGGAAGATGAAAAGACTAAGACATCTGTTTCTTCCATATCTAATGGAAGTGATTGAAGGAGACAAACTAAGACTCGATGGGCTGGTGGAGTTGGAGACATTACATGGAATCCGCAGTGAAAGTGCTCGCATCGTAGATATCCTGGAAATGGTCAATCTACGAAAACTAGTTGTTGCAGTTGAGGACATGGATAGCTTGTTAACAGTTGTCAACCACTCGACCAACAACAAATCATGCCAGCACACACAACTCAATGTTCTGGGGTGTGATTTGAGTAAAGGTATCTTTATGGATATGTTGATGTCTCCTTCTTTGGTCAGTTTGAATATGGATGGGTGCAATATTAATGGTGGTTTTCCATTGTACAAAGCAGGGATGTGTCAAAATTTAGTAAATTTGGAACTGAGAAATTTTGTGGTTGGCGGAGACATGATTGAAGAGTTAGGCAAGTATCCCAAACTGCAATCTCTGGATATACAGAATGTTGAAATAATGGGGGAAACGGAAACACTAATTTGCCGTTCCAACTCATTTCCACAACTTAAGTACCTTCACCTGTTTAACTTGCCCAATTTAAAGAAATGGCAAGTGGAAGAAAGAGCACTGCCAAAGCTTATTAATTTATCGATCCACGAGTGCGTCAACTTGGAGAAGCTTCCAGATGGTTTGAGATTCATCTCCACTCTTCAGCAACTTGAGATCTACTCAATGCCAGAAGAATTCAATGAAAGAGTGAGAGGAGAAGATAATGCCAACATCTCTCACATACCATCTATCGAAATTTATGATTAACTCAATCCATCCACACGAGAGATAGTAAGTGATATATCAGTTTGTTTATGCACCGTTTTCTTGTTTAGCATACCATATACATATATGCATTCGATAATAACACTTGGTCGATCTAACTAAATCCCGCAGATTTCCGGTCCAATAATAAATGCAGAGGGCTTCAGCCATACATCCCACCTCGCTTCTGCACTTTGTTTTCCACTTATCAACGCTTTCATTCATTAAGGTTTTCTGTTCAACTTTTTCGAATATATACCTAAGACTTATTTGCATCTTTATTGTAAGACTTTCTGATTTTGATTGTTTTAAATCCAGCGTGTCGAATCGGACATTTTCTCCATTTTAATTTCACATTGAAATCAACAGCTGCTTATTGTTAAAATATGAATGTTTTCCTGTTTAAAAAAAATCAGAATTAGTACTATTGAGTACATTGTGTTGTATAGGAAGTGTGTTTGAGTATTTTTAATTGAGATCAATTATTATTTTGAATTGATTGGCTTTGCAAATTTGCTTCAATTTTCTGTTGACATTTGTCGGATCTTAATTACAAGTCTATAGCTGAGCTTGCATGATTTTTTAGTTTCTTCAGATCATACAAAACACATTTGAAACTAATCAAATTTACCATGTTTCTAAGCCCATTATAGATCAATTGTCCCAGGCCCAGTCCAAGCCCAGGCCCGTCTCAATCAATATTAAGGCCATGTGTTAATTATAAAATTAGGCCCTTAAGTATTGGGTTCGAATCATTCGTGATGGAGCTATGTAATGTAATTTAATATAATATAATATTTTTTAACAAAAATTAGGCCCTTAAATTTTGTCAAAGTATTACTTAAAAATAATATTCTCTCCATCATGTTAAAAACGGCCACAAGAGATTCGACACTAAGATTAAAAAAAATATAAATGTTGTGTTTTAAAAAATTAGGAGTTAGTATTTTAAATTTAACAATTTTTTCTTTTTGAAGAAATAACCACTTTTAATGGAACGACTCAATAAGTAAATATGATTACTTATAACGGGATCAAAAAAGTAATAGTATCTTACAAAATATAAAATTAAATATACAAATAGTTTTGATATTTTATTTAAGTATTTTTGAATAGAAATGGATTTTAAAAATAAAAAATAATAATTATATCTGTAATAATTTAATATTTGGGGCCTGATATTTTTGGGGCCGTGTTCTGAAAAACTTGTGTTGGGAAATATTTATAAGTGTTTTGATTCAGATCCCAATACCTCC
>JAPKLX010000217.1:457634-481026 GCA_026898415.1 Leonotis leonurus | reverse complement strand
CTAGTTTCTAACTTTTTCAAGGTCCCACCATAATAAATTTAAAATTTTCAATTAATTGTATTTATCTTATTTCAATATTTAAATTGCACATTAAACAATAAAAAATAGACATTTAAATTATGTAATATAATAAAAAAATATAAATAATAATTAAAATGATATTAATTAAATTCAAATGACTTCACTAAAATTAAAATTGCATTACTAAAATTAATATTACATTAAAAAAAAATCAAAATTACATTAATTAAACAATACATAAAAACATAGTAATATAAATTACATTATTACCCAATTCTACAAATCATTGATATTAAATTGTGCCCAAATATGTTATTTTAAATTTTCCTAATGTTGTAGATGGACTTGAGTATTTGTTAAATCATTGTGATTTTTCAGATAATTTTCAAGTGCTTCCCAATTATTGGTACCCATTGGTATTGGTTGTTGTGGAGTTGCGTCTTCTTCAGACCAATTGACCGCTTCTTCACCCTCATCCTCAATGATCATGTTGTGTAAAATAATACATGTGAGCATTATATTGCAGATGTCGTCCTTAAAATAAGATCTGGCAGGACTCCGAACTACTGCCCAACGAGATTGTAACACTCCAAACGCTCGTTCTATGTCTTTTCTTGCAGCCTCTTGTCTCTTTGCAAAATATTTTCTCATCGGATCAACTGGTGCTGGATAACTCTTGACGAATGAAGCCCAAGTCGGATAGATGCCATCAGTTAGATAATATCCTTGGTTATATGTTTGACCATTCACCGTGAATTGAACTGCTGGCGCATTCCCCTACAGAAATTGATTAAATAATGGAGATCCGTGAAGAACATTGATATCATTACTTGCACCGGGGCGACACCAAAGAAAGAATGTCATATCCACAAATCTGCTGATGCCACTGCTTCAAGAATTATTGTAGGAACTCCTTGATCGCCACGTGTATGAAACCCCTTGAAGGCGACAGGACAATTTCTCCACTCCCAATGCATACAATCGAGGCTCCCCAACATTCCAGAGAAACCATGTCTTTCTTCATGCATTTGTAGTTGTTGTTGAATGTCTGCTTCATTTGGTGCCCTCAAATATTGAGCACTATAATTGGCAATCATACACCTGCAAAATTTATGTAGACATTCCAACGTAGTTCTCTCACCCATACGCATGTACTCATCAAGTGAGTCACCAGGTGCTGCATATGTCAATTGTCGAATAGCTGCAGTGCACTTCTGAAGTGGTGATAAACCACTTCTTCCAGTAGCATCTTGTCTCAATGTGAAATATGGTGAGTAGTTGTTCATTGTATCAACGATCTTAACAAATAACTCTCTTCGCATTCGGAATCGCCGACGAAATAGATCATCATCGTAGATGGGTTCGTCATAGAAATAGTCACGAACGAGACGATCATGACCGCTTTCACGCTCTCGATCTCTGTATTTTCTCGGAGCGCTTCGCCGTCGTGAAGGTTGAGTTTCTGCTTCATTTGCATCAAGATGATCGATCATCTCTCGCATGATTGGATTTGTTGTTGAAAAACGGAGCCATGTCTTCCACATTTCATCAATTTCACTAGGTTTGTTTGACATTTTTTGTGTTATTTTTGGGTGAAGAAATGAGTAATTTGTGGTTGAGATGAATGAAAATATATTGTATATATAGCCAAAAAAATTGATAGTTGTGGAGTTAGGTGAGTAGTTGAGTTGAGTAGTGTAAAAAGTTAGGTGAGTAGTTGTAGAGTTAGGTGAGTAGCTGAGGTGAGTTGTTGAGGTGAGTAGTGTAAAAAGTTAGCTGAGTAGTAGTAGAGTTAGGTGAATAATTGTGGTAAGTAGTATGTGTAGTTAGGTAGTGTGTTGTAGAGTTGAAATAAATTAATTGCACCACTAATTTAAATTGACATAATTAAATTACAAATACTAAAGACACATAATTGAACATACTTAAGACACACAATACATATTACAAATACTTAAGACACATAATACTTAAACTCCGGCTAATCATTAAGACATATTGAAATTAGTTCCATCCATATTTAGCCTTGATTTCGTCTACCATCTTGTTATAACTATATAATTGTGCTTCCGACATGCCACCAGTATCCTTACTGCAAAACTCCATGTTTTGGAGTTTAAGTTACTCTGCTTGAATGTTTAATTGTCTATCCATAACCTCTTGCAAATTCTTCCATTTCTCATCATTTGTCGATGATGTCATTTTCGCCTTTTGTTTAGCAAGTCGTTTAGCTCTTTGTTGTCCCATCGGCCGCTCACGACGTCCAGTATCAGTAGAAGATGGACTATCTGTTTCAGAATTCTTGGATTTTTTCTGAGGATTTTGTGGCATTTGTTGAGGAGCCCATTTCTCGCAAGTTTGGATGATTTTCCAAACATGCAACCACCTGAAATCCTTATTTTTCGGATTGTCGTTTCTCCATGCTTTCTTTGCCGCCTCCAATACATCATCGTCGCATTGTCCGCTCGCTCGATTGCTCCAAAAATTATTATAGATACCTGACCATTTATTAATATCTGGCATGATTCTGTAATAATAATTTTTTGCCTGTGTGTGACTTCGCGAAGCAGTGCCCGCTGGCCTATTCTGATTGTAGTATGCAGCAATCTTCTCCCAGAACTCCTTTCTCTTTTGACCATTGCCAATAATGGAGTCGGTGCTGGTATTGTACCAAGATTTTACAAGAAGGATGTCATCATCATGCGTCCACGGCGTTTTCCTCTCACTTGACATTGCAGTGGATTTACCAACTTCCCCAACAACAACAACATCATCATCAGCATCAATAGGTGGAATTTGTGAAGAATATGGAGGAAAACTTGATCCAGAGGGACTGCTGAATGGAATTTGTTGAGAAAAAGTTGGAACACCAGATGAGTTGAATGGATATTGTTGAGAAAAAGTTGGAACACCGGGGGAGTTGAATGGAACTTGTTGAGAAAAATTAGAACCACCGGGCACGTTGAATGGCACTTGTGGAGCAAACGTAGAAATACCAGAACCATTGAATGACATTTGTTGAGAAAAATTAGAACCATGAGGAGAGTTGAACGCCATTTGTTGAGCCATCATCTCTAGCATTTGGTAGTTCATTGGAATTTGTTGGTGAGGGTAAGGTATTTGACGAGATTGTGAAATTGGATAAGAACCTTGAAAATTTTGGTTTTCAGAAGCACTAGAGTCGGAATTTTGCGAGCTTGAATCTGCCATTTTACTAGTGGAAATGGAGAGGAATAAAAGAAAAAGAAGAAAATATGTTTGGGAGATGTGTAAAAATGAAGTGTTGAAGAACACTATTTATAGACTAAAAAAATATATCCGTTGAACGTCACAAACGGTCATATTAATATAAATTACTAAAATAATAATATTATAATTTTTATTGATGAATAATTACGTTGAATTTTTATAGCCCATACCATCAAATAATTTTTATTGTGGGCCATTGTCTATACTCCATATTTTATTGAATTTGGTGGGTCCATAAACTTTACACATGAGATAGTGGAGGGATGAAGTTGGTTTCTCTGCACAAACTGATTTATCTAACTTTTTCACAGAAACTGGTTTTTCATTTCTCCAATGGTAAAGCTAAAATATAAACCTACTATAAACCCACCGTTGGAGACACCCTTAGTCCCTTGTTCTTGTTGTTCTTCTATAATAAATAATGATTTTTTTTGATTTAGTAAATGTGGTGAGTTAAATTGATAGAATAAAGAATGATAAGATTATTTAGATTATACTCATATGTTTGATTTGATTTGATTGATTATAATGCTTGATAAATTATATGATTACTAATCGAGTTTAATCAAATTAGAATTGAGTAATTAATAATTAAAGAATTATTTAATTACATACGAGTCAAATAATATTTCGGATACAATCGAGTAACTAAACAATTGATTATGTTTAATTATTTAATCAATTCTAATTATCAAATGTAATCTACACAATCAAATAAACTAAACATTAAAGTATATTTAATTATTTTATCAATTCTAATCAAATATAACGAATCAAACCAAACACGTTGAAAACTTGAAGAATAAAAGTAAAGGCAAGAGGAGGAATCTGGCCTCAAAGCTCAAAGCTCAAAGCTCAAAGCAGTACTTTTTCCGATTCCCCAAAGCACTTTCAATCCAATCCCCATTATGAGAAAACTGGATATATTCTGCCCATCCCAAGCAGCCACCGCCACACGCCGCCTTACCATGGAACTACCCTCCCCTTCCTCTTCTTCCGCCTGCGTCGGCGGCAGCAGTCCGGCCATCGACAGATACAATCCCATCATCAGAGACTCCCGGCGATGCGGCAGCAGCGGCGGGGGAATCCTCCTCCCTCCTCTCCCTCTCCGCCATAAGAAAAAGAATCCTAAGGTCCCTCTCAAGGAGAAGGAGAAGGAGAAAGAGAATAAAAATAAGAATAGCAGCAATGATAAAGAGATGAAGAGTCTTCAGGTATCTTCGAGGACGAGCTGGAGCTGCACCAAACCTACCGACTTCATTAGCCCACCTGGCTCTACCAGGTACTTGTTGAACGGCAACGAGTTGCTCCATGCTTTCTCCGACTTCGACGCCGTTTTCCCGCCTCCTTCCAACTCCCATTCCAATCCCGATTCCAAAGATGTGGATATTAATGAACCATGCCATGAAAAACCGGCCTCCTCCTCCTCCTCTCCCTCCCCTGATCAGGTACCCTACTTTCTATTACACAAGTGTAGTTGTCAAATCCGCTCGATCGACCCAGTTCGGTCTAGACCCTTCAAGAATCCATCACTATTTAACCTCGATCCAACTCAGGATCACTTAAGGAAGTTGACTGGTCAGGGTTGTGTATTGTATATATATATATAAACAAAACCCGATCATACACCACTTTTGAAATGGGTCTATGTTGGATTGGACCCAGATTTGATTGGGGTTCCTGAAGCTTCAGGGAAATTTTGATTGCACGAGTTTCTATTGATGTTGAAGTTTGTTAGATTGAAATAATTTTGCATTGCAGGTGGTGGTTTTAAGAGTGTCGTTGCATTGCAGAGGGTGCGAGAGGAAGATGAGAAAACATATTTCCAGAATGGAAGGTACCGCGTGTCTCTCTGTCTGTGTGTGCGTGTTTATCCACATGCATCTAGCTAGCTATATTTTAATGTACTACACTATAACATAGGAATTTATACATACATATATGAGGAGGTTGTCTGTAAATTGTGCAGGAGTGAGGTCGTTCAACATAGATTTTGCAGCGAAGAAGGTGACAGTGAGCGGAAAGGTGACGCCATTGGAGGTGCTGTCGAGCATTTCGAAGGTGAAAAACGCTCAGTTGTGGCCTCCCACGATTTCTTCTCAATCCAAAGGCACCACAACCATTTCCTCTGCTTCTGCTTCTCCTTCTGATTGGGTTACAGATCAAAGTAAAGGCACCACTGCTTTTGTTGGAGTAGCTTCTTGATTTTTCTTCAATCATATCATGTCTTGTTTTGTAAAAAACTCATACTCTCTATTTTATCAATTTCTCATGTCTGTGTTGCACTTAAATCTCATCTCTTACATTAAAATTAATTAGGATAATCTGGGAATTTGATTTTTATTTCAACTTTGTTAATTTGGATGCTCTGCTTCACTTCCGACAAATGTCTTCGGAATTTTGCATAAACATTCATGATGAAAAGTGGACTTTATTTCTTGATGATCGATGAGTGGCATTTAATTAAAATATTACATCCGTTTGAATATAAAATGTCTTTAAATTGGTGGGATTGAGGGAGTAAAATGTTATAATCTATATCTATATATATATTAAAACAAGGTTTTCAATTCAACATCAATTTCAATGGCAATTGTGTAATTATATGCAAATTAATGTCTCATCATATAAATGTAAATTAAATGATTTAAGTTACTAATAAATAATGATTAAATCTTCTAAATTATTGGCAAATGAAAGTAATAAAAATAACTATTCAATTTTTTTTATAACTATACTTTTAATTTTTAATTTATTTGTATGTAAAAACTTGTACAATATACATCATAAATTAAATATTGTGATGAAAATTATAATTAGATTTATGATATAAAAAAATAATTTCATATGAACAAATTACTATCATTTTAAATATCAAAATAAATAAATATATATATATACATATATATATATATAATTAGGTTCATGAGAAAGAATTTATCCATTAATGATTAATCTATAATCAATAATATATGCATAGTGGATTTTAAAGAAATCAAAATCGTTGGAATTGAATTGTAATTGGATCATAATCGAGTCGATTATAATCATTTCTCACACCATAATATATATATATATACATACAATTAATATATTTGTACATATACAAGATTTATACAATATATATGTGATTATTACATTTGTTCTTATATCATTAGTGATTATTTTTATTATAATTATATTATTCATTTGAAAATTTTATGAAGTAAATTAAATTAATATCATTTTTTAAATAGTTTTAAAATAATCTTGTATGAGAATTATACAACAAATATAATATAGTTTCATTTTCTCATTAGTAGCACTATAGTTTTTAAAATAATATATTTGTTTAAATAATATTTATATTCTCATTATCAACTAAGACTATAAAAAACTGAGACTTAATTTTTAAAAACAATTTTTTTCTATTTGAAAATGTAATTGACGGTCCAATAAGAAAACATGACACACTTTTAACGGGATATACAGAGTAATATTTTTATTACCCAAATTATAGGTTACATATTTTCACTAAATATTAAGTCTTCAATTTTGTATAAATGATTTTTTTTTTAATTTTATTCTTTATTTGTTTTTGTCGAGACCAAATATATATGAATTTCTTTAAGAAAAAAATATGTTCATTGTCGGATTGTAAAATCGTCGTTAATCTTGATATTTTAATTCCATAAATTTGAATTGTCCGTTTTAACCGTAAAATAGTTTATATGTCATCTCACTCTTTTTTGCATGTAAATACGTTTAAATCCACCACTCATTGGAATAATGGAAAAAATGGCGAAATTATTAAAAATGATGAATTGTTAATCGAAAATAAAGAATTTATAAATAAAATATGTTATCAATTTTATCTATTATATATATTTTACAAATCAAACAGACCGTAATGTACCACATATGTTCTTACTCTACAAAAAAGATTATTATATGAAATTAAAATGAGAAAATACTTTAACCATATATTTGGATTAATCTATTAACTTGATGTTAGATTAAATATGATAAATTAATTAGCATGAAACCTAATAAATCAATTATATTATTTTTCTTGCATGTTTATATTTGGTGCATAATAAATTATTTATATTTAGTTGTAACCATCGTATTCCACTAAAAATGTGAAACAATGTTACTCTTTTTTTAACTTGAATTTGTATGGACCGTTATACGATAAGTATATAATTGTGTGTCTTAAATAATTATAATCAAATATTCATATTACTTTTAACTCTTTTCGTGCATTGCAAGGATACATAGACTAGTTAAAATGATACAAAGGCGATATATATACTTAAAAGTGAAGTAAGAAAAACTATGTGGAATAAATTCTAGATTATCCAAGTGGAGACTCTAACACAAGTAAACTAGACCAAACTGTATTCCAAACAAGGCTAGTATGGGGTGTCCGAATGTGATTCACAGGATGCACAGAAAATTATGTGTTGTGAGTGGATCGTTATGAATTTATGAAATATATAATATATTTTTAATTAAAAAATATTCTCACCAAATAAAATATATATAAAATTTAAATTATTAAATATTTTGTATGATAATGTTTAAAAAAAAAAAACTCTTAGTCAACATTTCAAACGGTAACAAGAATAATATTTTAGATATATCAAGTGAATATTACTTAGTTTGAATAATAATTAGTTGATTTAATATAAATAAAATTGTATTAAATTATATAACTATAATAAATGACGTAAATAACAAGATTGTACCAAGTTGTTCAAACACATTGTACTTGAGTTTATTTTGTATCGGGTCGAGTCAACATGAAAATCAATCAAGTCTCATATTCAAAGTCCATACTTTCTCATTTTCAGGTTAGATAAGTGTTTTTTGACGACTCTAAACATGTATTTTATAGAATGAGTTGCATGTGTTGTTATGAAAATAAGAATCTTATATTATTTATTAATTTAATATGTTTGTTGTGAATAAAATAAAAATATTATTGATTGATTAATAAATGAGTTAAATATGATGAAAATTAATAAATGATTTATAAATAAATTAAATATGATGAAAGTTGAATGAAGTTCGTATTATTTATAATTAAATATGTATTTTGAATTGTAAATAAATTAATGGTATGTTAAATAATGACAATTTAAGTTAATAATAATTTATATCGATGATACTATTTAAGAAGATGTGATACATATTTACCGAAAAAGAAAAATGGAAGTGTGTATATTTTTGGTGGATAAATCAAAATGAATAATATTATTGCAGTCTAAAACATTATTACTCCCTCTGTCCACCAAAATGATTTATATTTTGTCATTTTGGTATGTCCACGAAAATGATTTACGTTTCAAACTTTCTATTTTTTAATGTTTTATTTTACAATTTCACCCTCACTCACATACTTAAATCAATTACATAAATAACACTAATGAGTCCACAATTAAATTAACCTAATTTTACTACCCAACTCAATTAAACAACTTAAACACACAATTAAATCTCTAATACATCCTATTAAACCCAAATCATACCCAGCTCAATTAAACAATTAAACAAACAATCAAACTCAAACACATCCTAAATCTACTACCCAAACCCAACCTAACTCAAATACTCAAACCTATGTCGTCGAAACCCTACCCAAACCCATCCTTAATCTAGAACACTCTAAACACTCGTCTACCGTGCACTCTCCTATCTCTAGAACACTTTTCACCTACTTTCTCCCAAAATCGAGAAACCTTAGAACACCTCCTTCATTTCTCTGTGATGAGTGATTCTTCCCCTCCATTGCACTTAGTCGCCGTTGATACATCGGGTTTCAGCACTGCGACTTCAACTCAATTTGTTTTTTGTTTGTTATGGCAATAGATTTCCTAATTTTTGGTCGATTCAGATACGGTGGTGGAAGAAACACCATCTTCAAGTGTTCCAGTCTCAGATCTAGACGAATCTGAGAAATTAGAGTGGCCTGAGAAAAAGAAATTGTGGTTTCGTAAAATGGTTGGCATTTGGTTCCCTTCGATGGTGGACTTTCTGTTTCTTTCTGAAACATGAGGTATACCTTTCTGACTTTTTTATTTTGAGGCTTTGTTGGCAAGTGATAAAAATTTTATTGGCGTAGTTGGCTGGCTCGATATAACTGATTTGTGGCGTAGTTGGCCTTTGATTGTTGGTTTGTGGGCATAGTTAGTCTTTGGTTGCTGGTTTGTGGGTTTAGTTGGTCTTTGATTTATATATATTGTGAATATTCTTTCTTATTAGTTTCTTTTAACTTAATTTAACAAGATATTGAGTGTTTTGGTATTGGAATATTATCTATTTGTCTAGTGTAGCTTGTGGGCGTAGTTGGTCTGCTTCCTTGGGCTCAACGTCTTGCTAAAGTATGATATTGGATTACCATTTTGCATGAGAATAGCCCCAGTATATCTTAATATTAAAAGCATCAGTTTCAATGACAAAGTCTTCATCAAAGTTGGGAAGTTTCAAGACAGGTCATGTCGACGCTTTTTTTAGAGCTTCAAATGATTGAGAGACAAGCTCAGTCCATATGAATGAAATTTTCTTTAACAAATCAGTGAGGGATGACGTTATAGAAGGGTATCCATGAATGAATCTCCTATAATACCCAGCGAGACCTAAGAATTCACGTAGTTGCTTTATTATTTTAGGCTCGGGCCATGCCTCCACAGCTTCCATCATTTCTGGGTCAACTCGCACTTCCTCTTTTGTAACGAGATGCAAAGATATTCCACAGAAGTTTGCCCAAATACACACTTCGATTTCTTGAGATGAAACTGGTGTGTAGAAAGACAATGTAGTGTTTCTCGTAAGTGTTCTACATGGAAACCCAAATCTGGACTAAATATCGGAATATCGTCAATGAAGACAAAAACAAATTGGTGTAAAACGGGTGCAAAAATTTGATTCATTGTAGCTTGGAACGTTGATGGCGCATTGCACAAATCAAATGGCATAACTAAAAATTCAAAGTGTCTATCAGGTGTGTGAAATGCTATCTTATACACGTCCCCGTTGTGCACTCGAATTTGATGATACCCCAAATACAGGTCGATCTTGAAAAGGATTACAGCCATGCCTAACTCATCAAGGATCTCATTAATAATCGGTATGAGAAATCGTTCTTTAATCATGACAACATTGAGAGCTCTATTGTCCACACAAAATCAGTATGATCCATCTTTCTTGTGGACTAAGAGGACCGGAGAACAAAAAGGACTGTGGGCTCAACCTTACTTATCTTTGGTCTATCATTTCCTCTACGATCTTTGTCATGATTTGTTTCAGCATGTGAGGATACCTGTAAGGCTTTATATTGATAGCAGGGCAGCTTGGAGACAAATAAGTCATGTGGTCGTTGGCTCGGTATGGTGGAAGGCTCGTCGGTGGTTGGAATAGGTGAGTGTATTGTTTTAGTAACTCACAAATTTTAGGCGATGCATGAAATGTAATCTGATTATTTTCAAAATTTAACGAATTCATGGCTTCACCAGACACTATATCCCGAAAGTTAACCACATACATTTGATCGACTTGATTTCCTTCCACAAGTACATGTAGTTGATGCATGGTTATAGTCTTGTATTCAACCTGATCTTCGCCCTTTAATTGGATGTGCTTTCTTCCCCATTCAAATTCCATCTGGAACTTCGCATAGTCGTGCACCAATTTGCCCAAAGATTGCAGCCATTGAATTCCCAACACAACCCACGGGCCTTCAATATGAAGTACATGAAGATCAAAAATAAAAGAGTGTTCCCGAAAAGTCATGTTCACTTGAAGGCAAAGAAATTGACATGTTAAATAATCTCTATTGCCTACAAATACACGAAATGGAGTAGTATCTTCATGGGAACCTTCAATTTCTCAGCAACATCATGACGAATAAAGTTATGGGTATATCCACTATCTATTAGCATCTTAAAATCCGTTTGCGCAACTTGACCTGTGAGCGGCAGAAACCGTAGTTTTCCCCCACTTGCAAGAGAGTTTAGGCTAGAAATATCTCCCATAGGGTCATCTTCCATGCTCTCTTTCTGCATGGCATCCTAAGTATTTAAGATCTCTTCTTCGTCATCTCCAATTAGTAGTAAATATTTCCTTTTACACCAACGATTTGAAGACCACTTTTAATCACAATTGTAGCATAACCCGCGGTCATGCTTGTCTTTGATTTATACTTAAGAAAGTCGTTTTATAGGAAGTGAAGGTTTTACAGATTTTGGAGGTGGAACCTGATGGCAAGAGTAGGCTGAGGTCGGGGTCCTGTTGCTGATGCAAAGCTCGCGTTAGATCCTCCCGTCGATTGAGAGGGAGGACCCGTGTAGCGTGGGCTCCAACGTGGTGTCAATTTGAAATCTTCTCGAGCTTTACCAAATCGTGCCTCAGAAGGCCATGCAAGAGTGAAGGTTTCCATGAGCGTCGAAGGTCGCGCAAAAGAGAGTTCTCTATAGATATTAGAGCTGGCAAAGTGCCCGCCCAGCCTGGGCCCGACGGGCTTCTCAGAATTTTGAGGCCCGCCCAAGCCCTCCCGAATATTTTCGGGCTTCAAAATGTTAGGCCCAACCCGACCCCGGACGGGTGGGCCCGAAGTTTTATTTATTTAATATAAATAAGAAAATTTGATAATTACAACGTAAAATAAAATTATGCAATTAACACCTTCAAATGTTAATAAAATTATGAATAAATAATTAAAAACATAAAATATTGTAGTTCATAATTTAAATTAGATAGCAATCCCAAAATAAATAATTAAAACTTTAAATGTTTTTTATTCATTATCTATCAAAGTCATAAAAAATATAAATATTACAATGATAATTTAAATTAAATAACAATTATGAAAAATAGTGTTTTAACCTATACTATCGGGCGGACTTTTTAGCCCAAAAACCCCGGGCTTTTTTGCCCAAAGCCCATCGGGCCCAAGGCAATTTTAGGGTGGACTTTTTGGGCCCGACTTTTTTCAGGCCTCAATTTTTCAAGCCCAAGCTCGCCCATACCCCGAGCTATTGGGCAGGTCTATGGGCTCGGGCCATTTTTGTCAGCTTTAATAGATATTGGCCCTCAATTCCAAATACTTGATTCATGAGGTCTTTAAATGATGATTGGAAATATTCTACTGTAGAGGTTTGTGTGAGTTTGGAAAGCATTCCTTGTGGGTCATTGTTTGGTGAAGATCAAAAATGACTTTTAAGTCTATAAATGAACTCCGACCAGGTAGATAGCAAGTTGTTAGCTAATCATCATTTGATCGAAACCTAATCATGATTTATTTCTTGTTCCGTCTCGACATAAGCTTGATTTAGCTTCATCATGGTTGCAAAAAAACAACATTTACCTAAAGGTCTTCCTTCATTGGGAAAGCAAGTGTTCCCTTTTTCCTTTGGGGGGAGCTAAATCTTTTTACAAATAAAGTCAATCAACTATGACAAATCTGGTTCGATGACTTTTTTCCACTAACCACAAAGATATAGGTATTCTATATTTCATCCTCGGTGCCATTGCTGGAAGGATGGGCACATGCTTTTCAGTACTGATTCGTATGCAATTAGCACGCACCAACGATCAATTCTTGGTGGGAATCATCAACTTTATAATGTTTTAATAATGGCTCATGCATTTTTTATGATCTTTATCCATTGAAACCAAGATGCCGTTCTTCCCTCCATATGAAAAGATGCAATCCGCAACCTTGTAGGATCTAGGGTGCCGTGAAAGTTGGAAAACTCTTCGACTAGGAAAATCCACCCTTGGGTACTTCCATCTTCATTGAACACAACACATGAGATATTTAATTAAAATTTCTAGGAGGTACAAACTTTCCGGGCTTTCAACTCGAGCTCACATTGAAAGTAGACTCGCCATGATCGACTTGCAGCTCTACAAATCGTGAATCCAACGAATGAACAAACTGTTGAAACGTTTAATTATTCGCATGGATCTGACCTTCAAGGTGGGTTTGCATAGCTTTAATGGCTGTCAAAATCTTTGACGTACCCTCCATAGCTTATCTCAATGAAAGCATTACTTGATACACTCAACTAGAGATTATAAACGAGGCACTTCGAGCGGCCACAACTCCATAATGAAAATAGAACTTGTATTCATATTCAATATGCTCTGAGTTACAACAATGGCAACCTCTATAATGAGTTTGCGTCAGGGAATTACAAAGGAAACAACAAACTAGCATAACAAAAAGTGCTAGCTATCCCTCTCTTACGAAGCTTAGTGGAAACAACGCCTTTTTATCTTTAATGCCCATCTCATAATATTTGTACTGAAATAGCAGCTGGATCTTTTGTTTGGGCTTCGTAACTTTGTTCCATAATTATTTTTTCCTTTTGCAGCCCAATAGAACTCGAGCACAAAGCTTCATTACTCCCAAGTACGCATGTATCAGCTACTACATTACATTTCATTCTCTTACAACTTTTCATATCCCCTTTTATTTTTCACCGTCTTCCATGGCATCATTCCTCACCCAATTGTTAAATTCTCTACTTCCTTTGTATTCTCACGAAAACCTAATATAACCTATAATTTCTACCTCTACCTCTCATCGGCGACTGAGCCACACCTCGGATGTCTTCTTCTTAATTGAACGGGATGTAAAAAAAAATCAGAGACGACCCACACCAATTCGATATCTTTTCTCTCGTATGGTGTCGAAGATTGCAGACCGTCATCGCCCACCTCGACACCTTTGTCGCCTACAACCGTTTCTAGCTTCTACCATCACTGGCGACCTCCGCTAGTCGAATCACTCACATCTTACTCCTATCTGTTACTTTAATATCCCAGTAAGAAGAAATGTTAATCTAATTTTGTTCTTGTTTCTTAGTTTTATAATTGAATTACAGAAGTGGTGTACAAGTTCATGTAAAATTGATATATACCCAATTAGGTGATATGATATTTACTTATTCCTACAAACATTTTCCTCGTGTTCTATGAATTCATACATCTATTGTTTGTAATTAGTAACTGATAAAGTTATGAGTTTGAACTGAACTGGTTTTGAAATTTAATTAAACTTCAATTTATTCTGACATATATAAAAGTCAAATTAATATATATTACACATTCTCGTATCTTATACATAATTTATTTCTTATGTAAAATAAATCATATTTTACATAAGTTTAATTTATAATTAATTTGAATTATACATTATATTTGGGAGAAAGTGTAAAAAATATTTTTATTACAAAGCATTATTTCTAAATATTGAAAAATATAACTTGATAATTCTACAAACAAAGCTCAAAAAATCATAAAAATTAACAAAATGTCCGACCTACCGAACCAGTGACCTAAGGATTTCAGCAAACACACTACAGTCCTCCGCTCTACCAATTGAGCTAAGGTTGGATTTGTTTAAAATTTTAGTAATGTTATATAACATAATTAAAATGTGCTAAGTTGGGATATATGTAAAATTTTAGTTATGTTATATACAGGTCGTACGCAGGATTCAAATTAAGGGGAGGTAAAAATTATAAAATGCAAAAAGATATAACAAAGTTTATTATACAAACAATTAAGAAAGATCTAATTTGTAGTTCGTCCAGACGATCCACTATCTTCTGAAACTTATGCATGATAGTATCATTAGGATTTAGGAATACAATTGAATACATCATTTTCAATATAAACCACCAAATTATCATTCATTCATTTAGTTGATCGAATAATGCACACCACAAACAATGATCGAATTGAATATTAAATCAAATCAAAAAATAAAAGTATCATCAAACTACATCTCACTTTTTCTCTTTTTTGAATAATTTTTCCAAACTTGTGTCTTTAAATTGATTAATCTTGTTGTTGTCGGCATTGATCTTAATTAGAGAAGAGTGTTGGAGGATTTTTGAGAATTGCGTAGCAAGTAGAAGCATAAAATTGAATTTGAGAATTTAAGAAAGATGATTAGGAGTGACGGAGGCGGTGTATGAAGAATGAATTCTTGATCATGGCTAGTAATAAATTTGTGAATTTAAGAAAAAAAATCATATTATTATAGTAATTATGAATATTTTTTAATATTGTAAAATTACTATGGGTATAATAGATATTTCAAATGAAAAATGAAGGGCGAAAAATTGACTTCCCCTTGCCCACACTTGGATATACCACTGGTTATATAACATAATTAAACTGATTCTTCTACGGTTCCACCTTGGCTTCATCCTATTTGAACTCTCACTTCAAAAGTGAAACGATGGAATTTTTCTATTTATACATTTCGTATAATACCCAAACTTATGATTGTATTGAACAATCGTAGGTGATACAATTGATTACACTCAGCATGAGTGCAGTCCAAATTATCTATAAAGCTTGTTTATAGATTCGATTTGGTGATATGGGTTTTTACTCAGCACAACAATTCAGAAAAAATTATACTCTTTGATTTTTGTTCTCTGCCTCAACGTTCGAAGGAAAGGCTTGGAATCTCTAATGCTTCGCTCCTCACTTCAGTAAGAATAGAAATTTGTTCTACCTGAAATAAAGTATGCAACTGTTAATAATAAAAAGAACTTTTATTAAATTGAGATACCGGGATTATAATGTTTTGAGATTACAACAGTGTAATTAAAATAATTAAGTTGAGAAAGACCTTTTTTTCCGGAAGACGAGATACGCTTCAAACCAGTGCTTACGGTGTGACGTAACGTTCTCAAAGATAAAACCGACGAACTTGATGAAAGAGAGAATTGAACAACTAAATGAAGCTCTAAAAACATAAATATGAGAATGTGAGTTAAAAGAGAGAAATTAAATAGAGCAAATAGTTTGTGTGAAGAAACAAACTTTCACGCCTCCCTTTTATAACTACATAACAAATATGGGCTTAATAATGCCATTAAGCTTCATAATTTGTCATAGTTAAATGACAAAACAAGAGCCTCTCTCCGTCATTTCTAAAGCCAAAAGTCACCAAAACAATAATCATGGCCATATGAAGTGTCTCCATGCTTGTGCATGGCTTTCAAATATGGGCTTAATAATGCCATTATTCAAGTAAATAATGGGTGCCCAAATAGCTATAAATTGTGGGCTAGACCACATTGCCATATAATTAAAGGCACAAAATGTTAGCACATACAATTTAGAGTGTGCATCTGTCGACTGATAGATCAACTGAAAATTGAATCGAACATAAAAAATATAAACCGAACCGACCGTTCAAATAATATAAAATGAACTGAAAACTGACCGACCAAAATTGATCGATTTATTTTCTAGTATTTTTTAATTTATAAATAATTTATAGGATCCATCTTTAAAAAATATATTTTTTAAGTTTTCATTTTATAAATATAAAATATATTATATAATTATATATATTTTTACAAAAATATAAATATAAATATAATTATTTAATATTTATATTAATATATTTTGGTGGGTTCGGTTACCGACCGAACTAAAAAATAAAAATCACAAATCGAACCGAAACTTATCGGTTCTAAAACTCAAAAACCGAACTGCAAATCGGATAAAATAAAAACCGAACCGAAACCGACCAAAACCTATCGATTCGGTCGGTTTTCTTAATTCGGTTTTGTTCTTGCACACCCCTATATCCAACCAACTTTTAGCATATTATTTCTCACTCACCGAAAAATCGACTTAGAAAAAAATGTCACCATTCTCAAAAAATAAAATATACAATCACTAAATTAATTAAGTACCTTACAAGTTTAAAATTAATTTTCCAACAGCGACTATGATATTCTCTACAAACGGATCTCTCTCCTTGTGTAACAACAACGGAGAAGAAGCACTAAATTGGTGTTTATCGGGACCAATGCTTCGAGCTTCCGAAATACAAAGCGATCACGATGGATTATCTTGCCACTTAAACTTGTCTTAAAATCTATTTTTTTGGCTTCCTGCTCGAACCCAGGCCTTCCCCAAAAATCCAAACTATGTATTACGTAAAATTATCAGAATATATGATTAACCTTTGAATTTGAAATCACATTGCTTATATATACCCTATTGACCATAATTTACAAAAACATGACAACATAATTTTATGTTGGATTAAATAATGAATATGTATTGTTAGATTGTGAATCAATTGACAACAAATAAATGAAAAAGTGTATGAAGACTTCAAGAGATTTAGAGTTCATACCTTGAGTGAAATGAAACAAAGCTGTTGTGTAAGTTAGCTTGGTCCCGTATGTATACGCTTGCAGAGCCTGCAACCCAAGAGCGAAGAATGATTGGAGTTCTTCGGGTAGAGTCTCTGACGCTCAAGTTAGCTCGTAGTAGACTTGAGAGTGTTTTATGCAATGAATGCGTGAAGTATGTGAGTGAAAATGAGTGTAAGTGTAAGTGACCATAGAAATGAAAATGAACGGGGTATATATAGTATGATATATAGAGGGTGAAAGAGTCATACCACAAGGATAACAACAATTTACTAAGTGTGCTCCAATAAGGTAGAACCACGTCAACTATGGTCTCCCTAGGTTGTTAGAGCTTTTCCACTCAGAAGGTAGTTATTCTGGACCATGTCACATGAGCTCTGACATGTGTCAGTACTTTATTCACGTAAAACATGTTGTGGCAGACCCTAGATAAGACAAAATTATCTTCCCAAGCCTATTCCCATTAAGTTGCGGAGGCCACATGAGACTAAATGAGCTCTTCCCAGAAGAACCTAAGAGGTCTGTAGATAAGAGTGTCTTGACTTGAATGAGTTCTGTTATAGCTGACACGCTAAATGCACAACAAAAGCTTTTTCAAGGGTAGCATACCCTTTAGAGATGAATTATTTTATGATTTCAAGTGTGTAACTTATAATATAAGCTATGCTGATATTTATCCGTATCATGTTTGTTGTCCCGACTAAGTAAATGTATAGTAATATAACTGTAGCGGGAAAATAAATGAAACAAGTTGACATGGGATTAAATATATTAATTATGAGCACGAATGTATGTATTGTCGTAATTGTTTTGGAATACAAAAAAATACACTATTAGTCGTTAAACTCTAATGTTGTGTTTAGTGGAAGGAATCTTATTAGAATTTTTTAGGTGGAACATGTTAAAACAACTAAAAAAAAATTAAATTATAAGTTTTTTTGGGAACATCATATTTTCTCAAAATAATTGTAAAAATTGTTGTCTAATTAATTCTTAAGAAAAATATGCAAGTCCCTTTCTTTTTTAATCCAAAACTATTATATTATTGAAAAAATTAAATAATAATTCTTTTCGTCCACGAAAAACTTGCATATTGTTTATCTATTACTCTGTCTAAGTAAATCTTAAATACTTTTATTCTTAATAATTATAATCATATTGATGTTGGACCTACCACTAACTTTTTAAATACTCACATTAAATATTTAATTATAAATAATGTGAGATTCTCATTTTCAATTCATTTGTTAAAATTCATGCTCGAACTCATATGTGTAGGTTATTTGTGAACGGAGGGAGTACTATTATCTCGGAACATTCTGTTCTATTAACAAACGAATGATTGAAGATCTTATCAACAATAATTTTATAGTATAAAACTTAAATTATTAATTTATATATAGGTATTGATATAGATGTATATATAGATAATGTAAATATAAAGTTCTAAAGTTGATACTTATGGACAAACTTTGGCTTGCAATAATTGTTTGAAAACCAATTCCGTTCGAATTAATTCAAAGATTAGTTTTCTAACTACGTTAGGATCGATGATATACATTACAAAAGATTTTTTATAATAATAAAAACCTTTAAATTTTATATTATGTTACATGACGAAATATTTAGATCATTGTTGATATATATAAGAAACTCAATTATGTGAAGGTTGAGTGACTGAAATATTCTTGTCGTAGTTTTCAGACGTTGCATACCTAGTTAGCTCTAATAAAAATTAACTATTAAACATCTAATTGTTAATACATTGAATTATCATGAAATATTGATTTTAAAATTTAACAAATTCCCTTAAGCTTTTCAATCTCACAACAATTGAAACCAATTAAGCTAGAATTTTAAGAGAAATTAAATTACCAATCAGGACTTAAATTAAATTTAAGCGAGTTAAAATGAAAATTTTACATACTCGGTATATAATCATGTTACCCAAAAATATTTGAAATTCTTAAAATTTAAATAAAAAAATCTATGGAAAAAATATTTCATAAATATAAAAACAGATTGTTAGAATCTTATTTAGTTGAGTTATCTATATATATAAAAAAAAAACATAAAGCATTTCAATTTCAATGGTAATTGATCGATCTTAATTTTCGAGGTGAAATAATACGAGGTGAAGAAAGTAATAACACGGGATTTACGTGGTTCGACTTTTAATGAAGTCTACGTCCACGGAGAGGAGAGCTGATATATTTATGACTTGAAAAATAGCAATTACAGAATCTCCCTCTAATCTAGCTTTGAGAGCCTATTTATAGATAATTTAGAAGCGGTTATGCTAAGTGGGCCGAAGTGCTGGGCTTATGGGCCGAGCTATTGGGCCTAACCGCTGGGCCGAACTACTCTTGGGTCGAGGTGACTGGGCCGAGCTGCTCTTGGGCCGAGGTGCCACTAATGGGTTTCTATTGGGCCATGTTGGATGGGCCATATCCTATCACATCCCCCCCTCAAAAGAAGATCGGCACCGAAGTGGAGATCTTGACGAGGTTGGCGGAGTGATGATCTGGATGAGGTGAAGATCTTGCGGATACCGAAGTCGAGGTGAAGATCGTGCAGTTACCGAAGTCGAGGTAAAGCCGAGGTAGTAATCGTAGTGGTGGAAGACAGCTGTTGTAGAAGGTCGCGGGCGACACGTGTCGCATTCCTGTTGGAGGAGCCGAAGAGGCGGGATTTTGAAAAAGAGGCGGTTGAGAAAAGGTGAAGTGATGTCTATAAAGGCTTCCTTTGGAAGCTAACAAACACTTTTCACTTTTCGCAACCCTAATCTCACTTTCCCATCTGCAAAAAGCTCTTAACCTTTCTGCCATTTATCGATTTCAACTTCGAGAGAGCTTATTCACATCTTTCAACCAAGTAAGTTATTATGGCTTCTTCGTCTTCTGCTTCTTCTTCTTCTTCGTCTTCTTCTTCTCGCGTCCCAGTCGATCCTGAGGTGGTAGAGTCTCCCTCGCCGATTAGGAGTTTTCCGGCGAGGGTTTCTGTTAGGGTTTTTACCCGTGCTTTTTCCCCTCCCGTATTTCGGGAGGTTGAGTTCTTGCCCCCCTCTGGGTCGGGTGCGGTGCTGGATTTTTCTTCCACCATGAGTGACTCGCACATGGTGAATCTGGCCCGTCATTTTGTTTTTCCCGAGTCCATGGAGTTAGTTGTTCCTCGGGAAGAGGATAGGGGTTGCTCTCCGCCTGTAGGTTTTTTTACAGTTTACGAGGACTACTTGCATTTTGGTCTTCGTTTTCCTTTGAGCCCCATTTTTGTTGATTTTTTGGAGAGGTGGAGGCTGCCTCTGGGGCAGTTAGCACCGCCATCGATCAAACAGATCGTCGGTTTTTGTATAGAGGTCGGCAGCCGAGGAGGCTCGGCCTCGTTAGATTCTTTGCTGCGCTTCTATAGAGTGAAGCGGGCGCCGACGGGGTGGGTGTATCTGTCCCCTACCAATAAATTTAAGCTGGCCACCCCGTCGAAGGTATCGAACTGGCAGAAGAAATTTTTCTTCTGCCGAGCAGAGGGAGTACCTCGGCACAACTGGTCCTCGGTCAAATTCGGGCCGCAGCTAAGGGCGGATCCCGTCGGCGAAGTCGAGGTGAGCCTGGCGAGCCTCGGCGTGATTAAAAGGAAATATGTCGAGGCTGAGTTGTCGAGGCACGGGCTAAGCCCCTGTGACACCGTCGCCGACGTGGATCCGGGTGAGGTTTTTGGGTTGTGTTGTCTGTCCTCGTTGCTCCGAACTGGAGTTTAATGTTTGCTTTACTTTTGCAGTGGATCCCGAAGTGTTGCAGGCGGCCCTGAGGAGGAAGAAGAAGAGGCCGAGAGTCACCTCGGCCGCCGAGGAGACGCCGCGCCCGGAGAGGGTGGAGAGGGTGGAGATCGGGTCGACTCCGCCCGTGATTGACTTGGAGGAGCCTCGGAGGGAGGAGGTGAGAGGCCCGGATGCTCGGGCGTCCGGGTTGGGGGCAGCTAGTAGGGCCCCGTTTCCCGAGGTGAGTGGAAGAGGTTTTAGCCTTACCTACTTTGATTCTTTTTGTTCTGTGCTGACATATTCCGTGCAGGAGGCGAATATGGTGCTGGACGGGCTGAGCGCCCTCTCGCACTTCGTCATTGACGGAGTTGAGCAGTTCAGGGCCTTAAAAGCCGAAGTCGAGGGGGCGAGGGCCGAGGCGGCGAAGGCGGAGGAGCAGGAGGCCAGGACTCTGGTCGAGCTGCTCGCGGCGGAGAGGAAGGTGGCCGAGGTGGAGGCCGAAGCGGCGAGGTTGAGGGGGGAGCTCGTCGAGGAGAGGGAGAGGATGGCCCGGGCGGCGGCCGAGCAGGGCGGTGTGCTGCGAGCGCTTGCTGAGCGGATTTTCCGCTCCAAGTACTTCGGCACCGTGGCGGCACAGCTGGTGACCGCCATGAGCACGCCGATTACTTCGGCAGCGCTCGACTTGGTTGCCAAGGATTACCCCGAGCTTGATAAAGTCAAGTATGGGTATGAAAAAGCGACTAAGGAGGAGATGCTGTGGGAGTACGCGGAGGTGCTCGTGGAGTACACCGCGGCCATCCCGGTGGTGGAGCGGCTCGCGCAGCAGAAGACCCTGCTGTCTGAGCAGGCGGTTCGGCACTGCCCGGTGGATCGGGATGACGGTCTTGAGGCTGTCATTGCCGATCTGGCTAGGAGGCCGGCTGCCGATGCCGAGGAGGGAGGCGGTGAAGGCAGCGCTGGGGGGCCCGAGGTCGGGGAGCAATAGTTTTGTTGTTTTTTTTTTTTTTTTTTTTAGCTTGTATTACGTCTCTACTAGAGGTGCTTTTTACACGTATATAAAGAATACTTTCCTTTGAACTGTGTCTCTCGCTGAACTGTTTACTTCTTTTGCTTTTGTAGTCCGCTTTTGACTTCTCCCCTACCTCGCTGTCTAATCAAGAAATAAACGAGCTTCGTCGGGCTGCCGAAGCTGTCGAGGTCGAGGCTGCATGTTGGAAAAGCCGAGCTGCCAACATCGAGACCGAGCTCGAGGCGAAGCTTCGGTTGGCTCAGGAGAAGCTGGACGAGGAGCATGCGAGGTTTTTGGAGTTGGAGGATAAGTTCAAGCAGGTCAAGGACGACCTTCAGACCTTTAAAGCCGTGGCCGAGGAGCACGAGGAATACGAGGACCGTATACATAAAAATGGTGGCCTGACCATATACGAGGTCCATACACAAATAAAAGAGGTCCGAGCTCGTACGAAGAAGTACATAGAGAAGTACGGCGATGACTCCTGGCAAGTTCGTGAGCAGGAAGAGGCGCTTCTCAAGCTCGGATCCATGTACAAAATTATTCAGAAGAGGAACCCGAGGCTGAAGAGATGGATCGAGTCTAAGAAGGCTTCACTCGAGGCTTCCTCTTCGGGTCAGTTTGAAAGGAGTTCGGCTGGCGCTCCTCCCCTCACTTTGGGTCGAACTCGAGAAGAGACTCTCGCCATCATGTCTCGAGGTGGAGGGCGACGCGCTTCGGGTGGCCGAAGACGAGCTGTGCTTCCAAGCCGAGGTCGATCTACGCCTTCAGGTCGAGGCCGAGGTGGTTTTGGCCGTGGCGAGGGGATGGCCTTTTTGGATTCAGTGCTCGGTCATGGCGGTGCCAGCTCGAGCTCGGGTCTGGGCTTCGTGGAGAAGTATCTCAATTTTAGTAGTAGGTCTCCGGGCTCGGACCCTCCACCATGATTGTAATACATATTTTTATGAAATAAAATACAACTTTTCGTCATCATTACTTCTCTAAAGCTTTACTTAATTTGTGTAATCAAGTTTGCTTAAGACGTTTGTGATGATTAAAATGTACTTCGGAGTTACTGTGGACGGGATGGGGCCGAAGTTTGGACGAACTTCTTTCTGTGTACTTCGAGTAGCCACTTCGTCTAAGGACGAAATTTGGGCTTTGTATCTGCCACTTCGTCTAAGGACGAAGTTTAGGCTT
>JAPKLX010000217.1:384583-457624 GCA_026898415.1 Leonotis leonurus | reverse complement strand
ACGAAGTTTAGGTTTTGAATCAGCCACTTCGTCTAAGGACGAAGTTTAGGCTTTTTAGTTCCTTGTTTGTCGAATTTATCGATAGGAGTGGTCTCCCTAGAGGCTACTCCATACTTGGAGTTTTAGCTTAATTTGGACATGTATACAGAATAAATACTATAAAACTCTATATATAAGAAATAAAATTCGAAATGTCTTGAATTACAAGTAATATTTCTTTAAGTGAGAAACATGCCAGGTTCGGGGTACTGGCTCGCCAGATATGTGGACTAGCTTGTACGACCCTTTGCCGAGGACATCTTGGATTTGATATGGGCCTTCCCAGGTTGCTTCTAGTTTGCCGAGCTTTTCTGCCTTACTAACTTCATTATTCCTGAGAACGAAGTCGCCTTTTTGGAATTGTCGATGCTTCACTCGGTTGTCATAATACCGAGCTACTTGCTGTTTGTACCGAGCTTCTTGTATGTAGGCTCGTTCTCGTTTTTCTTCCAGTAGGTCCAAGTTAGTTCGGAGGCCTTCCTCGTTGGTATTGGCTGTAAAATTTATAGTTCGGGGGCTCGGCAAACCGATCTCCACTGGAATTACTGCCTCGGTCCTGTAGACGAGGCTGTACGGCGTTTCTCCATTGGATGTCCGAGGAGTAGTTCGGTAGGACCAGAGGACTTGAGGTAAATTTTCTGCCCAATCTCCTTTGGCTTTGTCGAGGCGAGTCTTCAAACCCTTGACTATTGTTCGGTTCGTGACTTCGGTTTGTCCATTTGCCTGAGGATGTGCTACCGAGGTGAATTTTTGTTGAATGTTAAGTTCGGAGCACCATTCTCTAAATGTCTTGTCCGTGAACTGAGTTCCATTATCCGAGACGAGGACGTGAGGTATACCGAAGCGGCAGACCACGTTCTTCCAGACGAAGTTGAGGGCTTTTTTGCTCGTAATTTTTGCAAGAGGTTCGGCCTCTACCCACTTCGTAAAGTAGTCGATGGCTACTATTAGGAATCGCAGCTGGCCGGGGGCTTGCTCAAACGGGCCAACGATGTCTATCCCCCATTGCATGAAGGGCCATGGGCTTTGCATGTTAGTTAGCTCGGTTTGAGGTAACCTCGGCACGTTTGCATGGATTTGGCACTTCGGACACTTCTTGACGAGGTCGACTGCGTCTTGGAGCATGGTCGGCCAATAGTATCCCCATCTCATAATCTTTCTGGTTAGAGCCCGAGCTCCGATGTGACTACCACAAGATCCTTCGTGCACTTCACATAATATGTAGTTCGCTTGGTTCGGTCCTGCGCACCTTAGAAGAGGTTGAAGATACGACCTTTTGTATAATACTCCCTGATCGAGAACATATTTGACTGACTTGCTTTGAAGCTTCCGAGCTTCAATCTTGTCGGCAGGGAGTTCACATCTTTCTAAATAGTCCCGAAGTGGTGTCATCCAGCTCGGCTCGTCGTCGGACACCATATTCACTTCGGCTTCGTCGATACTTCGAGTTGTGACTTCTTCTACAGGAGAGGCTGTGGATGACGAGGCGAGTTTGCTTAGTGCATCAGCTCGGTCGTTATCGCCTCTCGGGATTCGTATCAGCTCAAAGTATGAGAAGCTTTCTTGTAAAGTTTTGACTTTATGGAGATATTTTTTCATCCTTTCATCCCGTGCTTCGTATTTGCCTAGGACGTGACTCACTATGATCTGGGAGTCACTGTAAACTTGTATAGCTCGTAGTCGGAGAGTTTGTGCGAGGCGAAGTCCGGCTATCAGGGCTTCGTATTCCACTTCGTTATTTGTGGTTGGGAAGCTTAACCGTAGAGCATAAGGGAGTTCCTTCCCTTCCGGACTGACGAACAGAATTCCGGCTCCACTTCCTTTTTTGCCCGACGCCCCATCCACGTAAACTTTCCAACAATCTGCTGGAGGTGTCTTCGGCATTTCTTCTTCGGTATTCTCCTCGGACGGTTTGGAGGGTTTCGGAGGCTCGGCGAATACTGCCTCTACTAGGAAATCTGCCAGTGCTTGTCCTTTGATAGCCTGCCGAGGTGCAAAGGAGATCGTATGCTCGCCAAGTTCGACCGCCCATTTGGCGATTCGCCCCGAAGCTTCTGGCTTCGTGAGCACTTGCCGAAGTGGGAGGTCGGTTAATACTTGTATAGGGTGAGCATGAAAGTATGGTCGAAATCGTCTTGCAGCATTCACCAAGGCAAGTGCGACCTTCTCCAGGGGTTGGTACCTCGTTTCTGGCCCTTTTAGAGCTCGGCTTATGAAGTATATGGGTAACTGCCGAGGTCCTTCTCGTACTAAGACTGCGCTTATTGATTCGTCCGAGGCGGCGAGGTATAAGGAAAGAATTTCTCCTTCTCTTGGGACGGACAATGTGGGCAAGTTGTCGAGGTACCTTCTTAAATTCTCGAAGGCTGACTTGTGCTCGTCGCTCCATTCGAAGTTCGGGGCCTTCTTTAAGATTTTGAAGAATGGGAGTTGCTTCTCGGCTGCTTTAGATAGGAATCGACTGAGTGCGGCCAGGCAGCCCGTTAACCTGTGTACGTCGTGGACTGACTTCGGCACTTGCATCTCTTGGACGACCTTGACCTTTGCTGGGTTGGCTTTTAATCCTTCGCGAGAGACCCAGCACCCTAGGAATTTTCCGGACTGGACCATGAAAGTACATTTTCCTGGATTTAACTTCAGGTTCACCTCGCGAAGTAGTTTGAAGACGACCTGGAGGTCGTTTAAGCTAGTGTTGACTTTTTTGCTTTTGACGACGATGTCGTCGACGTATACTTCAACAATCTGGCCGATGTGAAGTTTGAATATCTTGTCAACCATCCTTTGATATGTGGCTCCAGCGTTTTTGAGTCCGAATGGCATTTTCTTATAAGCGAAAATGCCGAAGTCTGTAACGAAGGCTGTCTTCGGAGCGTCCTCGGTACTCATGAGGACTTGGTGATAGCCTTTGTACAGGTCGAGGAAGCTAAACACCTCGTGACCGACGAGGGCTTCCACTTTCTTGTCAATGTTGGGGAGGGGGTAACAATTCTTAGGGCAGTGTTTGTTGAGGTCGGTATAATCAATGCACATGCGCCATCCCCCTCCTTGCTTCTTCACCATTACGGGGTTAGCCAGCCACGTCGGATATTTTACCTCGAATAAAATATCGGCTTGCTGTAGTTGGCATACCTCGTCGTGTATCACTTGATTTCTCTCAGCAGCAAAAGCTCGTTGCTTTTGCCGAACTGGTTTCACCTTGGGATCTATGTTGAGGTGATGGGTGATGACACTTGGTGACACCCCGGTCATGTCTAGAGGTGACCAGGCAAAAATATCTCTGAACTCCCGAAGTAGTCGTATAACCTGACCTCGGAGTTCGGTTCCCCCGACGAAACCGACCTTGACGACCTTGGATGCGTTGTTTTCGTATAGTACGACGTCTTCTAGAGGTTCTGCAGCGGACGGGGTCGACTTCGTCACTTCTAGGTTCTGTAATTGTTATGCTTGGGGATGTTGCACACCAGAACCTCGGAGTGCGACCTGCATGCACTCCTTGGCCTGTGTTTGATTTCCCCGAAGCGTGATAACCCCGTTCCTTGAAGGGATTTTGATTGTCAAGTGGTAGGCCGAGCAGACTGCTCTCGTCCCTATCAGCCAATCTCTTCCTAAGATAATGTTGTAAGGAGAGTTGGCTTTGACGACGAAGAAGTGGATTATCTTTGTGGTAGATAATGGGCTTCGTCCTACTGTCACTGGGAGCGAGATCGTACCATCCGTCGAGGTCTCCCCTTGTGTGAAGTTTTTCAATGGGACGGGTGCTGGTTTTAGGCGTGCTTCTTCGATGTTGAGTTTGCCGAAGCAGCTCTTGAAGAGTACGCTTACCGAGGCCCCACTGTCGATGAATACTCGGTGCACTAATTTATTGGCCACCACAACTTCGATAATGGTGGCATCCTGATGAGGCGAGGCGTGAGGGACGGGGTCATCACTAGAGAAGGTAATGACCTCGTCCTTTTTGAACCTCTTATGGGAAGGCTCTTCCGATGGTTGGTTCCGAGCCTCGGCTTTCAGCGAGGACCTCGTCGAACCTTGCGGCAGCCCGATGATGGCGGCGATAACTCCATCGTACTGAGGCTGATCTTCATCTTCGTCTTCGTCATCATGCCTCGGTTTCTTGTCTTGGGGTTTGCAATTTTCCCCCCTGGTTCTATTTCGCTTACTTCGGCTCCGAGGTCGGGTGTCCTGTTGACTTCGACCTTGGTATTTTCCGAGAGTGCCATCTCGCACTAGGTGGTCGATTTCTGAGGCGAGGTTTCGGCACTCCTCGGTGTCATGGCCGTGGTCCCCATGGAACTCACAGTACTTGTCCTTTGGTCGTCTCTTTGATCCAGTTCGGGACAAAGGTGGAGGCTTTGAGAACAAGTTCGTGTGGAGTTCGTAGATTTCTGCTCGAGGCTTGCTTAGTGGAGCGAACCGATCTTGTTCCTGACTAGGCCGAGGTCCGAGGCGGGATGCTAGTGGACCTCGTTGGATTCTCTCGAGGGCACCTCGTCGGGTTGGCCCGTGATCGGTTCGTTCTTCCCTTCTTTTCTTATCCTGACCTTCAGGTCGGTCAATAGCCCGCTTCTTCCTATCGGCTTCATCCGCTTCGGCGAATGTATCAACAATCCTCCACAAGTGTTTGGAGGTTTGGGGGCGTTCTTTTACGAGCTCCCTGAAGAGAGTGCCGGAGTGAATGGCATTTTGGAATGCCGAGATGAGGACTTCGTCGGATAAGCAGTCGACCTTGAGGCTTTCATTGTAGAATCTAGCCAAAAAGTCGCTGATGGATTCTCCTCGTCCTTGTCTCAAGGTAAGGAGTTGAGCCGAACTCATTTTTGCTTCGGCTTTCTGGAAGAAGCGTCTTTCAAAGGCATCCAGCAGGTCGGTATACGATCCTATGCTGCAGCGCGGCAGGTTGTCGAACCACTTTCGTGCATTGTCCACCAACAGTTCGGGGAAGACTTTGCACATATAGACGTCCTCGGCTAAACCTTGGTTCAGCATGTTGTATTGGTACTGGGACAAAAAGTTGCTCGGGTCACAGGAACCATTGTAGGGTATGATAGGTGGGACTCTATATGTTGATGGAAGCGGAGTATAGAGAATTTTGTTGGTAAAGGGAGTAGCGATTCGGCTGTAAACAGTGAATCTCCCTTCTCTGTGGTCGTCCTCGTCACGTCGAAAATGGTCGACGTTTCGACGAGGTGGTGCCCTCTCTCTTCGGTACTCCTCGTCACGTCGGGAAGGGACGACGTTTTGACGAGGCGAAGTTGAGCCTCGCCGAGGTGAGGCAGTGTTTTCTCGACGATCATGCTGTCTCCTGGGGACCTCGTCATTTCTTCTCTCGACAATCTGGTTTGAGGGACGAGGTTGTTGTCGTGATGGTCCCGCTCTATCTTCCTCGTTCAGGTCTCGTTGCCGATGCTGTTCGGCAAATTTGAGGAAGTCTTGTTCGTGAAGGTCTAGATACGCTTTGAGCGCATCTCCGAGCTGAGGTTGGAGCGAGGTGTTTCCTCGTTGGTTATCCTGATTCAGCCCTCCGCTATTGATAGAATCGTGAGATCGGTTCGAGTGAACGTCCTCCACATGGCCTTCCGGAGTTCGGCGACGGAGTAAGTGCTGTCTATTAGGTTGTACCTGACGTACATCCCCTTCGTTGGTAGAAGTACGAGGTGGATCGGCAGGTACGGGGGGCAGCTCGGCTTGGTTCTGCTTTCCTTTAGCAGCAGCAGTTATGGCGGTAGAGCGGGTAGATCTAACCATCCTGTGTTCACTTCGGAAAATCTTGATCGAATCTACAAGATTTATAACGTTCCCACAGACGGCGCCAGTGATCGATCTTAATTTTCGAGGTGAAATAATACGAGGTGAAGAAAGTAATAACACGGGATTTACGTGGTTCGACTTTTAATGAAGTCTACGTCCACGGAGAGGAGAGCTGATATATTTATGACTTGAAAAATAGCAATTACAGAATCTCCCTCTAATCTAGCTTTGAGAGCCTATTTATAGATAATTTAGAAGCGGTTATGCTAAGTGGGCCGAAGTGCTGGGCTTATGGGCCGAGCTATTGGGCCTAACCGCTGGGCCGAACTGCTCTTGGGTCGAGGTGACTGGGCCGAGCTGCTCTTGGGCCGAGGTGCCACTAATGGGCTTCTATTGGGCCATGTTGGATGGGCCATATCCTATCAGTAATTTTGTAGATAATTTCAATTTTAATGATAAATATAATACAAATATTAAATATAATAAATTTGTTAAAAACATTTATTTACATACTCTGATGTGATTTTTTTTTTCGCCTATAATTATTTTATCTTGTTCATGAAAATATTTGCAATATACATATTAAATTAAAAATTTGGACAAGTGGCTTTAATTTCATATATAAATATAATATATAAATAATGAGTTTTAATTTTTATATATAATATATACAAATAATGAGTTTAAAAGGAGTCGTGAGAGTGAGAGAATAGATAAGTCATTCTCAATTATAGGGAAGTTGTTGCGCATATACTGTTAAGGCCTTTCTCATTCCTATTTTTCATCCAAATTTAAACAGAACTTCATTTCAAATCGCAGTCTTCAAACCGTAACGATAATACAACGTAAACGTATATTAGTTAGTAAAATTTCTTCCTTCTTAATACTCGCTGTCCTGGTTCTTTTATTTCAGTATTCTGTCTTCCAACAATCAATTCCATTTCCCAAATTATAACAAAATAGATTTGTCCAATTCAAATCCTTCCACCGTCGACGACAACAATGGCGACGACTTATCCCTCTCCCTCTCCCTCTCCCTTTCCCTCTCATCAAACCCCAGAACCACCGTCCCAAGCCCCCCTCCTCGCAAGCGGCGCTCCCGGAAGCAACTCATCGGCCCGGGAAAGACTGAGTTCATCGAGCCACCGTACCCGTGGGCCACGAGCCGGCGCGCCACGGTGCACACCCTCGCAGACATACTCTCGAAGGGCATCAACACCATCAGCGGCACCGTGCAATGCCAGAGTTGCAAGAATGAGTTCTTGATTGAGTATGATTTGAGGGACAAGTTCAGGGAGGTGGCCTTGTTCATAAGGAACACCAGCAAGGACATGCATGACCGTGCCCCATTGGTGTGGAAGAACCCGACCCTACCCGACTGCAGATTGTGCTCGCAGCCCAAAAGCGCGAAGCCTGTGGTGTTGAAGAAGAAGAGTATTAACTGGTTGTTCTTGTTTCTAGGGCAGATGATTGGGTTCTGCAAGCTACCTGATTTGAAGTATTTCTGCAAGCATAACAATAAGCACAAAACTGGGGCCAGAGATAGGGTTTTGTATATTGTTTATATGGAGATTTGCAGCCAGCTTGATCCATCTTTCCAGTTCCATTGATCCATCTTTGTCTCATACCCTCTTCCTTTTGATTATTTTCCAAATTTCATTTTTGTAATTTTTTTCTTCAAATTTTTTGATTATTAGGCCTTTAATTAGGGTGATTGATTTGTTGCTCTTATGTTTATGCATTAGTATTTTCTTGACCGCGTTTAATAACCTTTCGTATTAGTTTCTTTTAACTTAATTTTGATTAAGGTTGTTGATTAATTTGTCTCATTTAGATTTAGTTTTGCTGCTTGACTATACCAAGAGTAGTGTTCTTACGGTAGTTATTGGAAGCAGTGGCTTTGCACTAGCTGCAAGCTGCATGGAAGCTAGTAGAAAGTACAAGTGTATGCTTGAGTCTACTAGAATATTCGAGAGGTAGTTTGTTGTGTAGTATGCCGTTAGAGTTTGTTGCACTAACGGCTAGTTTTATGAGTTGTTGAGAGCGGTTATTGTGCTTAGCTGCGGCTATAAATAAGTATGTATACTCTCGTGATTGTTTTTGAGTTTCAATCTATATTTTCTTCTGTTCATCTTCTCTCTTTCTTATGCTTCATCTTCTTAATCTGTTCTATGATTTCCTTTTGAATATATTTTCAATTTCTGGTTACAATTTTACAAAGTTTAACATGGTATCATTTGCCATTTCTCACTGATTTTGCTTCGATCCTATCATGTCTTCCGCTACTACTACTCCTCCTCCCCGTTCTACTTCCTCTCCCTCTTCTTCCCATTCATCTTCAAACTCTCAAACACCTCTCCCTCATTTCTCTCCTGTTCCTCTAAAGCTTGACCGTAACAACTATACTTTTTGGAGAACTCAGGTTCTTCCTATTATTCGCGGCTACGGCTTTGATGAACACATCTCCAACACTCTTCCTCCTTCTCCTTTTTTAGCCAGTTCTTCTGGCACAACTTCACCTAATCCAGCCTATACAAATTGGATTAGGAAGGATCAGCTGTTACTTGGTTGGCTAGTTTCTTCCATTGGAGAAACCATGCTTGGCCATGTGGTGCGGTGCTCTACAGCTCGGGAGCTTTGGATTGTGCTTGAGAGATTATTTTTGTCCAATTCCAGATCTCGAATTATGCAACTAAGGATGCTTCTTCAAACCACAAAGAAAGCAAATATGACTGTGGAAGAATACTTTCTTAAAATGAGAAGTTATGCAGACCAACTCTCTGCTGTTGGTCAGCAGGTTTCTGATGAAGATCTGGTGATGTACTTGTTAGCAGGATTTGGCTCAGATTATGAGGCGCTTGTTGTGAATGTTATGAATAGATCTGATGCTCTCAACGCTCAGGATCTTCAACTTCTTTTTCAATCTTATGAAGCAAGGTTACAGCAGCAAATTGAAGCGTTCTCTCCTTACACTAATCTCCTTCCTTCAAACATTACTGCTCCAACTGCTAATGTAGTGTATCGAGGGAATACTAGAGGAGGTCGTGCATATTCTGGAGGTACTGGAAGAGGTTTCTCTTCCAAGGTTATCATGTGCCAACTATGTGGAAGGCCTGGTCATGTAGCTTTAAAATGCTACAAACGGTTTGATGTTCATTTTACTAGCCAAGAACCTGCTGTAATGACTAATCCTCAGGCCTTTGCTGCAGATGTTACAAATGATGAGACTACTGCAGATGATGGAGTGTGGTATGTAGACAGTGGAGCCTCGGCACATATCACCAAAGGCTTACAGAATCTAGACTTGAGCAGTGACTACTCTGGAAATGAAAAACTCATGGTTGGCAATGGTAACACTCTCCCTATAACCTCTGTAGGTAATACCTCCATTTGTTTGCAATCTGGTTCTTCCTTAATGCTTAACCATATTCTATATGTTCCACAAATAACCAAAAACCTTCTTAGCATATCTCAGTTTACTAAGGATAATAATATCTTCATTGAATTTCATTCTGATTTTTGTTTGGTCAAGGACAAGACCTCACATCAGCCACTATTGAAGGGGCATCTCTCTCAGGGTCTCTACCAGCTTGATCTCTCATGTTTCTACTCCAAAACACCAGCTACCAAGACCTTCTCCAAGTCCTCTTCAGCTGCTATTTCCCATCACTCTTCTGCCGCTCCAACCAATCACTTTGCTGGGATCTGTAACACAAGCTTAGATACTCTTCATCAAGCTTTAGGACATCCTAGCCCTACTGTACTTTCTCATATCTGTAAACATCTGTCCATTCCTTTTCATTCCAATGCTTTAAGCTTCTGTGAAGCATGTAGAGTAGGCAAAATTCATCAAAAACCTCATGTCTCACAAGCTGTACAAACTAATAAACCATTTGAACTTGTGCATTCTGATGTGTGGGGGCCTGCTACCACTATTTCCTCTTCCTACAAGTATTACATTCATTTTGTTGATGATTTTACACGCTTTACCTGGATATATCCCATGACTTTAAAGTCTGAAACAAGCAAAATAGTTCAACAATTTGTTGCTATGATTCACTGTCAATTTTCCACATATATAAAGGCCTTTCAAACAGATTGGGGGGGTGAATTCAGACCTTTAGTTTCCTATCTTAAAACTTTGGGCATTAGGTTTCAACATCCTTGTCCATATATTCATCCTCAAAACGGTAGGGCCGAGAGGAAACATCAACATATAGTTGACATGGGATTAACACTTCTGGCCCAAGCACAACTTCCTTTTACTTTCTGGTGGGATGCGTTTTCTTCAGCCATTTACCTAATAAATAGGCTTCCTACTCCTAACCTAAACGGTATCTCTCCCTTTCAAAAACTCTTTCATACTTGTCCTGATTATAAGCTCCTCAAAGTGTTTGGATGTGCTTGTTTTCCCTATCTTAAACCATATAACTCAAATAAGCTTCAGTATAGGTCCACTAAATGTGTTTTTCTGGGGTATAGTGACACTCACAAAGGATATCGTTGCTTAAGTCCATTGGGAAGAGTCTACATAGCTGATACAGTTCACTTTAATGAAAATGACTTTCCTTATCCTGTGCTTTTCAAATCATCATCTTCTGCTCCTGCATTGGATTCTTCTGCACCTGTCCCTATTCTTTCTCTTCCTTGTCCATCCCCACTTCCTCATACTCCTAGTTCTGATTCCCCCTCTGCATCCTCCACTCCACCATCCACACCTCCATCCTTACAAATTAATTCTTCTACTCAGTCAAATCATTCCAACACTAATCTATTGCCTCCAGCTTCTGAAACTGATAATTCAAGTTCTTCTTCTTCTCCTATCGTTCATACTTCTCCTTCAACACCAAAGTCTGTTACCTCTTCTCTGCCAACCACACAATCATTTCAACCTTTTGTATCTACCTCTACTCACCCAATGACAACCAGAGCCAAAAATGGGATTTTCAAACCCAAGGTGTTTACTGCTCAAGTTCATGGTTTTGTTGAGCCTTTTTCAGATGAAGAGGCACTTGCTAATCCACTTTGGCTTGCTGCTATGAAGGATGAATTTGCTGCTCTTCAAAGCAACAACACGTGGTCACTTGTACCTTACTCTTCCACCATGAAAGTGATTAGCAATAAGTGGGTATACAGAGTTAAAACAAAGGCTGATGGCACACTTGACAAGCTAAAAGCAAGACTTGTGGCTAGGGGATTTGAACAAGAAGCTGGTATTGACTTTCTGGAGACCTTTAGTCCAGTTGCAAAACACACTACCATTCGGTTTCTGTTCTCTTTAGCAGCCACTCAACACTGGTCAATACAGCAAATCGATATAAATAATGCCTTCTTAAATGGTGTTCTAGAAGACAATATTTATATGGCTCAACCAAGTGGTTTTATTGATGCTTCTTGTCCTACTCATGTGTGCAAGTTACATAAGTCTCTCTATGGTTTGAAGCAGGCACCTCGAGCCTGGTACGATCGCTTACGAAGTTGTTTCTATGGTCTTGGCTTCAGCAGGTCTGTTTCTGATAATTCTCTATTTTACAGAAGGGTTGATGGCATTCTTACTTTGGTTCTCATTTATGTGGATGATATTCTTGTGACTGGAGATGATTCTAAGGTTGTCCTGGATTTGATTAGTCTTTTAAATGAGGAATTTGCTTTAAAGTCCATGGGTGAAGTTCAATATTTTCTGGGTATTGAAGTGTGCAAAACTGCTGAGTTTACTTATTCTATTTGTCAGCAAAAGTACATATTGCAGCTGTTATACAAGACTAATCTTCTGGACTGTAATGCGTGTGCTACTCCCATGAGTTCATCTATTAAACTTTCCAGATATCAAGGTACTCCATTTAGCAATCCAACTTTGTACAGAAGTGTTGTTGGTGCTCTACAATATGTGACTCTCACCAGACCTGACATTTCCTTTGCTGTGAATAAACTCAGTCAATTCGTGATTGCACCTACTGATATACATTGGAAAGCTTGTAAGCATCTGTTGAGGTATCTTAAAGGAACACTATCGCTTGCTTTGCAGTTTCATCCATCATCTTCTTTTACTCTTGAAGCCTATAGTGATGCAGACTGGGCTAGCTGCATTGATGATCGAAGATCAACTGGTGGCCATTGTGTTTATTTTGGATCCAACTTGATTGTGTGGAGTTCCAAAAAGCAAGATGTAGTCTCTAGAAGTAGTACAGAGTCTGAGTACCGAGCTCTTGCTAATGTTACTATGGATGTTGTATGGGTTAAATCACTGTGTTCTGAGTTGGGTATTTCCATCTCCTCTTCTCCAAAGCTCTGGTGTGATAATATGGGAGCGGTTGCTCTGGCCTCAAATCCGGTTTTTCATGCGCGTACCAAGCACATTGAAGTTGATGTTCACTTTGTACGGGAAAAGGTTCAAAATCATACAGTAGAGGTGGGGCATGTTTCAGCTTCAGACCAGGTTGCAGACTTATTTACTAAACCATTACCTGAAGCTAGGTTTTGTTCGCTACGTCATCAACTTCGGTTAAAGCCCTTGGATCACCCGGGTTAGGCTTCAGCTAGGGGCGTATTGGAAGCAGTGGCTTTGCACTAGCTGCAAGCTGCATGGAAGCTAGTAGAAAGTACAAGTGTATGCTTGAGTCTACTAGAATATTCGAGAGGTAGTTTGTTGTGTAGTATGCCGTTAGAGTTTGTTGCACTAACGGCTAGTTTTATGAGTTGTTGAGAGCGGTTATTGTGCTTAGCTGCGGCTATAAATAAGTATGTATACTCTCGTGATTGTTTTTGAGTTTCAATCTATATTTTCTTCTGTTCATCTTCTCTCTTTCTTATGCTTCATCTTCTTAATCTGTTCTATGATTTCCTTTTGAATATATTTTCAATTTCTGGTTACAATTTTACAAAGTTTAACAGTAGTACACGATTAATCAATGATACACATTTTATCAAGCTACAATCACATAGAATCTAATAAGTTCTTCACTATTTGTAAATGAGAACTACAAGCCCTATGAACTTAGCTTTGGAAATACATGCGATAATTAAGAACTACATAAAAATAAAAATGGTTTAGTATAAATTATTTTGCACGGTCTCACCTTAGAAGGGTAGATATGATCACTACAAAAATTTATAAATAGAAAATGTTATATATACTTTTTTTGTAACAGGTAAAAAATATTGTTATTAATAGAACTCATATTAATTTATTTAGATTCAAAAATATCTTTTATTAATAGAGCGCATAACTAATATAAGAAATAAAGTTTAATTAATTGCAATAATAAAATAAGAACAAATCATTTCTTCATAAAATTAGATTTCTCAATATTATGAAATGGGTGATAATTTCTAGATTATCATATATAAATAAATATACGACTATCAAATTACGTAAATGAAATTATTATAATGTAAAATAGGAATTATCTGATATAATTTACAAGCACGAGAAAATTTTCACGAAGCAAATGATCTAATACAAATCTTACTGACAGTATAGCACGAGGGTAATTGGAACAATTTTGTGTCAACACTTGCAAATTAGTTAATTAAGAACTTATCCCCTCTCTCTCTCTATATATATATACATGTAAAAAACGTCCAGAAAATTGAAAAGTAGAAACTACTATTCACAAATGTTTTTAACATTTTTATGCGACACATTGTTAATGTAAAGTTTTAACTTTGTATATAAAACTAGAGTTTGCACCCGTGCGATGCACGAGTTTAATTATTTCTTACGATTTTTTAATATTATTATCACATTAAAATATAATTATATGATGTTTTGATAATTTCAAACTAAATATATGTACACTCTATCTGTATGTTTCAGATAAATTAAAAAATGCATTTAATAAGGATGAAGTCGATATATGTAATACCCCGTACTTTAATTCGAAAGAATTATCAAGTTTTAATATTAATTAGGGTATCACATCCATAGGATTTTAATTTTTCGTTGATGAGTTCAAATACGAAAAATTTATTTATCAATGAGTTTAACGTTAATTGTGACGTGCTCGAATTCTTATTCAATTATTGATAAATCCCTAATTGAATTATTATTTTGGAATTTTGAAATATTCAAATAACAAATCGATTATTATTATTATTATTATTATTTCATGCTATTAACAATTATATAATACATCTCCTATTTATTTATTTAGAGCACAATTAGATTAATAAAATCCAAATTAGATAAAATAGAAAGCCCAATGAGATTAAAAGTATCATTTATGGAATGAAAGGTCCAATAAGACAAAAATAGCCCAAATACAATTATAATACATTCCTACAATGATACACAATTACATTCTATATTTACATTACTACATTTATACATGACAACATTCTATGATTGCAAAATAAAAATAAATAAATAAAATTTAAATCAAGAGGAGTCATGCTCCTCCATGTCGCTTTCCACCCTACCACACATATCTTTCACCCTTCTACCAACTTCAAACTTTTATCCTCCATACAAACACTTCTTCCATCGACATCATAACTTTATAGATTTTCCCTTCTCCTTCTGGTTGCCTAGTCCCTGCAAGTGAAGAACGCATAGGAGAGGAAGAGAGGCAGTAGCAACAACACATTCCTAATCCATCTTCTTCCACCTTCCACCTTCCACTTCAAGTAGGTTTCATCAATTAATTAAATCATTCAGCATGTTTTTAATTATTTAATTTCAGTAATTAGCATGGAACTTAGTATAGAACTTCTAAGGTTTGAATACAAACTTAGCATCCTTCACATTCAAGAACATAGTATTTTTCCCTTAGAAGTAGTGAGTTTTTTTTTACGCAAGAACTTAGAGAATAAAGGGATATCTCTTCTCCACATATCCTCATTCTATATCCTGTAAATAAAAATCATCTTAAGATTCATAGTCAAAGAACTCAACATAAATCATCTTCAATAATCCCAAAATCAAAACAAAGACACAACTAAGTGTTCTGTAAACAAAAAATAAAAAAATAAAAATAAAAATACCTGCTGCTGCTGTGCGAAGCCACCCGGCTGCATACGGAGACGTCGGCGTCAGTGCACGACTGCAAATGGAGACCTCGACGCCGTTGTCGTGGATACCAAAGAGGGCATGGAGTTAACTGACGGGAAGAAGGTGCGAACCTTGAAAATAAAAATTGGGACTTTTCCCAAAATCGAACCCTTTACTCGATTAGATAAGAATGGGCACGAACCTCGTTGGAAAATTTGGCCAGAAATTGAAGCTTTGGCCGGAGAGAAAAATCAAAGGAGAAGAAGATTCATTTATTTTCGTTTTGGCGAGAAATCAAAAGGGGAGGAAGAGTTAGAGCAAGAGAGAGAGAGGAGAATCTGGGGAGAAGCTACCATGGCGGTGATGATTTTCGCCGGAGAAGAAAGTGAGGGAATTGAACTACTGCAAATTGTGTCTATGTGCGTGAAGGTGAGAAATGGGAGGGGGTGAACTACTGAAACTCACGTAAATGGGGGGGCGGGGAGGTTGGGAACTTTTGTTTTATTATTATTACTACTTTATTTTGTTATTAAAATGTGAATTAACAATTATTTAAAATCTAGATATAATTAGAAAAGAGATGGGCCGGGTCGATTAATGGGTCGGGCCCTATTCAATTAAATTAGTTGGGCCTATAAATTTATGGACTATGGTGAAAAATATTTCTTAGCCCAAACCATTACAAAATAATTATTGGGCTAGATCTAGATTTAATTAATACTAATGGACTATTATTATTGAATAATTGTGTCTTTGGGCCTAATTAAATTGGACCTTGATTAATTTAATTAATTGAATTAATTAAAATTATTAAACTTGATTAATTGATAATTAATAGTAGATTAATTATTTAATTAAATTATATTATTAATGATTAATAATTAAGGTTAATAATTAATTAAGAGTAATTAATTATTAAATGTGAAATCTTTAGTAATAATAATAATTATTGGGATTAATTATTATTTGATTTATATCAAACCTTAATTATTATTAATTATTAGTAATTATTTATTAATAAATAATTATATTACTTAATTAATTTAGTGAATCTAAATTAATTCGAATCGAGACATGAACCTTACACGAACCTATCTAAAATTTTCGATTCTTATGTCGTATTTAATTGTTACAATCATATTAATTGCAAGCAAGCAATTAATTATTTATCGAATTAGTGAACGTTTATTTCATTTGAACGAAACTAAGGTTTTCGGAGAAAACCTTAAAGCTTCGTTGTGATTTAGTAGAACGGATATGAAACCCTTAAACCTATAAAATCATTATGTCTCGAGTCAACAGAGATATTCTAAGAACTCAATGATTCTAAATGTAACTCGTTACCTGAAGGTCCATCGAGGGGTGACAGCTAAGGAACGAGAAGGAGAACCAGACTTGTCAGCTAATACTGGTATCTCAGGTGGATTTACTATACAACCTATACTTTTGCTGTAATAAAGCATGTTCAAATAAAATATGAAATGATTGACATGCATAAAATTCTTTGTGTTTTATGTGTAATTCCTATTTGTGTTGAGCCATGTTTGTGAACTGGTCAACTTGTGAATAACGATCGGATCTTGAGCCATGTGTTGGTCAAGGTTAGTGTACACATGGGGAGTGAGATCGTGAGTTATTACGGATCGGTCCACATAGGACTGCGTGTCAGTATTGACCGATTCGGTGGAACCCAATATTAACGTCTGGGGAAGCCGCGGTAACATTGCTCACCAGCGTTATTGCTATTGTTTATTTCTGGGAAAGCGGTAACATTGCTCACCAGCATCGGTTACAGATATGGATGAGACACATGGAAAAGAGAGTGATCACTCCAACTTTTGGTTAAAATCAAATGAATATTTTGTATTCGCAGGTTATTTCAAGATACTTGTGTTATACTGTGATAATGCATGATCAATAACTGTTTGTTTTCGGCATAACCCACAGAGTACATCAAGTACTCAGCCCTGCTTGTATTTCCAAAAACTTGCAGGTTGAGCAAGGGCAATGGTTGAAGTGCTGAGTAGACGTGCTTTTTGTTATGTAGTAAGGGGTTAATACATATCTTCATATGTATATTAATGGCTTTTGTTATTCCGCTGCAAACTTTTATTGTTTTCCCTAATGGTCTGGATTGTAAATCTAGAACCCTTCTGACGTATTTCAGTTCTTGAATTATGTATTCCATACTTTGAACCTTTTGGAACCTCTATCAATATGTTGTTCTATTTGAGCCTCTAAGCTATTTACTCTTACTCGTAGCTGTTTCTGGACTATTGTAATCGATTATATATTGAATTCCGGTGTTGTTTGTGATATCATCCTTCTTAACCATTTCTTTAATTCACCACCAAGTCGCACTCCATGGATCCGTCCTTCAGGAAAATGGGGTCGTGACAATATAAATTTTATAATTAGAAATAGAGAGTTTATATATGCTATTGAAAGTTATCAACAATTAGTAATTGAAATATAAAGATTTAAAAATTATGGGGTGAAACAATAAGTTACAAAGAAATAAATATGTATCATTTATAAATTTCGAAATATTTATTTGTATACTATATTGATGGTGGTTTTAACTCCATTAGTATCATTTTTTATTTGTGGATACTTTATAGCAGACAATTTTGTGTAAATTTTTTGTGTATTGGTCATAACAAACAGTTTTGATGATTAATAAAGATAGAATAGTAGTAAACACGATTTGAGTTGTGAGTATTAATAGTGATTTAAAATTATTTAATAATTTAATAAATTGGGATTAAATGTATTAGCAAAGTAGTAGACTTGAATAGTTAGTGATGATTTCTATTCACTCCATTTTAATACTCACGTTTTCTTATAAGTAACTACGGTTATTTTCTTATGGCCCCATTATACTATTCTATGATTATTTTCTTATATAGTTCTACACATTGCATATTCCGTGGTATAAAAAAATACAATCATATGATCATATCAAGAATTAAATAAAATATGTGGTTTAGAGAGTACTACTCTTGTTCACAAAAACGAAAACCGTGTACATTTCTATATATTACTTTGTTTACGAAAAATTTGTATACTTTCATCTTTGATAATTATTGATTAATATATAATATTTGTATAATTGTTGCTAATGGAATTAATACTATTTATATAATTTCTACTAAAATACATTACATGTTTAAATAAAAAACTACTTGCATTAAAAATCATGAGCTTAATATATAATATTGGAAGCATGGTTTCTAATGAAACAAAAACTATCTACATAATTATTGGTTAATATATAATATTTGAATCATTTGAAAACATTTGTGGTTTAGAGAGTAATACTCTTGTTCATAAACACGAAAAATGAGTACATTTATATATATTACTTTGTTTATGAAAATTTTTTAGAATTTTATTTTTAATAATTATTGATTAATATATAACATTAGAATCATAGTTGCTAATGAAATTAATACTATTTATATAATTGCTACTAAATTACATTACATTATTAATATTTTAAAAAATAACTATTAAAAATTATGGACTTAAATATAATATTTGAATCATGGTTGCTAATGAAATTAAACTTTTTACATAGTTATTGATTAATTTATAATAATTGAAACATTTGAAAATATTTGTATGTATTTATAAATGATATATAGCAATTTACGATTTTTAAAATTTTCATTTTCATTTTTTTTTGCTGATCGAGAATTTAATTATTAATTAATATATAATATTTCAATCTATATTGCAAATGAAATAAAATGTAATATTTGTTTCCATTGCAATTTTATACTGAATGCAATTTGAATTTCATTTTTAATTCTTTGTAATTTCAAATTTGTATGTCTAATGAAAATTTTCGTTTAATGGGCGTAAAATTTGCGGGAATATGTATTGGGAGTATGTTTCCACTTTAATTATGAACTTTTGGAGCATTATTGAACCAAACTCAATTAAGTTTATTAATTAATTCGTGTAATGTAACATTTATTTATGATTTAAATTTCTGGATGAAATAAGAAACATGATTGCCACTAAAATTAATATTTATTACAAAATTACCATTGAAAACAATTTCCAATTGATTTGAAATTGATTGCTTGCTGTTTTATATATATATATATATATATATATATATATATATATATATATAGATGTAATAAGTGGCATTTGAGTCTCATTTGTTATTACTCTATCCGTACACAAAACTTATTCATATTTTACTATTTTTATTCGTTCACAAAAATTTTTCCTACTTTAAACTTTTAATTTATAGTAAGTGGACCACCACACTCTCTACACATAACTCAATTTAATATAATACATTAAGTGAGACCCAAAATCCACTAACTACACACTGCACAATTTAAAATAATATATTAAGTGGAACCCTAATTCCACTCACTACATAACATCATTAAAATCAAAAACACTACATTAAAACTCGCATTGGGTCAAACTAGGAAGATGTTTTTCATGGACGGAGAGAGTATTTTTTAATTGAAAATTATAGAAGATTAAGATTTTTAATCAACGAAATCTTTACACTTGGTACATGATATTCTTGTCAATATTTATCCTATTATTCTTTTGAAGCGCAATGAATATTTTCAAGGCAAATGAGGACAAGAAGACGAAATTTTGAAAAACATCGATGACATGCAATGTTGATTTTTTGTGACGAGGTTTATGAAAGAGATTGTGGAATATCTTGAAAATGATAACTTCACGTGTCTAATATCAATGGTAAAAATATTTCATACTAAATTATGATCATAACTATAATTTGTGCTTATTATTAAAAAAAAAAGTTGTGTTCTTTTGAAATCTTATAGTCCTCGTATAAAAGTTATTCTAAAGTAAGATTCGTAAGGAATTGACTAGTTGTGTTCTTGACTATGTCTACGATTTAATATTAGGTATAGAATGTGTTCTTGACATCCGTTAACAGAGTATGATTCCTGATTTTCTGATTTTTGTAATTTATTCTCCTTTTCTATCTGAACCTTCTTTTGCGATTGATACTGAATTTACTAGTTGACTATGACTAAAAATTGTAATATGTTAAACGATAGTGTTGAAGTTACTACTCTTATGTGAGCAGTGAAGCCAAATCTCATAATAATAATTAGGTTATTTAAATAAATAAATAAATTACATATATCTATATATATAGATATAAAGAGTATAAAAATTAACTATTCAAAAATTAATTATTAATACATTGAACTATCATAAAATATTCTTTCATATCAAAGATTTAAGTTTCAACTTTTTATACTGGTCATTTCTTCTATTCATTTCTCCTACTATACTAGGGTCGTACATAAATTAAATAATTTTGGTTCGATTCCATAGTGGACTTGAAATTTGAGGGTTTGAATTCGAAATTTAGTCGTTCAAATTTGAATATAAATACTTTTTTTGATTCGATTATTATACATATTCAAATTGAATAATATGATATTCGATTCGATATTCGTAAATATTATATATTTATCGATTAATATTAATATTTATATAAATATATAAAAGTATGTTTACATATAATTATTTAAATGAGATATCGAATAGAATGTAATTTTAACGAATTGCATCGAATTTTGAATTTCATATTTTAAGTTAAATCACAAATCAGGACTTAAACTAAATTTAGGTTAACATGATAAATTTACTTGCTCAATATCAGAAAATATACGAAAAGAATATTTAATAAAAATATAAATATAGATTGTTAGAATCTTATATGATTGAGTGAGGGTATAGGGTAAGTTGTTACTTATATCCGGTATTTTAGAATATATCTTTCATGCCTATTTTTTATCACAATTAAAACAGAAACTTCATGTCAAATCGCAACCTTCTTCAAACCCTAACGGAATATATGTATATAATGATTGAACGTAAAATAGTTAGTAAAATTTCTACCATCTCTTTGTCTTGAGTCTTCCATTTCGGTTTCCCTCTTCCAACAATCAATTCCATTTCCCAAATCTTAATAAATGGATTTTACCAATTCAATTCCTTCCACCTCCGGCAACAACAATGGGGACGACCTCACCCTCTCCCTTTCCCTCTCACTCCCATCAAACCCCAGAACCACCGTCCCAAGCCCCCCTCCTAGCAAGCGGCGCTCCCGCATCGGCCCAGGAAAGACTGAGTTCATTGAGCCACCTTACCCGTGGGCCACGAACCGGCGCGCCACGGTGCACACCCTCGAACACTTATTCTCGCAGGGCATCAACACCATCAGCGGCACCGTACAATGCAAGAGTTGCAAGGAGGAGTTCTTGATTGAGTATGATTTGAGGGACAAGTTCACGGAGGTGGCCTTGTTCATAATGAAGACCTGCAAGGGCATGCATCACCGTGCCCCGTCCCTGTGGATGAACCCGACCCTACCCGACTGCAGATTCTGCGATCAGCACAACAGCGCCAGGCCCGTGATTTCGAAGAAGAAGGATATTAACTGGTTGTTCTTGTTTCTTGGGCAGATGATTGGGTGTTGCAAGCTATCGGAATTGAGGTATTTCTGCAAGCACACCAAGAAGCACAGAACTGGGGCCAAAGACAGGGTTGTATATCTTGCTTATGCGGAGATCTGCAGCCAGCTTGATCCATTTTTCCAGTGATTACGTCCACACTTCTTTAATTATGATAACTTTAGTTGGTTCTTTGTTTGGGCCTATTGGTTCGTTCTTTAAATTTTTTTCTTTCTTTCTTTGATTCTGCTTCCTTTAGGGTTTCTTCTTTGTTTGGACGTGATCTTTGTTCTTTAATTCCATACATAGGTTTTATTAAATACTCTCTCATCCTAATAAACTTTGCACACTTTTTTCAAAAAGACTTCAAGAAAGGTATCAAATGAAGCTTATAGAGACACTACGAAAAACTATAAAATTAGTAACAAAAGTAGTTAAGAGAATGAAGCTTATACATGGATAGAATTGTAGTGCATGTTCACCATATTCTATTATGTGTATTGTACAATCAGATTAAGAGACTTGTAATTGTGACAATGTAAATAATCAATAAACTTAACCAAACAATACCTAAAAGATTATAGCTCCACCGGCTGAATGTCCAAAGCAGAAGCATGAAAGTCCTGGATTTTCAGCTAAGACCTTGCTGACAAATAATTTATGTTGACAGTAAAAGATAGGGAAATGAGCAAAAACCACTGAAGTCTTGTACCAATTTGGAAACATAAGATTATACATGGATAGAATTGAAAATCGTACCATATCTTTAACTGCATCGTCAAGAGAATGAACATATGCCAATGTCCTGAAATAAAGTAAAGGATGGAGCCAATGAGGTATCAATCTTTCAAAGAACTTTTGTCTCAGATCAAGCAATAAAATCAACATCCAGAATAAGCTATGTGCTCATCCAACCATTTAATATTTGTTTCCACATAATATAGCCACTTAATATTGTTTTGAAGAAAAACCAAGACTGGAAATACCCATTAAGACACATTCACGGCGAGGAATTGCTGCAAAAACCAAACAACATATAAGGCCATAATCTTGCACGAAGGCTGTACACCGAGTTTCCATGGCTTTTCATCATGGAAAATTTATCTCTTAACTATTTGCTTAATTGCACCACATATATGATTTCCGCTTCTTTGAAACCACAAACTCACTTGACAGTGAAAATTCTTACACTGGTACATGCATTGTCTAATACGGAAGAACTATGGATGCCTAAGCAAATATTCATTTCATTTCATGTTCTTCAAATATTAAAGGGTCCAGATTTCAGAAGCACAACTCCTTCCACCAATTGTTATGGTTAAGGTAGATGTAATGACTCAATAACAAGCTTACTCATGAAGGAGGCTTTCACATGTTACTTTTACGCATCAATTTTTTCACACCCTGCAACATCCAAATACATATGCATATTTGAATTCTATTATATGCAACACCCTTCATTGGACAGCCGCAAAAAAAATGAGCATGAAGCATAACAAATGATATTGCCAAAAGTAAGAAAATAATAATTACTCTGTTTTTTCATCTCATAATGCAAGATATAATAGCAATTTCATTACTAAGGTGCTACTCAAAACAAAATTGTTTCTGCATCATATCAATAAATTTCAGTAATTTCGACTCACCAATCCAGTCCATTCCATGAACTTTGAAACCATTTACATTCAGTTTCTTGGCAAATGCATCATATCTTCCACTGTTTGGAAAACAAATCACACGTTTAGAGCAGGTAAGGAGATTCACGAATGAAAAATATTAAATCACTAATACTATACTCTGATATGACACAGACCTGTGTTCATTGAGGCCATGCAAGAGAACAACCAATCCTTTAACACGACAAAAGCAGAGGACTCCCCTCCTAACAAAATTAAGTTGTACTTCTGCATTTTTTTTATTCCTCAACTGAATCATTTGCACTTTTAGGAAGAAAAAGAAAAGGTATACAAATATGCATTAAGTTCGTAGAAAACTTGAAACTACCTACTGAGATTGCCGATCTTTTCAGTGCCGGTCCCGACGATAAAGACGTCCGGGACAACATTATAAAAATAGGCCCTTAAATAGAAAAATATTATTTTGACAATTAATTAATCGTTTTATTTAATTAATATTTTTTACTTTGCAAAAACTTTTGTTCAAACAACAATAATAATAATTCAAATTTAATAATATTTTAAAATTAAATATTATAAATAATTATATAATAAAAAAAGCTCACCTTAAACCTTAAAAATATATATATATATATATATGTGTTAATAATTATTTTAATTATTAGTCTACTTGCTTTAAGAAAATTCAAAAAACGTATGCAAAAATGTTCTTATTTAAGCTTTTATTTATATGTATTATTTATATAAATTGTCATAAATTTTATTATAGCTAGATTTTTCATATTTAATATATGATTAACAAGAATCGAACTTGAATCAATGGAGATTAATAAAAACATCCCATAACCATTGAACTATGTAATATACATGATTATTAAGACATATTAATATTATATATTGAGAATCTAGATTTTTGGGCCCCGACAACTCGGGGTCCTGGGCGGTTGCCCGGGCTCGACCCCCCAGAGAGCTGGATAAATTGGATTGTTATTTGTTCAATTTTTAATTGTTTGTTGTTACTTTTGGATGCTAAATATGTTTATTTAATTAGTTTCGAATGAGAAGTTGAAAAGGATATGCATAAGCATATGTTCTATGTCATCATTATATACTTCATGATCAACTTCGGGAGAACAACTGATGCACATTTTATTCTTACTCTATAGATATTATTTCCTTTGTCAATTCTCATTGTATCACAACAGTTGATTCCTTGCATCCTAAAAAAAAGATGTGTATAAGCATCTAAATATTATTTTATATGGTGTAGAAATTTTATGATTCCTTCACATACTTCACCTTCTATGGAATGATGGTTGTTGGACTCACTCCCACCCAGAACTTTGCTTCAGTAATTGCCTCCTTATTTTACTCTATGTGAAATCTCCTTTCTTATTTACTCGTTCCAAAACCAATTAGTGTATATTAAACATATAATCACCTTTTCTTCTAACTTCTTTAAAAATTACTTTTATGCAGAGCATCCCTGTATGGTGGATATGGTTTTACTATATATGTCCAACTAGGCGATGTGGAGACAAGAATCAGAGGTCATAGTTTTGAGGGCAGTGTGAAAGACTTCATCAATGTGTATTATGGTTTTGAGTCCGAGATGCTTGGAGTGACAGTTGATGTGCATGTTGCTTTCAGCCTTCTATTTTTTGGAGTTTTTGCCATTTCTGTTAGAGTTCTCAACTTCAAGATGAATTATCAAGGATGGCTTCTTTCTTCATTAACACAGGTGAACCCCAACTCTACAAGGTATATAAAAATATGCAACATTTTCTAGTCTCATTTCTGAACTATGAAGTTTGATTAATAAATTTTAGTCTCTTAATTTATTCCAGTGTGCATTCGAAGGCAACAACTCAATATCTCACATGATTACACTTCTATTTAATTAGTTTATACGTGGTCTTAAATTCATGGTTTTCAGATGTACATTGACAAGAAAATGTCAATATAATTTTGTGAATAGTTCTGTACATATGTGAGTCAATTTCCACTAATTTAAACTCCAATGTGATTTATAACATATTTTTATTAATAACCGATAAATATTCACGTGGACCTTCACCACAAATTACAGCTTGTTTAGTGAATGGTTATAAGTTTCACATAATATCTCACGGAACACACAAAACAACTATGAGTTGAAAATTACGGAAACTCCAGTGACACGGACTTTTATGGACAATTAGTTAAAGTGTGTGAGTTGTCATATCCTGGACTAAAAAATAAAAATATTGTTTTGTTCAAGTGTGAGAGTTGTCATATCGGCAAGTACAAAGGTTGATCCTCAATTCAAATTAGTGTCTGTAAATCATATCCGTAGACTTAGAAAATACGAACCTTTTGTCATAATCATACAAGCTACAGAAGTGTATTATTGTTCATATTCGAGTATGAATCAGCAGTACAAAGACTGTTGCGAAGCTTGTTCTATCAATGCAAGGTCTACTGTCGAAGAGTCACAACTTGAAGTGTCTAGTTCTACATTAGAGTCACCGTATCAGGAGTATGATGATGTGAATATAATGAACGTTGTCAACATAGATGATACTATATCAGTTTATCGAGACAGTGACCTAGTAGATCTTGAAGATGAAGATCATTAAGAAAATGATGATATTCTCAAAACCGAAGATGAAGAAGAAGATGATGTTGAATACAAAGAAGATGAAGATGAAGAAGAAGATGACGAAGATGATTATGCATATATATGAAGAGGAAAATGAAGATGACAATGACGAAGATGAGGAAGATTAAGATAATTTTTTGAAAAACTAACCATATTTGTAATTCAACTTAATTATAATTTATTTGTGCATTATTAAACATCAACTTTTATATATATATATATATATATATATATACATATATAAAAGTTACAACTTAAATATTTATTTTCAACTTAATAGTTGTCTTCCCGTTGGTTACTTGGATCATCACCATGAGACTCCGATCTTCGTACTACTAGGGGTACACGCCAAGCTGCTTTATCGACTAGTCTCAATCGGGGTTCACCTGGCTCATTATCAGATGGCTCAGGTACTGGTCTTAGCCACCATGTAGGTGGTCTATATATAGGTGGTCAAGATTCGGGCTCCGATACTTATCCTCATCTGAAGGCGAGACCCATCGTCCATATACTTATCACCGAGAGCGCGCTCGGGTAAATCCATTAATACTATATACTAATTAAATACATATTTAAGTATATTACATGGACTAATTATATTTTGCAAAAATATATAGTGGTTTGAGAAACGTCATAAGCCAACTAAGGAGATATGGAGCTTTTTCAAGATTGTTCCGAATCTGACTGGATACAGTTGGAAGTTGACGCCTCCAATTATGAGGCAGATGTATTGGGAGGAGTTTAAAGTCAAAAATATTATAATTTAATTTCTTTACATTTCATAACGATTAACTTTAGAATTAAATACACTTTCTAACATAAGTGGTGTTTGAGTCTCATTTGTTGTTATTTTTTAATTGAAAAGTATAGATTATTAATCAATGAAATCTTTACTGACTTGGTACATGATATTCTTGTTAATATTTTTCATATTGTTCTTTTGAAACACAATGAATATTTTCAAGGCAAATAAGGACGAAAAGACGAAATTTAGAAAAACATCAATGACAAGCAATGTTGAAAGAAAATTATTTCATACTAAATTATGATCATGACTATATAATTTGTGCTTATTATTAAAGAAAAGTTGTGTTCTTTTGATTTGTTATAGTCTTGGTATGAAAGTTATTCTGAAGTGCAAATCGACAAGATTCATAAGAAATTGTCTAGTTATTTATTGACTGTGTCTAAGATTTAATACCAAGTATAGAATGCGTTCTTGGCAAGTATGATTCTTTTTCTGATTTTTGTAATTTATTTTCCCCTTCTACCTGAACCTTCTTTTATGTGATTGATACTGAATATACTTGTTCACTATGACTAAACAATGTAACATGTTAAATGATAGTGTTAAAGTTACTACTCTTATGTGAACTGTGAAGCCAAATCTTATAATAATATTTAGGCCGTTTAAATAAATAATAATTATATATATCTACATACATAAATACAAAGAGTATAAAATGTAGTAGTATGAGCAACAAATAATAAACACACACATGTATATAGAGGAGGTAAATCATATAGAAAGTGATTTTTCAGTAGGAAATATGAAGGAATCTTGGCCCTTCATTTTTTTGATCTAACGACCCAAAATTAACTACTAATTTTTGAATTATTAATTACTAAAATATTCTATAATTAGGATAAAAAAGGTAAACAAGTAATTTTAAATATGAGAGAAAAAAATCGTATCTTTAATGGATTTACTATTTCTCTCTTCTCTCTCGACAGCAGTTCTCTCTTCTCTCTTCTTTCTCTACACGGCAGAAATCATGGCAGACGTGAAGGTGGTGGTGGAGGCGGTGCGTGCATAGGCCGGAGAGTCAACCGTCGACCTCATCGACGACGCCCAAGTTGGTGCAGATGCATGTGAGGAAGATGTGAGTGGCATGGACCCACGATGTGTTTGCCGCGATGTCAACGTCGACAGACCCGTGGTCGATGAGGATGAAATGAGGCGGCGATTTAAATTCGGAGGTGTAGGAGAGGTCCTCGTCGTCGTGGCCACCACTGCGTAAGCGAAGGTGGATGCAGAGGTTGTTGGCGAAGGAAAACGGGAATGGGTCGCTGCCTTCCCGTCTATATGTATACGTTGCACCACATATACATGTGTATTGCATTATCATATACGTGAAAATTGCAATGTTATTTCATCTTTGTACCGTTTAATAATAGCATGTTGCACCACGCATATATGTGAATTGCATTGACATATACATGTAAATTGCATTATCATTTAGATTAGTATGCAATGTTTTCAGTCCAACCAATTTATATTATGTACATACTGCAATGCATCAATAAATATAACGTAATGCATCAGACGTTTGATTGTGAATCAACATAGCGTAAATCGGTATTGCATGTAATGAAGTTGTTTTCGGTTGCGTTTCCCAACTAAAATCCTTGTAATTCGAAATTGGGGAATTTTCAAATATTTTTAGAAGATTATGTTATCCCATAAATTCTTCAACTACCAAAATTAAATGGTAGTACAATATATATATGTCTAATGCAAATTATGTAACTTTACAGTGCAACACTACATATATATCTAATAAAAATTGCATGAATATACAGAGCAACAATAAAAAAAACGGCGGTTGGGGAAGTTTTTCTCTTTTCTATTATAGTTCCGTAATTAATGATATCATATCAATTTTCGAATCCCTTGATCTTAGGAACCGTCGAATTTTTTACCTAAATGCCCTTCTTGCATTGTAATTTAACGATATAACACGTTTTCAAACCTAATTTTCGAAAATTAAGGGATCAATCACAACCATCAGATCTATTTTAATGGAGAGACAAGATTATTTCCTATTTTTTTTTACCATTTTCCCTCTTTTTACCTGAAACCATCCATATATATATATATATGAATGAATGAACAAAATGTGTCACTACCCTCACTTTACGAGATTCCTGAACTGTTCTTGTGAATTGTTTCTCATGTCTGAAGTGTATATATATATAAAATTTAGGGCATTTTATGTTACATGCTAATTTATTTGTTTGAAGTAGTTGAAATTTTTCTCTGTAGTTTTCCATTTAATTTTTTTGGTAATCGTTGAACATGGCGTGCTTTTTGTCATGATTTTCATTTAATTTATACAAACATTAGATCTGTCCTTTTTTTTACTGTTAATTATCATTTAACGACATCCATATTATTTTTCAGGTGGAATGAGAATAACAAACTTTTTTTTTATTAGATTCAGGACTTAGACTATGGTGTATAAAAGTATTTTGTTATTAAACTATGAACTATGGATTATAATATGTAAAAATAATATACTTTTGTTTCAAACACATTTACTATATTTGGATTGTATCTACTCTTGTTAAATGTTTGGATGATTGACAATGTCTCAAACCATATTTCATATGGTTTTATTTGGTGTCTTAAGATATATCATTAATTGTTCTTTTTAAAATATAAATTGGATTAAAATTAAAATTTGAACAAGAATTAGATAATAGTTTTCTATATCTCTAAACATATTAAATTATATAACCGTTATCTATTTGATAAAACAAAGCTTTCTAAATGAATATATTAGTAATATAATTTTAGTGATAAAACAAATCAAGTATTCTATTGGAATCGAATATTCAAATATTCATAATGAATCATAATTTAGTGTTCGCAAATGAATCGAATACTAATCGAATGATTCGAAAAATTAACAAATGGAATGGAATACTGTGATATTCGGTTCGATTCGTATACAACTCTATACTATGCTACCAAACATTTCACAAATATCCCTTAAGTTATTCAATCTCACACAATTAAAAACTATCTAGAATTTTAAGAGAAATTAAATCACAAATGAGAACTTAAACGAAATTTAATCGAGTTAACATGAATAATTTACTTAGTCGATATATAATCATGTTACCCAAAAATATTTCAAGTTCTTAAAATTTAAATTAGAAAATATATGAAAAGAATATTTCATAAAAATATAAAAATAGAATGTTAGAATGTTATCTGGTTGAATGATAGTAATAACTAATAAATTCCCATTATGGCGAAAAGTTTCGGTATTAAGTTTAAAAGGACTCCATCAGAGTGAAGAGTGAAAGTATATTATTAAAAATGATGATTCCCAATTATAGAGGTAGTTGTTACATATAATCTCAGTTATCAAGTCATCTATTAACAATTTCTCGATTTCATTACCTAAGACGTCGATTTTCGCAATAGAATCAGACCACAACATTTGTGTATCGAGTACTATTTCTTCGGCAACATTGTCTTCGTCGATCAATCTCTCGAGAATATCTTTAACGCCTCGCCGCATCAAATTCCATCACGACACTTTCGGCATCACCCACGGACAGGAGTTCTCCCACTCCTCGAAAATCTCCAGCACTGCTGAATTAATTATTTTAGCCATGAAAGAATATTCCTCGAAGTAATTCTTCGTTGGATAATTCTCATCATTTGAGCTGGACAACACTTTAGTTTTGCAACATCTTTAGTTTTTGCTTTGAACGCCACCTCTTTGTCTTTGTTACCTGGAGTAGATGACTTACTAAAAGATGGATTAGATGAGACATGAATACAATTAATTTCGTACTCATTGCCAGTTAGTAAATCAAAAAGAGACTCGGTGGTTAGAGAATTGAACTCTGGCATCATAGGATGCATGGCGGAGTAGATTTTCCAACTCGCAAGTAGAGCTCAAATGACCTTCAAATTCTTCTCACGTTGAGAATATTTGTTTTTGTCTACCATGATAATTTTGATGAGCACTTCAGTAAACCTGTGCTTCATTTGTGCAAAGTTGTCGAGTCCAGCCTCCTTTCTTTCTTCGGCCGTATACTCATCCATGTCCTATTCTTTTTCAACTATTCTTGCTGTGGGAGTTGGACCAGTATCATCTTTGATCTCTAAGCTAGATTTCTGCATGATCTTAATTGGATCATCGGTGATGACTTTCCACATTTTGATGTGTTAAGCTCTCAACCACATCTCGATTCTGAAACTCCAGTCATCGTATCCAACTATGGAAAAATCCTCTCAAGTGCGTACTAGTTGACCTTCGATTCATAAAGGTAGATAGTTAGATAAATGCAAGTGCAATGATAAGAAAACATTTTCCTAGATCTATCCAAGATGACCACACAGAGTGTTAACTCTTGTGAAACAGAAACAATGGTCAAACTGGACCACTGCTCTAATACCACTTGATAAACAAGGCTTAAGCACACTTAATAAATTAACATAGCTTGAGAAGCAAGTCAAGTTCTTCTTTTACGAAGAACTAAACTCACATAAATAAGACCTTGATATGTGAATAACTTAGATTAAGAATAACTTAAACAAGTTAAATTCAAACTGAGTTATGTGAGGAAGATTGATGGTTAATGCTCTTTTTAATGTGGAAAATAGTTTTCTTACTCAAGATATTAGCAAGTTGATTTAAGGAAATGATATGAAGAATATGAATAAATAAAGTAAAGAGGAAATAGAAAGAACACACGTAGTTAACGTGGTTCGGGATAAACTGTCCCTACGTCCATAGCTCGATCAAGAACTAGATCAATAATCCACTTAAAATTCTCATTTCTTTTTACTCGTTGAGTACGAGCCACAAATATAAATCAAACTAGATTATATCTTTGTGGATACAATTCTTCTTTCAAAGATTGATAACTACAATCTAAGAAATAACTTCACTTGATCTAAACTAGATCGTAGACTTTGGTTTTGAAAATAGATTTCCAGAAACACAAAGCTTCAAGCTATGGTAGAACACTTAGAGAATTCTGGGCTGGTTTCAGAGTGTTTTTGAACATTAAAAGCTTGAAGGATTTGAGTAGAGTAACTGCATATTAATTCGTTTGAATTCTCGTACTTGTTCATGGAAGTGAAGGGGATATTTATAGCTCCATGGCTGGAACTATCCGTTAGAGAAAGAAGATTCCTTCTGTTGGGAAGTGGACTCCAGCACCTCCCGGAGGGTGGGTCCTCCGTGTATCGTACCCGAGAGAGCTTATGGGAGTGCGGCCTGCCTCAGTCAAAAAGGGTCTGCCCTACCATTGTTGACGAGAGGTAAAATGAATTGATTAGTACTACTCATACCAACATGGTGCATCATCTTTTCAGGTGGCCCCTTAGTAGAAACTCCAAGGTTAAGCGTGCTTGTCTTGGAGCAATACTATGATGGGTGACCTGTTCTTTTACAAACTATCTAACTCTTCTTAAAGAACTAGATAAACAGATCGTTCCTAAAAGTAAGTTTGAAACTACAAACTTTCTTTTTACACCATCGATCTGATAAAATCTATTCTCAGAAAAATACTAAGTCTAAACAAGGAAGTACAACTAGCTGCTAAATAGGGACAGATCGTTATCATCAATCTGTTCCTTTACATTTTTAGCCAACTGTTAAAATAAACTTATACCCGTCATAATAGTAATCAATATGTCCAAGAAAGCTCATAAGAATAATACAAATCGTATAACTAACGACCTGCTCCTTTTATAAACAAGTTGTTCTTTACAAGATGATATTGATCACTTGGTTTTAAAGAACTTAAATTAACTAAGTGTTGTTTCGATAATCGTCATCAAAACTTAAATAAATTCGTGGGGTTCCCAACAACAACTAATCTTGCCTTGTACTTGTCTATAGTACCATGTGCATGGAACTTAATTCTGTAAACCCACTTACAACCAATGTTTGATTTATTTTCGAGTAATAAAGTAAGTTCCCATGTGTTATTCCTGATCAACGCATCCAATTCTTCCTTTATAACAAGCCTTCATTCAGGATATTTAGAGGTTTGGGTGTAGGTAGCAAGCTCAGGTGCAACAACCATAGAGCAAATATAGGAAAAATAGAAAGGAGAATAGACGAGGTTATTTGCCAAACATATCTTGGAAGGTGTTTTTTATGTGAAGGAACAGACGAGGGAGTTCTGTTAATGAGGTAGGAGGCCACAAGAATGCAATCTCCCCAGTACAACAAAGGTAGGTGTGAATGAAACATAAGATTCCTAGCAACATTAAGTATGCATTAATTTTTTTCTCTCTGCTCTAGAGTTTTGTTGAGGAGTTTCAACACAATAGTGTTGTATGATAGTGCCAAAAGAAGTGTGTAAGTCTGAAAGGTTGAATTCATTCTCATTTTCATACCTAATGACCTTGATCTTCTTATCAAATTGTGTAAGAACAACATTGAAAAACTTTGTCAAAACATATCTAGTATCAGATTTATGTTTCATAAGAAATGTCCATAAAAATCTTGAATGGTCATCGACAACAATAAGAAAATAAGTATATCCGTCAGCAGTAGGTGTTTTAAATGGTCCCCAAATATCACAATGTGTAAGATCAAATATGTTTGCAGAAACAGTGGTAGAGGTAGGAAAGGAAAGTTTTCTTTTCTTTGATTGATGACAAGCATCACATGCATTGGAAGAAGTATCTTTTGGAGACAAATCACAAGATTACAAGTGGAGTTTCTTATTTGAAAGGTGTCCTAGTCTAGCATGTCATGTCAGCATAAACATTGGCAAGGACAATAGAAGGTAAGTTCTCTTCAAAACGCTTCTTATTCGTCTCATACCTCTCCCGATCACAGTCCCCCGTGAAGTTTCTTGGATTTCACAAGAAGTTTCATTAAAGGTGACAGTGTAGAGGGAAGAGGAAATCAATGCACTAACTGATAACAAATTGTATTTGAATGAAGGTACAAGGAGAACAAATTTAAGAAGTATGTATGGACATATTCTAACATCTCCAACTTCAGTGACTTTAACACTTCCTCCATTAGGCAATGTGACATTAGTATCAATAATAGAGATGAATTAATAAATAAGGAATTGTCATAACATACATGGTGAGTGACACCTGTATCCAATATCCAAGATACATAAGATGTTCTAAAAGAACCTAAGAATTGAGAGGGGACTGAATGAGAGAAGTACCCATAAAAGTTGGAGAGTTAGATGAGTTTTGTGAGAGTGTAAGAGTGGCTGCTGGACCGAAGGCAGTGCTGCTCTTAGTCATTTTTGTCTGCAAAAATGAAATCAACTTGGCACATTGTTCATCAGTCGTCTCAGAATAAAAATCCTCCGTGATAGAGTTGGATTTATCATCTTTAACAAGGTTCATAGACTTTGGGGCAGGTTTGGCAAAAAGTTTCCCCCTTCCTTTGTTGAATCTAGAAGGATAACCATGAAGTTCATAGAACTTGCCCACCGTATGATTTTTCTTACCACGATGTGCATAAGAAACGTCCCCTACTATAACTACTTGCAGCATTAGCTAGAGGACTCGGTTGCTCACTTACGGCTGGAGTAATACTTGGCAAATGAAGGTGTTATCACATGTGTACCACCACCTAGACTTCACCGACGTTCTTCATGTGCTGCAAGAGCAAATATTCTTCCAACAGGAGGAAGAGGCAGTGAAGAGAGCAATTGAGATCGCAAATGAGCATAGCTAGGATTTAAACCAACCAAAAAATATAGAGCATAATCCTCAGATTGATACTCACTCCACCTTTTTCCACTATGACAACGGCATGTACTACAAACACACCAACTAGCAGGTTGAAACTCCTTTAAACTCATCCCATAGAGTTCTCAAACTAGTGTAATAGCTTCCTATACCCATTCTTCCTTATTTATGACTCATCAATGACTATCTTAACTAGAAAATACGAGCAGCATCACCTTGAGAAAACTTATTTTTTAGATCTTCCCAAACATGATTTGGATAATCCATATACAATATACTTGAAGCTAAAGAAAGCAATAAATCCTAATCTAGAATTCATAATGGAAAGACATTAAAGTTAAAGGTGACTCATAATTCCAATTGACTTCATTAAGAACATAAGAGTGAGAGAGAGATTCAAAAACGTAAATAAATTCAATAAACTTGAATTGATATATGTTCCAACTTATTTTAAATTGTCAGTACGTGGCATTGTTTAGACCAGACCCACTGTCCGATAAAGGGATTCAGTATCGGGCACGAGGAATATTTCCAGCCGATATACTTCCAATTTATTATAAAATTGCTCGCAAGAGTACGAGTTCGTTATAGGTAAGTAAGTTGTTCCTAAGTCGTATTCTCAAGGAAAGCTAAACAGGGCTCTATCTATGTTGCAGAACAGAAACCAAATAAAAGAAGAAGTTTTGATGTTTTAACTAATCTAATTAATCTATCTAGACGAATGAAAATAAAGTATTTAAAATACGGATTAACTAGGCGAAAATTAATAAAACAATTAAATCCTAAGTCTAAGAATGAAGAATTAAGGAAACTGAATTTAAACATGTCTTGAATTGATTAATCAACATGATTGAAAGGTTTGTATTAATGAATTGAAGATTAATCAAGAGAAGAGCAGAAAAGGAATAAATCATAAAGCAATAAAGAAAGCAGTAAAAGAACTCACGAATTAAAAAGAAAGATAATGCATTAAAGTACTCCGGGTTTGAATCACGAACGAATCCACAACGAAATTGAAGAACGAACTATGAAATAAAAACTAGACTAGAAGTGTTTTCTCTCGTGGTCTAAACCCTAGACTAGAAGTACAAAAAAATGTGAAGAGGAAGAAGTCTGAGAAAAATCACGCGTGGGCGTTTTAAATAGGCAGAAGACTCGCGCTAGGGTAGCGAGCACTACCTTGGCTCGCTGTATTCATGGCAGAAGCAGGGGGGCTAGCGAGCGCTGGGGGCTAGCGCTCGCTAGGCCCCCTCGCTGGATGATGTCTAGATGCATAGGGGTAGCGCCCGCTAGGGGGTAGCGAGCGCTACCCCACTGTTCTGTCTCTCAAGCATCACATGGGCCAGCGGTCACTAGGGGCTAGCGACCGCTAGCGCCACGTTCTGTCTCCCCTCCGTAGCTTAGGGCCAGCGACCGCTGGGGGCTTGCGGTCGCTAGGCCCCTGTTCTGCCCGCTTCCGTGTTCTACCCTAGCGAGGGCTGAGGTCCTAGCGCTTGCTAGGTCCATCTTCGGCTATAGTGCAAATTTTTGCCCTTTTTCTTCGTCTTTTGGTCTCGTTTCCTTTATCAAACTCTCGAAAGTCATTTTTGTTGATTCTCACCTACAATGTAGCAAAAGGAAAACGAAAGCATCAACTCGAACAATAAACTAAGCATTTGAAGACCAGAAGTGTATTAGAAACGAGACCAAAAACATATAAAACAACCTCCCCACACACAATACCTTGCTTGTCCTCAAGCGAGTCTAAGCTCAAATAGAATACGGAGATTTAGAAACAAGAAGCAAGTTAATTGTGCGACAACAATCAATTTCAATACGAGTTTACGGAAAAAAAAATAATAATAATAATACTATACATCAATCACCATTACGTGTTTCCCTCGAAGGTGCAACTTCAATCCGATCAAACTAGTAACATATGCAAATTCGATTTTAATTACTCAAAGGCTAGATTTAGAATTTTTATCTTTCAGCTCAATTATTAAAGAACCAATTCACATAGAATTTTTAGTGATATTAAAAACATTGGTCACTAGGTGTGATCTTCGGTTAAACCGAGTATCCTAGCGTGGTTTCCCATACCCATTCCTCGAATTCAAAATTTTCTTCGATTTCATAAAGGAAGAGGGGTAGAGTTCTTATCAGCTATTCAAGTACTTCAATTGATTCAATAACAATTTTAAAGGCCATTCGAGCCAAATTTTCGGAAAGAGTGGGTTATATGGCTAAAAGTCACGAGATATGAACATTTAGAGGTTATCTAAAGTGCTCTCATGTGGTTTCCCATGCTCATGGTTTCCAGAGGAGCAGAAGCCTCCCAACTCAATCTCACAATTAAAATTATTAACATCTAAGTCTAACCATCAAGCAATCTTATACTAAATGCACATGTTACAAGTTATCACATCAATCCATCACAAAATCGAGTGCCCCACGACAACAACAATCAAAATGTAATGCTCATTACCCAATCATCAAGTCACAATGTCAATTCATGTCGTCAAGCATAATCAACATATTTCTCATCAAAATCGATCACTAATTCTATTAAGCTCCATCATGCAAGTGGACAAACAAGAGTACACAACTACATACTTCTAAAAATACGCCGCATGCTATAGATAAAGTCATACCTACCCCCACATGAAAGAAATAAGCAACGTCCTTATTGCTACAATAAAAATAAAAGGGAGGGAAAGGAACTACCTGATTCGGGATGATGCGGCGGTTGAGAGAGCTCAAGTAGTTGTAAATAGGTAGACCTGCAAAAGAAACACGAAAAGAAACAAAAATAGCAACAAAAAGAAAATAACTAAAAGACACAACCCAGACACACACAAAAATAAATAGAAAGGAAAACATACTAGACAGCAGTGAGAAGTCACTGCTGATCTGGGGGTGGAGGAGGATCAAAGAGGACCCAGCTCAACCATTGATCATTTAGCTCTGCAATCCGGCGGTTGTTCTCGACAACCTGCTGCTCTATCCTCTGCAGAGTCGCTGTCATCGAGGTGTTGTACCCTCCAAAGTCATGGTAGAGAGTACGAGTCGTGGAGAGGGAATAACGTCGAATAGGGTGCGTTGGAAATTTCACCGAAAGGTAGCGGCGGCGGCAGTGAGAAGGTGGCGTCCGGCGGTGGTGGAAAGAGTGTCTGGTAGTTGAAGATGGGTGGTTGTGGAATGGTGTGAGAGAGATGGTGGATGGAAAAATTAAGGGAGGAAAAGTGGAGGTGATGAATTTTGATGGAGGTTTTGGAAGAGGTGTGCGTCGTGGGAGAGGGAAGAAAAATGAAAGATGATTTGTGGGATAAGATCTGTGCGGAGGAAGGGAGGAAGAGAGACGTGGGATAAAGGATGGATATGTGTAATTTCGTAGAAGGTGGTGGCTGCTAGGTAGGCTGAGCTGAGGGCTAGTGACTGCTCCTACTTCGACGTCCGATCTGATGCTCTCTTCCAATATTTCTGCTTCTTTGAATGCTTCCTCTACACTGGAATCCTGCACAACAGAGGTCTCGGCCAAGGCATCAATAGAATCAATAAACGAACAGTCCTTAATAGAACTAACAGAGGTCATAGCTTCGTGCTTATGCACAGAAAATGAAACTGACTCTCCTAACACTGACATCTTAATATTACCATTCTTAACATCAATCAAAGTGTTAGTAGTCACCATAAAAGGTCTACCTAGCAGTATAGTATGTTCACGTCCGTTCTCATGCACATCACCTATTTCTAAGACAACGAAATCCATAGGTACAATCAAACCACCAACACTCACTAGGATGTTCTCTATAATACCTCTAGGATATCTAACAGAACGATCAACTAACTGTAAACTCATGCGTGTAGGTTTCAATTCCCCTAACTCTAATTCCTTAAAAATCGAGTAAGGCATAAGATTAATACCAGCACCTAAATCTAGCATGTCTGTCACAGTCTTACCATTCCCTAGAGCGAGGGGGATGACGAAACTACCTGGATCTCGCAACTTTTGTGGAAGAGGCTGCTGCATGATAGAACTGGCTACCTCGGACACCATGACGGACTCGTCGTCTGCAAATCTCCTCTTCTTGGAGGCAAGCTCCTTGAAGAACTTGAGATAGGAAGGAACATTTCGAATGACCTTCAATAGGGGCAGATTCACACGCACTTGAGAAAGCATTTCGTAGAAGTCTTTGAATTGTTGTTCCAGCTTCTCATTCCTCAGTTTGCTCGGGAAGGGAATCGGCGTCTTGTACGGGTTGACTGCCTTATGCAGCTGAATAGCTGGCTGTTCCGATTCCATCTCGTTTTCTTTCTCTTTCTCCATCTCCTCCTCCACTTTGTCTTTCTCAGCTTTCGGGAGCTCCACTTTATTATCCACGTGTTTGTCACTACGTAGAACAGTAATAGCTTGCACTTAGTGTGGAGTATGTCCCTATCCCGGTATCCTTCCTAATTGTAGCTGTTGCTGCACCTGATTCATAGATCCAGATATTTGCCCCACTTGATTCTCGAGGCGCCTGATAGTAGTCTCTTGAGCCTCCCGAGCCAGTTTGCTCTCCTACATGAAAGCTGCAAGACTGTCCTCTAGTGACGATTTAGGCTGAGCCAGTCGCGGTGCATATGGGAATTGTGGCTGGAACTGAGGTCCCCGCTGCTGAAACTGAGGCGGCGGCGGCTGCTGATAAGGAGGTGGAGGTGGATAATACCCATGCTGAGGTGGGTAGTATGGCTGCTGTGGCGGATAATACCCATGTTGAAGTGGGTAGTATTGCTGTGGAGGTGCCTGTTGGGTAGGAAAATTTGAATTTTGCCCTTGATTTGGCCCCTTCCATGTAGAATTGTTCTGAGCTCTCCACCCCGAAGTCTGCTGTGGATGTTGCTCGAATGGCTGGCGTGGCTGGAAGCCTTGTGCAGCATAGACTTCTGCCTCTCCTTCGTAGGTCATCTCTGCCATTCTAGTGCAGTGATTCTCGTCATGAGTGAGATCACCACATATCGGGTTCTTCCTCGGCAATTCTAGGACCTCTTCCTCTGCCCCCGCCTCTTGGGCGTCCCGCTCTTCTAGGTGGCATTCTGCTAGGTAAATTTCTCATTAGTAAGACATGTTTATATACGTATATGTTTATTTCTACTAAATTTAGAATTTGGTGAAAATCTTTATTTCTAACACTTATTTATGACAGTCCCAATACTATATGTATATAAAATTTTCTTTTCTGAAGATTTCACGCGATTACTACATATGTTATAAAAGTACAGCTATTATCGATAATAGTTCTAAATCACTGCAATTTCTACTAAAGTCTATATATATCATAGGAAAATTTGCCTCCCTGAGGTCTTCGATACAATCATTTCAAAATCGTACCTATAATGTACGCGCTACGATGCTCACTATCCTATGTGGCATCACATAATACACAAAAAAAATATATATATACATGCGAATGTTACGGGACGGTCCTCACAGGATCCACGTTTCCGTCAAAAGAAAATACATAACAACAAAAAAAAATCAGAACGGTCTAAACACGCGACTCGTCTCTGATGAAAATCATCTCCTCCTCCTCGACTAGCACCAGATCTCCCTACGATGGGCGAGTCGTTGAGTCCGTAGAGCCTCGACCTGACTAGAATCCCTGCTCCCAGTCGGAGTCTCCCTCCGGGTCCTCCCACTCCCTGGGGTCCTCGCTATCCTCGCTCCTCCTCGCCGGGTTCTCCAACTCAGCTATCCTACGCACCATTCTAGCGTAGAAGGTACTGGGATCTGGGAATAGCTCCCTCTTTCGGGAACTCCCGCTGGTAGTAGCTGTGGATGGTCCGGCTCGGGTGCAGCCGTCTTCGGAGTCGGTCGTGGCTGGGGCCTTGCCCTTGTCTCTCGCCCTCGGCGTCTCGCGCTCGACGCTCAACATGCGTCCCAAGGCGGATGTGGACATAGGGTATGCCATCGGTGCTCTAGGGCACGGTGGTGGTGATCGAGTCTCTCTCACTGGTCGGGACGGTCCTGCCTCAGCATCATGTCTCGCTGGGATCGCTGGTACGTGCGGTGGGTACTGAAAACTGGGTATCGGTGCTAACGGAATCACTCCGATCGGAAGATATGCTGGAGGTAGTGGAACCCACCCATTCGGCATGTCGCCAACAGGTGCTAAATCTCCGGGTAGGATATAGGGTCCCACCGGCGCTCTGCCAAATGCATCGTAGTGGTAGTGGAGTGTAGCAATAAACCTCGGAAAGTCCCCCTCTCGATCAAAACTCCTGCCAACAGGGTGGATTAAGTCTCGTGATAACATCCTGGCCCATCCCTGCCAGTCGATAGGCAGTAGCTGGATCAATCGCAATATCCCGTCTAGGCCTGAGTCACCATGAGGTCGTGCTGCCTCCCACATCCTCCTGTAATGGGATAGAAACTCTCCTAAATCATCTCCCATGCACGGTGCGTATGTCTGGTAGGCTCTCAATATCATAGCCGGGGAAGCTCTCGGTGATACTCTCTTCCTAGCCGTACGTATCATCCTTGCCATCTAAAGGAAGAAAGGAAAATTTCAATCAGTATCATTTAGTCAAATTCTATATCTATATAGTCTAATTGAGTGTTAAAGCACTTTCGATTTATTCTAATCACTTTAAAACTTCTAAATCTTTTAGTATGGTATACCCTCTTAGTATAACTTTTAAAGTATTTCTCATTTCTGTTACTTATTAGCTTAGGATACTTTATTTTACTTACTGATCAATACTGAATTACCCCTTTCTAAATTTTGTTGCAGCTAGGAACGATACATTATTGAATCGAACCCTTTTTCTGGATTGGCGTGTAAGAAAGGAAAGATCTTTTCCTTTTATTCTTCTCGTAGATTAGGATTTGGCTTTAGTTGAGATGTTCTCGTTTCCGAGTAACTGTGAAAGTTTTCTTCAAAATTCTCGTCTATGTTTTCTTTTTATCAAAGAAAACACACAATTAAGCGTCCCAAGTTCATTAAAGAACTTGTATTTCTATTCTCGGATATCGAAGTAACGGATTCTGTCCGTTCTAACGCGCTCATAAATAATGAACTGCTTGGCTTCTCCTCGTTGCGCGTGATGCACGGAATGCTCGGGTTTTGTCAACTCACTTCAGGTGTCTAGTGGAACAATACTAGACACGAATTTCAAAAGACTCTCGGGTTTCAAGCACAAAAATTTGCTCTGATACCACTCTGTCACGTCCCCATTTCACTTCTCTAAGTAAATTAGAGGAAAACGTAACTAACAGGGAAAATACGGATAATGAAACACAACAGAAACGTTGATAAATGAATAAAAGGTGAAACGTACATCAAAGAGGAAGATTTTGATAGAGTTGTGTGACCGAAGTCCAATACATCAATGAAAATTTAACATTCGAAGTCAACATGGATTATAACCACATCTAGAAATACGAACAAAACGCGTACAAGTCTGGAAAATACATAGTTCGAAGACAAAATAGATAGCTATAAGTTCTTGGGTCTAAACAAAAAGTCTGGCAGCAGAAACCGGATCAATATCTGGATTTACATGTATGACGACACATAAATCACCGAGAGTAAAACAACAAGAGTTTGACAAAAACCACCGCTGAGCTTTCCACTTTGTCATCACGACTTAACCTGCACATTTATAAATATATGCAGGGCTGAGTACGAAAGTACTCAGTAAACACATGCCGAAATCACATTCGTACTGATATATTTGCAATTGCCGTAATACTGTGCAACATAGGGATTTTGTCACTAAAGGACCTATGTTCACTAAAATTCTTGTGATCTTAAAAGTTCGACTGGCCAGTCTAAGTTCTGAAGTAATCATACATATCTGTAATTCTGTGTGTCGGGAAAGTGGCCACTTTCCGCGAACACTAAACCGGCCAACCCGCTAAGATGACTCACGGTTCTGGTGTACACTAGCTTTAAAAGATAAAGATCTTTAAAAGCCCGAAATCGATTAATTTCAACAGATACGCATCATACCAAAATATAAACATTTTCGACAATGCAATACTTCATAACATTTTAAATTCTAAGCATTCTAAAGCGAAAATCATACTTTGGTACAACGCATACGATTTTGATTTGTAAAAGAAAGCCTACCTAAACTGTTTCTTCGTTTAACAGAAATTTGGTGTAGATCGACTGGAATTTCCTTTCGCCGAACCTTAATCGTAATTAAGAGGAAAATACTCATCGTGAGTATATAATTTATTTCATCTAAAAATGAAATAATATTCTATTATTCTCTAAACTATTCTAATCCTTCCACTCGATTAGTATTCGAGTGCTTAATGATTTTTATAGCCAATATTACTACTAATTTCATAACTGAATTGATCCAGATTATTGGATTAAATCTAACTTTTTATATCTGAACTCTTAAATTTTTAATTAATCCAAAGATTAATTAATGTCTTTTATTAAACCACAATTTAGGGATAACTTAATCCATTATCAAAACTCATTCTGGGCTCATCCTATATGATTAAGAGGCCCATAGCTATTTTTTTAAAAAACAATCGAGCCCAATCTCATAACATATAATTCAGCCCACTAGAATTTAATTGTTTGGCCCATCAGTTTTATTTGTTTTGGCCCATTCAATTACTCATTTCAGCCCATTTGGTTCCTACTCTAAACCCAGGCGATACTTCTGTTTCTAAAACATCTAACACACTAACCCTAATTTAACCCTATTCACTCTCTTCTCCACAACACCACACACGACTCCTCTCTATCTCTCCCGCTTCTCTGCTCTCGCTGCCTCTCTCGATTTCTCCTTCAGCGAGGAGTTCGCCCGTGTTCCCGATTAGAGCAGCGATGGTATCGTTTCTTCTCTCCTCCTCCAGGTATCTCTCCCTTCCTTTCTCAATCCTTTAATTCATCTTCGTCCTTATATGCTTTTCATTCCAGATTTTAAGTCTTAATCTATAAAATCCAATCTTCTAATTCTCAATCTTTATCTAACCTTTCTGTCTGTGTAAGTCTAGATTCTTCGTTAGAAATTGTTTCTAACTTCTTAAATCTTTACTTTCTGTTCTTTCTCGATTTGGTAGGGAAATTGGATGGTGGGGTGGTCGGAGCTACTTCTGGGCTACAAACCTTGGCTTCTCCTAGGTAATTTCCTACCTTCTTCTAATTTCTTTTATTTGGTTTCAAATTTCATTAGTTTTAGCTTCAGATTTTAAACGATCACATTATTTTCTTACTGCATGTTTAAATCCCCTTCAGTTTATGGTTTCAGAATTTGACTGGCTATGTTTCAGTTTGGGATTTCAGATTTTTGGGATTTTTGTATTTGATTTCTTCGTTTTCTGTGGCATTAATACTCCTTTGAGTTCCTGAGTTAACCATTTGGCCATACTTTAGCTCTATTTTGAATCCGGGTTGTGAAAAGAAGATTCTGCTCAGTTTAATAGTTACAATTCATTATTGGTTTAACGTTTTAAACAAATTCTGACTTTTGATTTTGTTCTCATTCATGGTTGAGGGATATACATACATATATTGGTTTGCTGGTTTTGTTCTGATTCACACGGTGGAAGGTTTCTGGAGTTTGGTTGCAGCGTGAGGTAGGTTCTGTTTTTTTTTTTATATTCTGAGTTTTAATACTTTTGAGTTGAATTTCTTATTCTGAAGGTTTTGGGTGTAAAGATTATGATCCAGATATCGAATAACATAAGGACATAGGTCCAGTTCTGACAATCAGAACTATATAAAAATTAAGTGTTGGTATATCTTATTTTAAAGTCTGCATGCATACATAAACAAGTGTTTAACTATCTGCTTGCTCTGTTTTTCCTTTGATTCAGAAAGTATATATATTTATATACATGTATGTCTTTAAATCAGCAGGAATTTTTCTAAATGTATTAGAACTTAAAAGCTTCTCAGTCCTTCTAAGTTCTTAGGCCTGTAACTTCTGAACTTAATAGTTTAAAGCTTCTAATTGTTACCTCTTTGTTCTATAATTCTAGAAGAAGATGGATAAAGTTTCAGTTCTCTCTCTCTTTTTTTTTATAAGTCCAGCAACACAGTCTTAAGAAAACAATAGAAGGTCTTAAACGTGTACACTCACACATATCTACAACTATTTCTATGTTCTGAAAACAGTAAGCATATATTCTCAGTTTGCAACCTATTTGAAGTCCTAGGTTTTGCAGGCTTAAATTAGTTTTAACTCATTACTAGAACTGCAGAGACACAACTGAATGTTGGTTCTGTGTTTACCTTAACTTCTGAAAATTCTGAATGGGGTGACTTCTCAAAGTGTGGGTAGAAACTGCTTCTGTAAAAGCTTTAGGGAGGTGAGAAACTGAGTTCTTGAAAAGAAAATAAGGTGAAGTGTTTCAGTGGTGTCCAACACTTAGACTGTTAGGTTGACCTTAAGCTTACCTTGTTGTTCTTCAACTGAAATTGGGAGGGTGAAGAGGTTCTTCCCTTGGATGGATGGAGGTCTCTACGTAGTAAGAAAGCTGTGTATTTCTTTGTGGGAGTGAAAGTATGTGTTAGGGTAGAATATAGAAGAGTGTTTGATTGAGTCTTATGTATAGAAGTTCTTTAATTAAATCTAGACTGCTATTGCACTTGAGTTTGCTACATACTTTATAGCCTATATCTTAACACTTCATCTGCCCTATTACTTGACTTTTGGGGCTTGTCTTAATGCAGCTATTCCCCTCTCTTTGCAAGTGTAATGCGGATGGAAGACAATAGAAGAGTGGCAGCTATGGTTTTCTTTCTGCAGCAGTCCCTTCCTTACACTTTTCTTCCCTTCACTTCTACCTTGCAATCTCCTCAAGACTGCCTTAATGTGTACAAGATTTGTACAGCCAACTAAATCTATTAATTATGTCAAAGATTTGCTAGATGTTATTTTCCATATTCTATAAGACTTTGACATTCATGATCTCGGTTGAAACAAAACCATTTCTATACTCCTTCTATTTGCAACAATGTATATATATAGATATATTCCTAGACTACTGTACATGCATATATACATATTAGACTTTACTGCTTTTCATTATGTACATCTACTTACTACTGTACTAATGCTTTATACCTTCTTATATCTATATACGTGTGTGTTTCCCTTTCTTTACACAAGTGATGAACCATGCTATAAGGTGCAATGGAATCCCTTTTATTATGAATCATATCTATAGTTCCCAACATTAATCTAATACTACATCTTAATTATAAATACGTATATGTACATATATAAAATAAACGTGGGTGTGTGTCTTGCTTATAAAACTCAAGTGTTAATTTTCTTAACAATGGATAATTAGTTTCTCACTAGATACCTCATTTAAATAATGCTCATAGTAAATATCTTATTAAGTACACCACTTCCATTAATAATAATAATAATTCAATCAACCTTATTAATAAGGATCTAAACTATAATCCCTTATACATCATTTCTTATTAATCAACAATTTGCATACCCTTTTATGGTATATAACCATACTATCTTATTTAGATACTTTGCTAAGTAAATCAATTATCTCATCCAACTATAATTATCGATCAAGCACTTAAATAATTTATTTAGTACGTCGAGAAAAATAATATAATCACCACATCTAAACTGGCTCACACCATATTTCATTATTCGAAAGACTCGAATGTGCACGAACCAAAATTTATAGCTACTACAATCAATCATTAAATCGATTTTTAAAGTATACCGCGAAATTTTATTACCGAAATTTTCAGATACACGATACTTGTGAAATTTTTTTTTTACGGGTCATTACATCCTTCCCTTCTAAATAAAAATTTCGTCCCGAAATTTGTAAGTTCTAACTAAAATAGCTCGGGATATTTTTCTTTCATCTTTTCTTCGAGCTCCCAAGTAGCTTCTTCCTGTCCGTGATGCTTCCATAGTACTTGATTGATTTGTTTCTAAGTTCTTGCACCTTCTGATCCAATATAGCTTCGGGTCTCTCTTCATAGGTCAGGTCTGGTTGCAAAATCATCTCTTCCTGATAGATAACGTGTTTCTGGTCAAACACGTATTTTCTGAGTTGTGACACGTGGAAAACGTTGTGAACATTTCCGAAACTCGGCGGCAGTGCTAGTCTATATGCTACTGGACCTATTCTTTCGATCGTACTTTGGTACAACACATGCAATTTTATTTGTAAAAGAAAGCCTACCTGAATTGCTTCTTCGTCTAACGAAAATCTGATGCAGATCGACTGGAATTTCCTTTCGTTGAACCTTAATCGTAATTAAGAGGAAAATACTCATCGTGAGTATATAATTTATTTCATCTAAAAATGAAATAATATTCTATTATTCTATAAATTATTCTAATCTTTTCACTCGACTAAGATTCGAATAATTAAAGATTTCTATAACTATTAAAATATTACTACTAATTTCATAATTTAATAGGTTTAAATTATAGGATTAAACCTAACTATTTATATCAAAACCCTTTAATTACTAACTTAATCCAAAGATTAATTTTATTAAACCATAATTTAGAGATAACTTAATCCATTTTTAATACTCAATCTGGGCCCACTATACTTAACCAAGAGGCCCATAATTAATTAATTCTAGCCCATCTGATTAATCAAGGCCCAGTCATCAATTCATTTATTCGGCCCATTAGATCAAAACAAGACCCAGCCCATTAATCTTGTTTCTACCTATCCTAACCCTAACTGTTCCTACTCGATCTGTTTCTCCCAAAACAGATAATGTTTGCCTCTTTCTCAAGCTGTTCTCTCGCTTTCTCTATCTGTCTCTCCTTCGATCTCTCCCTCTCTCTTTCTCCATCTGCTTTCTTCTTTCTTTCGCTCTCGCTGCTGCTCGCCCTCTCTCGGTCGCTGCAACGGCGGAACCCTCCTCTCCAGCGACTTCAAGGTAATTTCCCCCACTTTCTTTTGCAATTTCTTTCTAGTTTTAGGAAATCCAATTTTAGTTCTTATAAATCCCCCCAAATTTTCCTTATACCCTTCAATTTCTGTACTTCTTTCAGGTTTCGAAATTTCTGTTCTTGCATGTTTGATTTAGGTTTTTATTCAGAAATTGTTCTAGTACCTCTTAAATCCTTACCCTCTGCTCTCCCTCTCGATCTGTAGTAAAAATTTTGACAATATTGAGTGTTCGTCGGAGCTCTTCAGCTGCAGTCCCTGAGCTTCTCTTTTAAAGGTAATCTTCTAGTTTTGTTCTAATATTTTCGGGTTTATAAGATGCATGTTCCTTTCTCTTTCCAAATTCTGGCTTCAGGAGATTGACAACGCTCTGTTTTAATTTGGGTTTCAAAGTTTGGAATTCTTGTATTTGAGATTTTAATTCCTTTATTTTCTGAATGGTTAAAACTCTTTCGAGTTCCTGAATTAACATTTGGTTATCCTTAGTTCTATTCTGAATCTGGTTGTGTTATTGGGTGAAGTTTCAGTTTAGCTAAGAGTTTAACCCTTCTAATTTGTTAAAGTTTTTAATCGAATACTGAATTGGGTTTGTTCTTATTTCTTGGCTGAGGAACACATGGGTTGCTGGTCTTGTTCTAAGTGGTTCATTTGACGGTTTCTGGAGATTGTTTGTCAGATAAGAGGTAGTCTCTATTTTTAATTTATGAGATTTATAACTTTTTGAGTTGGCTTCTTATTCTGGAGGTTAAAGGGTGTTGATTATATTCTGGAGATTGAATAACATAAAAACCCAATTCCAGTTCTAAAAATCAGAATCTATATATATAAGTATTTATGTGTTCTGTTCTTCTGCAAGTTGTTTCTCAAACAATTTAGGATCTAAAAAGCTTCTCAGTCTTCTAAGTTCTTGGCTTGCAAAATGTAAACTTATACAGTTAAAAGCTTCTAACTTTTTACTTCTTTGTTCTTTAAGTTTTGAGGAAGATGGGGTTTCATATTCAGTTTTCTTTTATAAAGCAGTAACACTGTAATGGCCCGTAAAATTTCTTCTAATAAAATTTTGTATCAGAAATCGCGTTAATAAAATTTCGTTGTATATTTATTAATATGTCGATTGCGATTGATTTTGGTAACAATTGTTTTCGTGTACCTTGTAGTCTTTGCGTAATAATAGACATTGTGCAAACTTGTTCGATGATGAGATCATTAAAAGACGATCAAATAAATTATTGCAGTGCCCGATCGATGATCAAAGTTCAATTAGATAATGATAATACTTAGCAAAGTATTTAACTAATTAGTAGTATGATTATATACTATAGAGGATATATGTTTTGTCACGTCCCCATTTCACTTCTTTAAGTAAAATTGAGGAAAACGTAACTTGAAATAAAAAAAATACGGATAATGAAACGAAACGAAAGCGTTTACTTGAATGAGGATCGGAATACACCTCAGAATAAGTGATTATAACAACATCTTGAAATATGAAAAACGAGCACAAGTCTGAAATACATAGTTCGAAGGCAAGATAGATAGCTAATAAGTTCCTGGGTCTAAAACAAAAGTCTGGCAGCGGAAACTGGATCAATTTCTAAGTCTACATGTATGAAGACATGTAAACCTCCAAGAGTAATTGCTAATTGAGTTCGACAAAACCATCGCTGAGCACTCCTCCTTTACATCACAGCTCAACCTGCACATTTATAAATATATGCAGGGCTGAGTACAAAAGTACTCAGTAGGCACATGCCGAAATCGCATTCATACATATATAATTGTCATTGCCATATCACAGTGATACATATGGATTTTGTCTGAAAGAAACCTATGTTCACTAAATTCTTTTGTGAGATCTAAAAGTTTGACTGCGCAGTCTAAGTTCTGGAGTAATCAAACATATCTGTAATTTCTGTGTGCCGGGAAAGTGGCCACTTTCCGCGAATACTAAACCGGCCAACCCGCTAAGATGACTCACGGTTCTGGTGTACACTAACCTTAAAAGATATAAATCTTTAAAGGTCCGAAATCGATTAATTGTTCAACAGATACGCATCATACCAAAATATAAATATTTTCGACAATGCAATATTTCATAATATTTCAAAATCTAAAGCATTCTAAAACGAAAATAGCATTTTGGTACAACGCATACGATTTTATTTGGTAAAAGAAAGCCTACCTGAATGCTTCCTTTGATAGGATTTGAATTCTTTCTCGTTTAGTATTTCCTTCTTCCGTAACCTTAATCGTAATTAAGAGGAAGATACTCATCGTGAGTATATAATTTATTTCATCTAAATAAAATGAAATAATATTCTATTATTTCATTAATTATTCTAATCCATTGCTCGACTAATAATCGAGTATTTAGAGATTTCTATAACTATTTTCGTAGGATTTTAAATCATTCTTTGATTTATTAATCCCTTATATTTTATTTGCTTTACCCAATTAATTTAATAATGGGTATTATAATTATTCAAGATAATTTACTTGAAATAATTTAATTCTAAACTAGAATGCTAAATTAAGTCTCTACTAGATAGTATTAATTTAATTAATACTATTTAAGAATTTAATATTCATTGAAATATTACTACTAATTTCATAACTCAATCGATTTATTGGATTTAATCTAATTATTTATCCAATCCAATTAATTACTAATCTTTCCAAAGATTAAATTTATTAATCCGTTCTTTAGAGATAATTTTATCCATTCTAAATACTTAATTTGGGCCCATTCTAATATAATTAAATAGACTCATACTGAATAATTAATCTGGCCCGTTTGATTTCTTCCCTACGGCCCAATAAATTTTAATATTAATCGGCCCATTCGTTTTACATCTTCTCGGCCCAACTGAATTATCATCAATTGGCCCAACTTTCCCTAAGCTATCCCAATTCATTCTAACCCTAGACACATTTACACTCACTCTCAACCGTTCCCCCCTTCTCTTCTGTCTCTCTGTTTCTCTCTTTCTCCATCTCTCGCCCATCTCCTTCTCTTCGGTCTCTTCTTCTCCCTTCCTTCTTCTCTTTGCCTCGCTGTTCTCTCTCCCACGAACACCCATCGAAGCAAAGCGGAGTGCCGCTCAGTACAACTGGCGACTGATTCTGTCCAAGCTGCAAGGCGCTGGAACTGCTGCTGCTCCGACCACCCCGTCGCGTGCTCAGGTAACCCCTCTCTTTTATTTCATTTTTGTTTCTACATGTTCTAATTTCTTTCATTTTCTGTTTTGTGCTATTAGAATCAGAGTACTACCACTAAAATAGCATTCTTTCTTAAATGCCAGACCACTTGTATATTCTGGGGCGATATAGAAGATTTGACAGAATGATAAAATCTTGAAAGTATTACAAAGATCAAAACAACTGAGTTTATGAGAGATCGAGGGGAATGAAGACAAGAGAGGCCAAATCTAGAGGATTGGATGTTGCAGCTAGCTTGCAATTTATGATGATAAGAATACAAAGCCCACAGTCCACTCTGATGCTCACCTTTTTCGGAAATTCATTATTTCTTCTTTTAATTTCTAGCTAATTTTTCGATTTAAAAAAAAACTGCAGGAAAAGGGGAATCTTCAAGAAGTATGCCCATTTACAGATCTAGCTGGTTGCATCAACGAATTCCTACTCAAACCCCTCACAGGTGGAACACAAACAACTGTCCATCTCTCTAATGCCATTTTGTAAACAAAACCCACCAATTATTGTGTCTTTTGCTTCTTGAGTCTAACTATAAATTTCTTTCTTCAAACAGAACATGATATATAAACAGCATTTCTACATGTTCTAATTTGGTGTTTTGACTAATAGGGTTATTAGTGTAATGCTTCTGTTTCCTTCTTGATGGATTATGGTCTGAATTTCAAATACTACTCTAGTGTTGTTATGTTTCTGTAATCCGAATATTTAGATTTTAGCTCTATGTTTGGATATCTTATGCTTTGTTTTGAGCTCTATTTCAGATTGTAATATCTGAATCTATGTCTTGTATTTAAATTTCTGAAGATTCATAAGTTCAGGAGTTAGGTTTCTAAATCTGAATATTCGATTATGTGACTTTGTTCTAAAATTAGAACCTAGGTAAATCTGAATACATATGTATATGTATGTGTTTTCTGGAATCAGAAGATATCCAGGTATATATATTTCTATGTTCTGAGGTTGATAGCAAGTATAGGCTGTGTCCGTGTTCTAAAACATGAGGATACAGACATAGTTCTATGTTCTAAAGTCTGAATACTTAAACAAAATTCTATGTTCTGGAATGAATATATATATAGGTTCTTATTCTAAAATCAGTATATATATATATATATATATATATATATATATATATCTATATGTTTTATGTTCTAAATCTGAGTACATATAAATATATATGTGTTTTGAAATCTGAATGCCTATAATTGTTATCTTATGTTCTGAAAATCTGAAATATAAACATATGTAAGTGGTTTGAACTAAGTCTATAAGGTAAAGCTTAAAACATGAATTGTATACCTTACACCTTAAGGATTGAATGATTCTGAATGCTTCTTTGCTTAATGAATGGTTCGGAAAGATTCTTTGATGAAGTGAACTGGGCAGATCTCTTCTGAAATACTATGAGTGTTGTGAAACTGATTTGCTATGGTGTGAGTTTGAAGTTCTATACTATATAAATAGGGTAAAGGAGGAAGTTTCTTAGAGTAGGCTGCTTTGTTACTGCGAACCTCTTCACTTCTTGACTTTTGGGACATAATATCTAATTATGTGCAGAGATTTAAAGGTAGGAAAGAGTGCAGCTGTAAAGGTGGAAAGAGTGCATCTACATGTGGGAGTACAGTTGCTTCTGTTTTCTTCAGAAGTGCATCCCAGCAACTCCTTCTTTCTCCCTCACTTCAGTCTAGCTTTTAGTTTAGTTTTTTTTTTTGTAAATGAAATCTGCCTTTGCAGATTTGTTTTTTTTTCTCTTTCCATACTACACAATCAAGGTAATCTATAGGTTACCTACTTTCACTCACCAATTGTAAATCTTGTTATTGCATGATATTTTAATTTCTTAGCACACGAAAATTTCATTATGCATCTCTAAGAGAGATATCTCTATATATGTATATATTTATTTATCTCAAGTGAATAAATAACACTATACTATATATATATATCTTGTTTAATACAAGAGATCATTACCATACCTCATTGTATTAATAACACTTAGTATGTTACTTAAATAGTCATTAAAATACCATATCATTGATAATAACTTCTTAAGCATTAATCTTTTCTTTACAACAACTCCAATTCACTAATCACTCATCTAATATAAATAATTCTAAAATTCTTAAAACTTTAGTCTTGAATTGAACTAAGTTTCTAATTATCATAACGAACTACAACCAATTATGCAATGCAATAATTAATTGGTTTCATCTTTTGAATAATCTTATTAATTCAAAACTAACTCACATAATATCTATCATTATTCAAATAATGATAATGTGCACGAATAGTAGCTACTAATATCGATTAGCTAATCGATATTTGGAACTTTTACAACGAAATTTTCTTATCCACGGCATATGATAACTGCTAGTAGAATTGCGGGATATTACATGTTTAGCGTCATAATGTTTCATTATATTAAAAGAGTGAATCGTTTAGGTTCTTATTATCAATTAGAATAATTGTGTCATTGTTAGTATTAGTATGGTTATGTGATGCGATTAATTAGCTAATCTTTGCCTTCTTAGTTGTGAATGACTACTAGATTAAAGTTATGCAAGAATAGATAATGGATAATTAGAATTTTAATTTTTCCTTAGCACGAGATTATCTTTGTGTATTATGTTGAGAACATGAGTATAAACTTAGAATACAACTTCTTCTAAATGAAGAAGCACCCTCACGTGTTATGTATATATAGAATCAGTTATGGTTAGAATGAAAGTTTATAAATTAGAGGAAGGACAGTGAGTATATATATTATATATGTATGTAAAACGCACAGTGCTCTTGTACAAATGGTACAGTGAGTCCACATTTTGATCCATTGTGCTGCAAGTATAGAAATGATAAAAGCATGAACTTTGAATTAATGCAAGAAAGCAATCACTACTGCTATACTCCCTAAGTCTTACTACAAGACCAAGAATCACCTATAGACCCTAAGTCCTATATATTGGATCTATCCCCTACACAAAATCTGTCCCACATCATTATAAGATCGTGGAATGCTGCTGAAAATTTGCTGTTGAAGTGAAGATAGAAGAAGGAAGAAGGCGGACGGCAGGAGGAGCAATAAGTTGGTGTCACTCCAACACTTTCCATCAACCTGCACCTGCAAATAAGAAGTAAATATATCAAATTAATACAAGCCCCAAAAGTCTCTACCTATGACAGACTATGTGTAGAACAGACTTTATTAAGTAGAGAACTCAAGTGTTATGAGCAACCAGCCAGATTTAAAACACTTATACATTGCAACCAACGTAGAAGCAGAAACACTCTCCCAAATAATCTCACCTCAATACTCCCTTTTCACCTCCATTATTCACGCAGCAGCACCGCCTACTCAGGAGAATTCTCTTAGCCATTTCCAACCCCAGTTAAGGAGCATATCAAGATATCCTAACCCCCAAGAATTCTAAGGAGTCCTAAGGTAAATAAAAGGTCAACATTCAGATTTTTATAGATTTTTGGCTTCTACTTAAGTCAGTTTTGTTCTTATTTTATCAGAGGATAGCTGGGAGTTTTCATAGCCAAACACTAGAACACCGGTAAGCTCTCTTGCTATTATTTAAGAGTTAGAATGAGTAAGGATTTAATTTATAATCTGCAGCCATCAAACCATTTTAGAAAATTCAGAGTATACTTCTGATATTCTTACTTGGAACTTAGGTCTCAGCTGACATCTCTACACGTTTATTGCCTTAGTATAAAACCTGAGATGATGTTAAACATGCATAACGTAGGTTCTCAAATACATTCAGACCTTAGAGTTATATATTGTTCCAGAACACATACTTGCTTTTAGGTAGTCAGAATCAGAACAAGCACCTAGATTTCTATATACTGATGCATAGATATATATGTACTCTGATTTTCTTAGAACTAAACTTATAGATTACCACCCTAAAACTCCAGAACTTAGCAGAAAAGCAGAAACCGAATTAGAACACAACATGACTTCTTAGTACATAATAGAACACATAGACTTTTGCATAATTATATATATTGATATTATATTCAGCCTCCAGAACAAAATTCAACCCTCTAAACTCCAGACTTAAACCTCAATCTCCAAACTAATGCTAAACAATTCAGAAACACTTGTAAGCATAACAAGAAGGTTAAAATACTATGAAGTTTAGAAAAGACTTAGCTTAGAATGGCTATCCAGACGAAACAGGGCAACACACCCTCTTTAAACCACAAGCTTCGCCTAAAACCCAAAAAGGAACCCCTATCATCAGAAGCCGATCAACGTACAAAGAAAGAAGAATAACTCAGAACGACAAATCACCCAAAGCCTAAATTACCTTGAAATTAACCCAACCGTAAAGAATCAAGCAGAAAAGTAAAACTTACCCTCTGCAGTGAAACCCAACTCTGCAGAAATATCTCGCCATAAGTTTCTTTCTTCACCTCAATCAGACAACAGGAAGGGAGTAAAGGTTTAAGAAGATTTAGAACAATTCCTGAATAAAGACCTAAATCTAATCATGCAAGAACAGAAATTGCGAAATCCTAAAAGAAATTCACAAATTGAATTGTATGGGAACATTTGGGGGATTTATAAGAACTAAAATTTGGATTTCCTATAACTAGAATGAAATTTTGCAAAAAGAAAGAGGAGGAAATTACCTTGAAATCGCTGGAGAGGTCGAAGAATAAGAAGGACAGTGTCGTTGGTGGCGAACAGCAGCGAGAAGAAAGAAAGATATGAGCAGCTTGAGGGAGAGTCGATTACTATCTGTTTGGGGGAGAAGCAGATAGTGAAGGGAAGAGAAACAGATAGTGAAGACAGAAGGCGAAGCAGATCGAGAAAGGGTTAGGATAAATGGGTGTTTTATGAATCGTAATGGGTTGATTAGAAATAAATTCCTAATGGGCCGAACTTAATTTTCTAATGGGCTGGAGAATAAAATGAATGGACTGAAAGTGATAATTGGAATGGGCTAAAACAAATAAATCAGATGGGCCAAACAATTAATTTCTATTGGGTATTAAAAATGGATTGATTATCCCTTAATTATGGAATTAGTATGAAATCCTTAATCGGTATTAAATAGATAAACACTAACCATTAGAGCTTTGACTAAGCATTTAGATTAGAATTTATGTTATTCAAGTAAGTTATCTTGTTTAATTAATCCCCGTTGTTGAATTATTTCGAGTGAATTATTTCGCCTAATTATAGTACCTAAATTGGATAAAGACTTAGAATATATATATTAGGGAGGTTCGATAATTAGATAATTATTAGAACTCTTTAATGATGATAGTTGCATTAACTACTAAGAACTCGATTTTAAATCGAGTAATAATTAGAAAATTTATGAAATATAGTATATTATTTCATTAGATAAGGCAAATAGAATATTATTTCATAACTAGATGAAATAAAGTATATACTCACAATGAGTATTTTTCCTCTTAATTACCATTAAGGTTCGGCGAAGGAGAAATTCAATCAACCTACACCAGATCATCGTTAGACGAAGAAGCACATCAGGTAGGCTTTCTTTTACAAATCAAAATCGTATGCGTTGTACCAAAATTATGATTTTCGTTTAGAATGCTTAGAATTTCAAATGTTATGAAGTATTGCATTGTCGAAAATATTTATATTTTGGTATGATGCGTATCTGTTGAACAATTTAATCGATTTCGGACCTTTTAAGATTTATATCTTTTAAGGTTAGTGTACACCAGAACCGTGAGTCATCTTAGCGGGTTGGCCGGTTCAGTGTTCGCGGAAAGTGGCCACTTTCCCGACACACAGAATTACAGATATGTTTGATTACTCCAGAACTTAGACTGCGCAGTCGAACTTTTAAGATCACAAAAGAATTTAGTGAACATAGGTTCTTTAGTGACAAAATCCCTATGTTGCACTGTATTATGGCAATTGCAAATATATATTAGTACGAATGTGATTTCGACATGTGTTTACTGAGTACTTTCGTACTCAGCCCTGCATATATTTATAAATGTGCAGGTTAAGTCGTGATGACGAAGAGGAAGGCTCAGCGGTGGTTTTTGTCGAACTTTTTAAATGTTTTTTTTTACTCTCGGTGGTTTATATGTCGTGATACATGTAAATCTAGATATTGATCCAGTTTCCGCTGCCAGACTTATTTAAGCTTTCAGAATTAAACTGCTATTTTATTCGTGTCGAACCAAGAAATTCAGACTTGTACTCGTCCCTTGTGACTTTAGAAGTGGTTGTGACTTCTCTGATTTCGATCTTGGAATTTCGTTCATGTACTTGTGGTGTCCGTGACACCTAAACCTGTTAAAATCTTACCCTTCGTGGTACGTTTCGTGTTTCACCCTCCTTTTATCAATGTTTTCATTTAGTTTGTTTATCCGTATTTCCTTTTAGTCACGTTTCCCTCGATTTTACTTAGAGAAGTGAAATGGGGACGTGACAAACACAGTCTTAAGGAAAACAGAAGGTCTTGAACAAAAGCTAAGAAATGAGACTAGAATAAAACCGTGTACACTCACACACCTATTACAGTTACATCTATGTTCTGAAATCAGTGCACTTATGTTTTAAGTTCTGAAACATATTTGAATACATATCTGAAGTTCTATGTTTTTGCATGCTTAGCTAAATTTAAACTCTTCACCTAATTCTATAAAGAAGGCAAAACTGAAGCTTGAGGTCTGTAGTACCTTACTACTTCTGAAATTTCTGAATGGAAAAGACTTCTTAGTAGATAGGATTCTGAATGGGAAAAGCTTCATGATGGATAGGAGTTTCTGAATGGGAATGCCTTCTTGGTGGATAGGGTTCTTCGTAAGGTTTTGGTGTTTGTGAAATCTGAGTTCTTGAAAATATAGAAAAGTAGTGTTTCTCTTATGCACTTCTATGTGTATAAGTAGGAAGATTGTTGTTGCATCTATACTATATGCCCTCTATATTACTCACTCTAGTGCCTATTTTACAGCTATGAACTCAAGTGTGGCATTGGTACTGTGATCTGAATCTATTGACTTTGGGGCATCCATTAATGTGATAATATCTTATGGTGTAGATATAAATCTTGGAGTGTAGAAGGAGTGCAGAACTGCCTTCTTCGACCTGCATTCCGGCTGCTTTCAAACTCTTTTACTTTCAATTTGTCTGCCTTTCTCCTTTACTCTAGTTGATGTAGCAGGAAATTATAGCTAATTGTAGTATACTACACTGGGTCTTTTCTCATAAAGTGTGTGAATCAAATCCACTTGGCAGATTTGATTTTTTCATTACTGTTCTTAATAGTTCTAGATATATGATTTCTCCTCTTTTTATATATATATCAAGTGTTCGATAGTTTCAGATTGAAACAAGAACCACGAAGCTGTAATTATATATATATATATATATATATATATATATATATTCATCTATTTTAAGTAATTTGCATTACACTATATGTCTCATTTCATTTGCAATTAATAGAATTCTACTTAATACCCTTTGTTACATGCTATTTTCCAATCATAAAAACTAGATACAGATTATCATTATCGAACCCTTAATATCCTAATCTTATAAGTATAATACTTCACTTGTATTAATTCAATCAATTGATTATTAAGAATCTAAACTATAAACTTTTTTATACATCATTTCAATATAAATGCCAAATAGTATACCCTTCTATGGTATATAACTACACTACTAATTGTTAAATACTTTGCTAAGTAATTCAATTATCTCTTCGAACTTTGACTATCGATCATGCACCGAAATAATTTTTATTTAGTTCGTCTTTTAAATAATCTCATCATCAAAACGAGCTTACATAATTTCTATCATTAAACAAAGACTATAATGTACACGAAAACCAATGGCTACTAATATCAATTAGCTAATCAACATTTTAATTTATACAACGAAATTTTATTAACGCGATTTCTGATACATGATAATTAGGAAGAAATTTTACGGGTCATTACATATCGGGTAACTGATAATGATAATAGGAATTGATAATTTCGTGTTCTTATCGGGTCGATCTGATAACAATCCAAACCTGATAAGACTTGACACTAATCCATTAATTTTGTGCGTGTTCATGTCGGGTTATCCTGTCGTGTCAAAAATTAACTGCCCTATATTTTGGTACAAAACTCCAAAACTTCGCACCTAATATGGTATAATTAATTAGTACCCAATAATTTACTTGCAAAAATTAAGTGAATTAAATGTTGAATATTTAGACCTAAAAATTTTAACAAAAAAAAAAGACTAAATAATAGCTAGTCTGGCTGTTATCACATTCGATGATAGCCCAACCCAAGTTATCTCTAAAAATTTTACTCATCAAAATGAAATATTTAAGTTTATTTAATTGTGTGCGTACCTCCAAACTTTTAAAACTTCTTGAATCTCCTGACAGTAATTCTGGAATAAATATTTTATGTATCAATGTTAGTAAAAGAGTATCAACAATATGCGTTGTTATTATTTTATTGTGTTTTTCTATTGTGATTATTTTTCATATTTGTTTTTTTATTCTGTGCTTATTTTTAATAAGGGAAATGTCGACATTTAATGGTGCATTACATTTGAATTCATCACTAAAAAAACAAGAGTCAAACAGTCGTGAGAATATTAAAATCATGGCTTCAGAATGATCTAACTGGAGGAGAATGAATTGAAATGATCATGATGGATGAATGAGTAATTATTTTAAACCATGTTTATTAATTATATTGCTCTTGAATTAAATAAATATTCAACACATACCTTATGAAAATATTTAACTCTAATTCTCCCGGTTATTCTAAAGGGGAGCAAATAAGATATTGTGTTTGCGGCAATAAATTCTACTTATCTTTGGAGAATTGTAAGGTTTTAAGATTGAGAAGAAACATGAGGCTAAAACAAATAATCTCCAACGAAGATGTTGAATTACAATAGTTAAGAAAATGGATTATTGATATGTGATGGAACAATTGAGGTCCAAATGATGGTCAACTCGACATTCACATTCCATATGACATTCTAATAAATAAGACAGTTTACCCCATAAAGAGCATTGTCGATTATACTTATCCATCATATGATGCTAATCAAATGGATATAAATTTACTACAGGAGAGAGCTAAACTTGCAACAAAACTTAATATCATTGGAGTCTATGAATCAATACATGATATCAGTAAACAAGAATGAAGGTCATGTTAATCGAAACTCTGATTCAACATGCAAATTAAATCATATTATGATTTTTGACTTACTGCAACAGGTACATACACCAGAATTCCTTAACAACATAAAGTGAACATCAATAATGTTGTTGAGAAACATTTACCCTACTTATGGATTGTGTAATGCGAAGAGATTAATGGTAACAAAACTTGGTACACATGTACTAGATGCACAAATTCTTAATGGACAAAATGCGAACGAGAAAGTATCGATCTAAGAATGTCATTGACACTAGTAAATCCAAGATAACCATTCAAGTTTGAAAGACGACAAAATCATATAATCGTGTCCTATGCAATGACAATCAACGAAAGTTAAGGAAAATCACTTTCCAATGTTTAATTGTTACTGAAAAGATCGGTGTTTACTCATGGTCAATTATATGTAGCAGTATCAAGAGTCAAAATTTGAGTTAGTTGGGTTGAAGATTTTACTCGATGGAGAAAAAAAAGAAATATATAACTACTACTAATGTTGTATATAAAGAAGTATTTCAAAATTTATAAAATATAAAAAATATATTAAAAATTATATATAATTGTAATTTTATTTTAATATACTTTTTGATATTATGTACTCAGCATCGAGCATCAGACAAGTAGAATTTATAGTTGAATAATGAAAATATAGTCCACCATTGACCATACCCATCTCTTTTAAATATTGGCCATCTGTTACTATTAGCTTAATCAAGAACTAATTCAAACCCAATCATTTAAATTGGGTTTTGAGCCATAAGAATAAATTAGTCATTCAAAACCCGTCCCAAACCCTTTATTTTTTTCTTTTATTTTTTTTTTATTCCTTTTCTTTTTTATATTCTCTTATTTTCTTATTCCACTTCTATGAAAAAACAAGCTCTTTCTCTCCTTCATCTTATTCGTCTCGTCTGACAAATTTTCGTTGAATCAGACATTGGAAAGCTCATTCATTCCCCAAATCATCTTCTCATCTTCTCAAACTCTCTTGGAATAAGGCCAATAAATCGACCTCAGGAATTTACCATCTGACATCGTGTAGCATAATAACATATATGCATGTTAGAAATAAGAAGAATAAAGATTAAAAATTAAATACTAATGATTTATGATATTCATATTCAGATAATATAATTAGTTACTAAGAATTAGAGAAAAATGAGTACCTCTATAAGAAATCATAATGATATGTTACTAGAAGAAACATATAGCTCATAAACATTGTTAAAAGAAATTAACAACCACACCAACATACATCAAAGGCTACAATGATATTTCGATTCACGAGATGATTAATCAGAAACATAATAGAATAACTATATATGTTAAGCACAAGTTACTATTTCCTACAAGTTGCTTAAGAATGTGCTTATGAAGTTGCATCTCCTTTCACCTTCCACAACATGCGACATAATAAAATTGTCAAAAAAAAATCGTCAATTCTATATCGAGACATTGTAGTTTCGACATCATTAAAATTAAAATTGAGAAATTGTTGGGAACTCTTTGTAATTAATTTTGATAATGTTTATTGAAAACACACTTAGTTTGCTAAGTATTATTTTACAGATCAATGTACAAATCGTAGTAGATGATCTACTAAGAATAGTTGATCTGCAATGTAAAGGTAAAGATCTAATTAACGATTTGTGCTATAGAGATCAATTTAAACTAGAACTAATTTATTTTATAAGTGTTAAAAAAGGAGATCAACATGTAAAACAAATATCAAGTTTACAATATGTACCATAAGGATCGACCCGTACTTATTAGCCTAGTATACTTAAAATAACATATTAATCCAAAAGTAAAGAACATATCATTAAAGCAAGGAAATACAAATGAAAATTACGATGTGTAAGGACGCAGATCAATGGAACGGTCTGTGTGTGTCAACAAGGTCTTTCAATGACCTGTGCTAATGCAAGATAGCTTTTGATATGCCTAAATGAATCATCAGACTATCTATGTTCTTATAGAGCATGCTCATATTCCACTTATGAAAATAATATTTGAATCTGCAAAGAGACTACCAAATATGGAAACAAATGACGCATTAATGGCACTGTGGTGCATTTTACCAATGACTAGTTTTGCATTTAATCCACCACAACGGCTAGTATTTAGATACTTGACTATAAATACTCCAAGCATTCATTTCAGAGTTCTTACAGCACAAGCTAAAACTTTACAGAAATCTCTATGCTCATATACGACGAACGAAGTAGTTTGAAGGCTTCAAGAATTTTCTCAAGCTCTTCATCAGCGAGACTTTTGAACTTTAGAATCATTTCTCTAATCCTCTAACCATTCAAAATCCTGAAGTTTAGATTTTCTAGAACTATACAATACATCTATAATACCCAATTTTATTAATTATAGTTCTTCCTCCACAACTTAGTTTGTTAAGCTTCGAGAGAGAAAAAACTCTATTTTCAATCATTGTAAGTTGTAAGAGTCACGATCCATTAACTTGTGCAAGAAGCATTTCTAGTACTTGACTCATTTTGTGACTGATTCTCGGCCAGTTTAAACAATAGAGAATCCAAAGTTAGTGCATTATCAAATTTTAAGATTGAACGTGGACGTAGGAGATTTCTTGAACCACTTTAAAAATTGTGTTCTTTAATTGTAGCACGATCTTTTGATTATTACATATTCACTCATAATCATATCATTAATATGTTCTTAAAGAACACTTGGTAAATCAAATATTTTCAATATAAGAGCTAATCACTAACCACCAACTTTTGCACACTATCTGTAACTAACAAATCATCTGTTTAGTCAACATATCAATCACAGTCTGCCTAGCTATTTGGTGGACAAATTATTGCTCCTTACCCGAGCAGCTTATCTGGCAATCTATATCTCCTTATATGATAAGGTACAACTGGCTTGAATTATTAAGTTGCAAGAAAACCTGAAACGTTTGCAATTGTTGTATCCCCGCATATACCAATGCTAGCTCTTTCGGTACCAACACATGTTTTAGTTCATTAAACTCAAAAGATATTTTTGTTTTTGGAAAATACGGGTTTTGATTTAACAATACTTCTTTCGGTTCGGCAAACAAACACACGAGATGATTTTCCCTTCTCTATTTCTCTTCTTCTTCTCTCTCTCTCGCTCTCTTATTTTTTTCAAATGAAATGTGAAAGTGAAAGTGAGAGGTAATATATTTAATGTGTGTGTGGGGTGTTGGGTGGAAAAATGATGTCCCGATTGTAAGCTAATATTATAATGCGAATTAAGATCTCGATTGTAGAATATTTTTTCATTAATTTCGAAAACATTCGATTGTCATATAATATTTTTCAAAATAATTTTTCGATTCAGATGAAACATACTATTACTATATTTTAACTACATATTATATTTTAATAAATTCTTGAAAAATAAAGAAAATAATTATTTAATACTACTAAATTTAAAAAAAAAACATAATAATTTTTCAGGCAATATTTCATATAAAATAAAAGACAAATATAACTTTGACTAAGGATATTTTAGATATTTACACTAAAAATGAGTACTTTTCATATGTTTTTTACAAAATGAACAATTTTCATTTTTACTTATGAAAGGGATATTTTTCATATAACACTCATTTTAAAATTGTACTCCTTCCGTCCCGCTAAATGTGGTCTTATTTCCTTGTTGGATGTCCCATTAAAAGTGGTCAATTCCCCAAAAAAAAAGAGTTTTACCTTTAAAATACTTATCTCCTACTTTTTTAAAACATAACACTTTACTTTCTTAATCTCCGTGCCGAATCTTTTGTAGCCGCATAGTAGTTTTATTTTCATTTAATCACTTTTAGTACTTTTTTCCATTAGAACATCGATTTAATTTTTAATGAAACAGGTCGAACGCACACATCAAACACGGTTTGATTAAAATGTGTCTAAATAAATGGAACGAGAAATAATACATTATCGACTAAAATTATCGAACATGTTGCTTCATTAACTATAATCTAATTAAGAGCATCCACAATGGGAGGAAGACTCTCACTTAGAGCCTCCTGGTGGTATTTTGGTAAATAAAATGAATTGTTTATGTTGGTTTCCAGCGGTGGGAGACTCTCTACTTGGGGCTTTCTACTTTAATTTAGAATGATTTAATTTGGGAAAAATGTTATTAATTTAATTTATGAATTTAAATTTGTAATATAAAATAAATACAAAAATAAATTAAATATTTATTTTTTGATTAATATATTAATTTATTTAAATAAATAACATTAAATTTAAAATAACATATTTTAGAAATTAAATTTTCATTAATTTTAATTTCAAATACAAAATACAAGAAATTGAAATACGAGAATTTAAAACACACGGAATTAAAATACAAGAAAGGAAACTAAAAAATACACTTAATCTAAAGAATCGAATCGCGCGTAGATTTCTTCAATTAAATCGTGCTCGAGCATCTCGTGAGCACGCATATCTCGGAGATTCGAACGCTCCATGTATTACTTGAATTTATCGTTGACGCCGCGAGTAGCTTCTTCGGGTGGAGTCGAGGAGGAACTTGCTTCGGTCTCCAGTGCTCAATTAGTCGCATAAAGACCTTTGTCTTCAATAATCATGTTATGCAAAATAATGCATGTATACATGATGTCGGATAAATGCTCACGAAACCAAAGGCGTGTAGAACCTCTAATGATTGTCCATCGAGATTGGAGTACTCCAAATGCTCGTTCAACGTCCTTGTGTGCCGCTTCTTGCATAACCTTGAAACGAGCCCGTTTCTCGTCGGTGGGCGTCGACATTGATTTCACAAAAATCAACCAAGATGGGTAATCATCGTCGGCTAAATAATACCCCATGTTGTATTGTTCATTGTTAGCCTTGAACGTCACACGAGGTGCTTTCCCGTTGAGCACATCCTTGAACACCGGAGACTGGTTGAGCACACAAATATCGTTCGCCGATCCAGCGACGCCGAAGAAAGCGTGTCATATCCATAGATCTTGGGAGGCGATGGCTTCGAGCATGATAGTTGGGTGGCCTTTATCGGTACGTGTATAAGCCCCGCGCCAAGCCATCAAACAAATTTTCCACTCCCAAAGCATGCAATCGATGCTACCGAGCATGTCGGGGAAGCCGTGCTTCTCTTCGTGAAGCTCCATTAGGCGTTGGATATCTTGTTGGTTGGGCTGTCTCAACTATTGAGACCCAAACGCCTCAACAACAGCACGACAAAAAAGTTTGAGGTATTCGATGCTCGTTGACTCGACGACTCGATGTAGTGAGTAATTCCTACAATTGAAGTATGCGGGGCACCAACAACCTGCTCAATCAAAAAGCAATCGTAAGAGTTCGAGGAGAGCACCGGTGGAGTGTCAGCCAAAGAACCTTCGACGGTCAAGTCAGTACGATTGATAATAAAGCGATAATAGGACGAAACATGAAGCAATAATATATGCTAAAAAGATAGATAAAGAGAGTGTAGACGCTGATCGGCGGTCGTGCCAGTTGGTTAGATCAGGATCGGTGAGTGCCGGATCGATCAAGGGATGACCAGAAAAGATGAATGCAGTAGGATCGTGTGTGGAGTAGCCGAGAGTACGAGTACGTGAATCAGAGTGTCAATTGAGTAGGTAGGGTCAGCTTTATATATGGCGACCCTTCTTTCCCATAGGGTTTGTTAAAATAGCCGATCCTGCCTATTTTCCCGTTCATCCCGAATGTAGTTAGTTGCGATATTCTCGGTATCATGCAACTGACTGTCGTTATTGGCGGCCGTAGCCGTTGTTGACCGTGCTGATAGGGTTTTGACTAATATTTTGGGCCAGTTGGGCCGTTCGTGGGCTCATATTGACTAACTGGGTTTATGGGCTTTTCGGTTTATAGTAAGCCGGTTGGGCGGTTTGCCAATGAGGTTGGCCTAATTGGGCTTGCCTATCGATTTACATTTGGGCTTATTGATAGAATACGATTTTTGCCCACTACACTCGGAGATACTCGTCGTATTGATCGGCGACACCTCCATTTGCAAGTTGTCAGATTGCAACTGTGTATTTTTGTAGTGACGTGAACCCGAGACAGTCCGTAGCATCCGGCCGTTGTCGGAAGTATTCTTCACGATTCTCCAATGTCGTGACAATGCGGAGAAATAATTCTCTCCGCATACAAAACCGACGTCGGAAAAAATTGTCTCTGAATGTTGAATTTTCGGAGAAGTAGTCGTTGTATAGACGTTGGGAGGCGGCCTCTCGATCCCTCTTGATAAAGTTTTTCTTCTTTTTTTTTGGGACATTGCTCGTCGGTGGTGTCGTTGGATGCTAGATATTGACGACCCGCCCGCCTCCATAAAATTTGATGCTAGTTGCAAAATTTGAATATTAACTTCGTCATCTGAATCGGAGGAAGAAGACATTTTGGAGATGAATGTGAGAGATAATATAGATGAAGAGTGGATGAATATGTATGAAGAATAAAATGAAGTGTGGTATTTATAGAAATAGATAATTTAAATAATTAAAAATTTAAAAAATAATTTAAAAAAAAGAAAAAAATAATAATAAAATAGGATGGGGGCTCGGGAGTCCCCCTCCCGCAGCACCACTTCTGCCACGGACTCCCGCGTCTAGAGCCTGCCTCGCCAACCAGCGTCCGGCCGCCCGTGCCCCATCGCCACAACGGCAGCCTCTCTTGCTGACTCCCGAGGCCGCCTGCCCGGATGCTGCCTGAAGGACTCCCAAAGGCATCCCGCTATGGATGCTCAAGTGTTATACTTGTAAGAAAAGGTCAATGTTTAAATTGCTATGATCGTGATGCAACTCAGTCCTGATTTTCGTAGTAGTATAATAAGCATATTTCTTTTGTGATAATGACTTTTTTTTTAAATAAATACTATATTAAAATAGGACTAGAAAATTAGAAGCTCTAATATTGTATAATCTTTTGCTTACAAAACTTTATATTTAGACTTTGTTTGGTGGGCAAAATATAATACTTATCTCATAATAATTATATTATAATTAGGTTAATTATAGAATAATTATGATGAGATTGAATATCATTTCTTATATACTAAATATGTTAATTAATTATTAAACCTTTTTATTTTTTTCTTTTCTTTTCTTTGCATGCTGGAGGGGAAGTGGTATGTTTTCAGCACTCTTATTTAATTCGAAATCATAATAACTTACTTTAATTTCATAATATATGTACCAGTATATATAGTGTGTTGATTGCAGAAACACACCATCTAAGCATCATTCGAGTTAGATAAAGAGAGGACCTGCACATTTAATTAATTAACAATTCTTTCGACATTAATAGTGCGTTTAATTAGTTGTTGGTTTTTGGGCTATTCTTCGAGGCCTAGTTTTCTCCTAAGTCCTACCCTTGGGTACATGTAGGGGTCAAACGGATCGGATACAGGCAGATAGTGCTTGTCCCGTATCTTAACTCATATTTTTTCTCGAATTCGGATTCGGATACTGGAAAGTCGGATTCGGATACGAATTCAGATTATTCGGGATACGGACACAGGATGGATATGGTACGGATTCAAGTCGAATTCGAATAAATATAATCGGATAATATATTTCATACAAAAACTGTTGACACAATATTTTATAAAAGAACTAATACAAATTATAAGAATTATATCAATTAAAAAAAATATAATTTTTAGGATCAAGAAAATACAAAATAAATTAAATAATTAAACACAAAGTATCTACCAATAATGAAATATACATCTTGAAATATAATTCGAGAATTCAAAATTGGCAAAATGTAGTTTGCAAAGTTTAAGTGACAATTATCTGTGACAATATGCTCACACATTATATGTGACAATATGCTCACACAAAGTTTAAGTGACATTATGTGTGACAATATGCTCACATATTATTATAGTGAGGGTAAAAGTTCAATTTCTTGTTGTGATATATATAATTTCACACATTCATAATTAAATTTTAAGATAACATTTAACAACTAAATTAAAATAAGATTGTTACATATATATATATAATATAAATAATAAATATTTAAAAAATTCGGATATCCGGATTTGTTATGCGGATAATATCCAACAAAATACGATAATTTTTGGATACGGGCGGATATTATGTAATCCAAATTGGATCTCAGATCCGAATTCAAATTTTCGGATTCGAATCCGAATTTGACCGAATACTGATTTTTCATCCCAATACAATGGCGATCTACACTTTCTCCCATAAAGTGCTTCATATGGTGCCATTGATATGGTAGCTTGATAACTATTGTTATAAGCAAATTCAATTAATGGTAGTACTGCTTCCAAACTTCCGCCTCTGTCGAGAATCGCGGTTCTCAACATATCTTCCAGAGTTTGAATAGTCCTTTCGGACTGTCCATCAGTTTGTGGATGAAAGGCAGTACTAAAATTTAACCTCGTTCCTAATTCCTTCTGCAAGCTTATCCAGAATCTGGATGTAAACTTCGAGTCTCGGTCTGACGTTATTGAGATAGGTACGCCATGCAGACGTATGATTTCTCGCACGTACAATTGAGCTAACTTATCTGAACCGTACGTGATCATTATAGGTACAAAATGAGCAGATTTTGTGAGCCGGTCTACGATTACCCAAATGGCAGTATTTCCACTCTTGGATTTGGGCAATCCAGTCACAAAATCCATCGCTATATGTTCCCATTTCCACTCTGGGATCTCTAACGGCTGTAGTTTCCCATAGGGTCTTTGGTGTAATGCTTTCACTTGTTGACAAGCTAAACATCTTTCCACGAAAGAGGCTATGTCTCGTTTCATACCGTCCCACCAGAATTTCTTCTTCAGAACCTGGTACATCTTTGTACTTCCCGGGTGAGCGGTATAGGGTGTATCGTGTGCTTCGCTCATGATTTCATCCTTGAGCTTCTCATTATGTGGAATGCACAATCTTTCTTCGAAGGTGATGGCGTTGTCAGCTTCTTCTCTATAGTTTGTGACGTCGTTATTTCTCACCTTAAGCCGTATCTTCTCCAATTTCTCATCCAACTTTTGTGCTTCTAAAACTCGACCTCTCAGGTCTGGTTCTATCACTAAGGTGGCGAGAACTCCTTCTACAGTTTCGAGAGGCTGTAAGACTTCTAAGTTCATCTTACTGAACTCCCTTAAAAGGTATGCCTCTTGAGTTAGTAGAAATGCGATCTTTGACGAGCTTTTACGACTCAGAGCATCAGCTACTACGTTAGCTTTGCCCGGATGGTAATTGATACCGCAGTCGTAATCCTTTACTAACTCTAGTCATCTCCTCTGCCTCATGTTGAGATCCTTCTGCTCGAAGAAATACTTGAGACTTTTGTGATCCGTGAAAATTTCACACCGAACTCCGTAAAGGTGGTGCCTCCAAATTTTCAAAGCATGCACTACTGCAGCTAGTTCCAGATCATGAGTGGGATAGTTAAGTTCGTGCGGCCTGAGTTTTCACAATGCATAGGCTATCACATTCCCTTCCTGCATCAATACACAGCCTAATCCATTCTTGGATGCGTCTGTGTAAACGACATACTCCTTGTTTGGTTCGGGAACAGCTAAAACTAGGGCTGTCGTCAACTTGTCTTTCAACAGTTGAAAACTATCCTCACACTCCTGAGACCATTTGTACTTGATTCCTTTTCGCAGCTGTTGCGTCATTGGTCTCGCTATCTTAGAAAATCCCTCTATAAATCTGCGGTAATATCCCGCCAGTCCTAAGAAACTTCTGATTTCGTTAGGAGTGGTCGGTGACTTCCAATCTCGTACTGCTTCTACCTTTTTAGGGTCCACCTTGATTCCTTCTGACGACACAATGTGTCCTAGGAAAGTTACCTCTCTAAGCCAGAATTCGCACTTACTGAATTTGGCATAGAACTTCTCGTTCCGGAGGGCTTCCAAAGTGATTCTTAGATGTTTCTCATGTTCCCCTTCACTCTTCGAGTATATGAGAACATCATCTATGAATACTAGGACAAATTTGTCTAGGTAAGGATGAAACACTCGGTTCATCAGGTCCATAAACACTGCAGGTGCATTGGTTAATCCGAACGGCATCACTACAAACTCGTAGTGACCATACCGTGTCCGAAAAGCTATTTTAGACCCCTATAGTCTATGCACATCCTTAACGTTCCATCCTTCTTCTTCACGAACAGTACCGGCGCTCCCCATGGCGATACACTAGGTCTGATAAAACCTAGATCTAAAAGCTCCTGAAGCTGTATCTTGAGCTCTTCTAACTCCTTAGGCGCCATTCGGTAGGGTGCTTTCGATACTGGTGCCGAGCCTGGTTCCAAGTCTATCGTGAACTCCAGCTGGCGGTTTGTTGGTAATCCCGGTAAATACATCTGGGTATTCCCGTACGATAGCGACATCTTCGATCCTTCTTTCTTCTTCCACTTCCCCACTCAGATAAACAAGATAGGCTGAATATCCTTTCTTTACCAGTTTCTCGGCTTGTAGTGTCGAGATAACTGTCTTTTTACGGCTCGTGGTAATCCCGTGAAAACTTGTGGGTTCCTCACCAGGAGGTTGAAATGAGATTTGCCTTTCATTACAAAGGATTGTGGCGTAGTTTTTTAGCTAGCCAATCCATTCCTAAAATTATGTCCACGTCGTTCATGGTGATGACACTAAGATTGTTTGCTAAGATCTTAATTGATCCTAAGTTCAAGTTCAGATTAGAGCATGCGTGTGTAAGCGTAGTAGTTCCTCCTAAAGGTGAAGACACCTTCATAGCTGTCTCAACTAGTTCTGGTTCCAGCTTTAAGTTCTCTACGCATGCTTTAGCAATGAAAGAATGGGATGCTCTAGTATCAAAAAAAATTATTACTGGCAAGTCGAGGAGTATTCCCATACCTGTCAGGTTTCCCCGATTTCCTTCAGGTTGCTTTTGATTCATTGCGTAAGCTCTGGCGTTCTGTGGCTGCCTATTCTACTGTCTATACTGGTAAGGTGGGGGTGGTGGCGCTGGTAGTATCTACTGGGGGTATGAGCGTGTCTGGGGCTGAGCTTGAATTGCCGGCATATTTTGCCTCTGGGATTGTTGATTTGGCCTCTTATTTCCGCCTCGTTGTCGGGTAGGGCAATTGTTTGCATAATGCCCTTTCTGTCCACAAGCGTAACATTCGATGTTAACCACTCTGCACACTCCACTGTGCATTGTCTTGCATTTCGGACAGGCAGTAGGCTTCTGTTGAAAATTCCCGGACTGTGGCGTCGGGCCCTGCCTTCCAAAATTCTGAGAAGGTGCCTGTCCTCCCCATGGTTTCCTCTGAATGGGACTAGGACGGTGATCCTCTCATTTCCTCTTGCCCTTGAACTGCTGGGGCTGGTTCTGTGGATACGCCGGTGGGTGGATTGGTTCATGTTGGTCCCGAAAGAGCAAGGTTTGGTGTATGGGGGGGGGGGGGGGAATACACCAAATACTAACTTTTCAGTTTACTTGACTATTTATATGAGAGCTCAAGCTATTCTGTATAAGAAATTGCTTGGAATGACTGACCAGATCGATAAACAGATCAGTATCTGGTTTAGTCCAAACAGATTACTCTCAAGGTGAAAACACTTAACAGATAATAAGAGTGATCTTATTACCTTTTGAGTGTAGAGTGAGTGCGGAGTAATGGTGGATTAATGATTGCTCTTGTTTTGAAAACCTTAAGGAATTAACCGGATCGTTTAAACAGATTGATTGAGAATGCAGCTAATATGATAGTGCAGAAGGTTAGGATAATAAACAACAGATAATAAGAATGCAGAAAAGTAAAGCACACGATGTTTAACGTGGTTCGGGAAATCCCTACGTCCACGATCTGGTCAAACCTAGACCAGATTATCCACTACTAGGATACTCTGCCTTTTTATATACTCGTGGAGAACGAGTCACAAGTACCAATCACAACTAGACTGGTACTTATGCACGAATGAAGGGTCGTGTCCCTTTACAACAGATTACCTCTACGTTACCACTAGAAAACTACTAGCTAGCAGGGTGATCTCCTTTCTCTCGACAAGACAGACTTGAATCGAGGTGGTTGGTGTGATGTAGAATCACAGAATGTTGAAGCTCTTAGTCTGGAATGCAGAAGACTTGAAGATTGATTGCAGTATAGCTCGTGTGTATTCTCTTCACTTCTTTTCCAGATTATGGTCTTCAACTATATAGGCTTTGAATTTATTAAATTCTAGCCGTTGTTGATTGGCGTGAGATAGATGGTATATTGCCAATCAATGGTTTCCATCATATCTGTTCTTGCCATATAGGAGAGGTTGACTCAATCTTTGATTTATGGAAATCAGATTGTTAACGGTCTCTTTCCTTATATGTTTTAATCGTAGATCAACTTTCCAAACCCTGTTGGATGGACCTTGATCTTGACGTGGCAAGTGTATATGATGTGTAGGATGATGTCAGCTAAAGGCTTGATGACTCAATCGCTCTGGTTCATTGCTGTAATCATCGATCTGGTCACCGATCTGGTCATCGATCTGGTCACTGTCTGTTACAGCAGATCGATTCCTTTGAGCGTGAAATCTTGACGTTCATCCTATTCTAAGTTGAGAATGACTTCTATAGGAACATATCCTTTACATTATAAGTCATCTCCTAATCTGTTCCAAAACAGAAATCACTTAAACGATAGTGATCTGGTTTTTACACGAGGAACAGGTTAACATACAGACCAGCTAAGTGTGTTTCGAAAGACCATCATCAACACTAATCTTTAGGGTTCCCAACAATTTCCCCCTTGTTGATGATGTCGAAACCACACTTTTACAAAAGGATCCTATCAGCATAATACAGATCGGTCTGGTCTGGTTTTCCAGTTTGATCAGATTACGTTATTAAGTTTATAACGTTTAAGGATATTTTTATATGTGTTCTGGACAATAAAATGTTGTCATCAGAAACTCAAACTGGATTCATATATTTATAGAGTCAAAGAGAGTTTTACAAATATCCAAAACAAGAATGAGAAAGTGCAGATCATAAAAGATAGAAAATGAAAAGACTATCTGCTCTTTCTCTTCTCCTCCTGTTGTTTCTTCAATTTTGCTCTGGTCTCGTCAGAGATGAGCTGAACACTTTCATACACTCCCTCTCTTACTCTAATGTAATCTGGATCTTCAGCATCCACTTTGTACCCTCTGTTTTCTGCTAGCTGGTTTATGAAATTTAGCAGAAATGTCTTGTCAGGGAGGTCTGTCCCGGGAATAGTAGGACAGGTCCTGAACTCCCTTTCTGGAGCAGTTATCTGGACTTGGGCTTTAGCAGCAGCATCTCTGATCTCTCCCACCAAATCCTTTGCATCATTCTGCTCTAGGTAAAGGTTGAATGCTTCATCTGTTGTCCCCTCACAGTAAAGAGGTTCTTTTAGGAAATAACGGCACATTATAAATCCATACTTCAGTCCTTCATATCCTTCCTTCAGATGATCTGGGACCCAGTTGGTCTCTCCCTGTTTTAAAGTTTTGCGAATGGGAGCAGATGAGAACCAGCTGGATCCTGCTTTCTTCTTTTTCTTGGAAGACTGGCTCGATCTGGTTGGAGAAAAGGTCTTCTGAGCTTGGAAGGATGGAGAGCTGGCTGGTTTCTTTGCAGTTGAAGTACCAGATCCAGTCAGACTCTTCTGTTTTTCTTCTGCTGCTTTCTCTTTCTTCTTTTCTGGTGCAGCAGATGACAGCAGCTTTTTCTTCTCAATTCCTTTCCCTTTTGCAATTCCTTCCCCCTTTTCGACAT